>CM076579.1:269155557-269501078 GCA_034641835.2 Pinus albicaulis
GTCAATTGATAGTGAATGCTATCAGCTATAAAACCAACATAGTCAAATATAACTAAAGGTGGTTGTCCTGGAGAAAAGGTGGACAAAAATCCTAGGATAGACTCATCAGTATGCTCATCAGTGAAATACCCAAGTATGAAGGAAAGCATGGAGATTACATGCCTTGATCCTTCAGGGAACTTGGCAATTGAATATGGAGGGTTTAATTTAGGAATTTCAACATACAGAGGCATGAAAGTATGGAAAATCATAAACCTCTTAGGAAAGTCTAAGTTAATGTATAACTTAGTGAGGGCTTCAATAGGTAATGGGACTGCTTGGGGATCTGGTTGAAGCTGCAACATTTGGTTTATTCACTCTGCAGTGATGGTAAATAGTACCTATTTATTTGCATTCACAATAGCTCTTTGTTTAGGAATGTAGTACTACTGACATAGTTTGTTAATTTATTGACAAGGGTGAGTCACGGGGACTACAGATTTGGGCAGATTGGGTTCCCAAATGTGAACTTCTTCTTGATGATCTAGAGATTTTTCAAAAAACCAGTTGTGGACATCTAACAAATTGAACTTAACTATAGGATTTGTTATTTGTATTCAATATCAGCTAAGGGAATATGCTCAATATCAACAAATGGGGGTTGTAATCGGTTGACTATAATTTCAATATTTGGAGTCATGGCAGGAGTAGCTTTAGGAGCTTTTATAACCCTCAAGCTTGTTTACACTCTGTTTTTTAGGCATTTTGTTTGGCTTCTGCAAGTTTAAACTATTTTCAGAGGCAATAACAGAGGCTTGATTAGGTAGATTCAGCAAAATAGAATGTCTCTTTGGATTTTATGCTCAATTAGGTCTCTCAAATGAAGTTCTGAGGCTAAAAACTGGCCTAAAACAGAAAACAGGGGTTTTCTAAGTTTTTTGAATGAAAAAAAAGGGTTGAAACTCTGTTAAAAAAGGGTTTTCAGAACATATAGGGCATCTGTAGAGGATTTCTAGCCTTTAGAGCTTGAAATTGATCATTAATCTGTGAAGAAATGATAATTTTCTTTGAAAATGGTTCCTGGGAAAATTTTGCTAGGGTTTTTCCTGTTTCTGGGACTTTTGGGAAATTTAATTTAATCAATTTCGTAATTTAAAAAGTTTTCCCTTTATTTTGAAGGTTTTTTGAATTTATTTGCAAGTTTGAATCGTAGAAAAATACTTGTTTTGATGCAGGTATCAGTTTTAACAGGGTTTATTCAATCTTCTGGTTGATTTGATAGCTTCAATGGTTGAACTAGAGAAATATAGCTCCTCAGCAGTCTTTTACAGGTTTCTTTCGTGAATTTAGGAAGTTATGGGAGTCAAAATGGCTAACAGGGGCTTTTTGCAGCTTTAACAAGTCGGGGAGGTGAAAAAACTGGCTAAATGCGAAAGATAATGAATTAACACATTTTGCCAAGTTTTAATTAAACGTATGAAACTGCATTGAATGCGAGTCGCTATCAGGCGGGAAGGTAGTTTTGGAATTACAAAGGCATAAAAAACCGATGGTTTATCGCGTGGCTTTTAAGTGGTAAACAGTTTTAATCAAAACCTGCGCGATCGAATCAGAAGGGGCCATGTGGAGGGGAGGGGTCAGTGGAAAATCGGCCATTTCACGTGGCTTTTTCCTTGGGATGGTCGTGCATGTTGTTTACGTGATATCAATCATCGACCATTGGATGAAAAGGTTTAAAGTGAACAGTGAGGATTGCTTTGGGACTGCGTTATGGAAAGGTGGGACCGGGCTTTAGTTATGCAAGCAGAATGGTTTAATATGTGTTTAAACCTTTATAATATAATCGAGGAATATAGGTTTAAAACATATATATAGGTTTATATCTACATAGCGACAGGATTAATCATGGTTTAAAACATTATGATAATGTTTAATACAATATACAAATGTGCGGGCTTTAGACTTGGTATAATATATGGTGGGTTTAGAAATATTTTATTTTAAAACATTTGTAAAATGTTTAAAATATGCGGGCGCGTTTGTTATATTATATAGTTTTTTAACCTTTTTTAATAGTTTAAAACCTATAGGGAGGAATATTTAAATAACGATAATCTTTTAGACCAAAGGGCTTTATATCTTGGATTTTTAATTTATGCACATGGGATAATATACTTTGGTCAAAAGTTTATAATAGTGGGTTTTTGGGGTATTTAGATATAATGAAATTAATAACTAGGAAAGGGTATTTCTTAGGGATTTAATAAAATATGTTAAAATTTAATAGGAGAGGGGAGTGAAATGTAGAACAAAATACATATTATCTCCAAGTATCATACATAAAAACAAGTATTGCTCATCGTTATATTTCTTTCAATAATACTTAGGATAAATGTGATTTTGTGGGTTTTTATGAATGTTTATGAACAGATGAAGTTAATTATTATAGGGTTACAATTTTACTAAGTAAGAGTGTGTTTTTACTTATGAAAAAGGGGTTTTACAGTATGAATGAAGGGTAAATGATGATAAATGAAGATTTAAGATAAGAACTCAATATTTTTAACTAACCAGTCATAGAGCCTTGGGTTTGGTTCCAACAAAAGTTAGAGAAATGCTCTGAGCCTGTTTGACTGATAGCTTAGAATACTTAATAATCATAGGGGAGGGGAAATTAGTGATTTTTCTCGATGATTTATTATTTACATGATTTCCCCACTGCTTTCTACCTACCTAATCTTGTATTTCTAACATTTTTTCTTCATTTGGCAGGTCCATTTAGGCTTGCAACCTTAAAACATTTTCTTTGAAAGCATAAAACTATCTAAATCTACCTTATTTCATCCAAGGGCTCAGGTTAAACTGTTGAGCTCCTCATTATTCTCTACCTATCTACTGATTTTTCAAGTTTAAATTGTTTGACAAATATTTTATTCTTTATCTAAAACATGAAATTGAAAGCATGAAAAGTTAAGAATTAATTGTTTAACTGATCATGGATTATGGCATTTATTGACACTCTGCACATAATTATTATTCTTTTTCAGTAAAATTAAAAGTAGTGGCATTTGGACTTGCTCACTTTTAGGTCTTATTTTCATCTCTTTTTCTTTTGGGGTATATATTTCTCTAAGTCCTTTGATCTTTCTTTTAGGACTTTTTACCTTCTTTTTTATTTTTGATTTTTTTTCATTTTTTCAAAATATGGGAAAATAACTTGCAGAAAGCAAGGTATGTACATATTTACAAGACTTTATCAAATTCAATTCAAAATTTCATGAACCCTATTATTATAGGACCCTAACACCCTCATTGGCCGCTTTTCAGCTGACAGAAAGAGGATGGATCTACTCATCACATCGTCTTGGGTTGTCGATACGTTCATAGATTCCGAGTTAGAGCCATATTCTTGGGAGAGGCAGACTATGGTTGAGCGAAAAATAGATATCTCTAAGCGGAATCGTGGGATATAGTGGCATTTCTCCAACATGTGGTTGTCAAAACATAAAGGACATGTGAATTGCACTACATGAAAACCAACATAATAAACGTGCTCTATAGGATACGATCTTTGGATGAGTTCCAGTGTTGTGCATTCATAGATGAAGTGACCACGTTCATCGCACAGTGTGCAGCTTATGATAAGAGGGGGGAATATGGATAGGAGTCTCTCAAGCGGTTGTCGCTCCTCTTGCAGGTATAGAATGGTGCGAGGTTCATCTCTAGATGACTGGGTGGAGGGATCCACTTGATAGGATTTATCGATGGCATGTAAGGCATCCCTATATCGTGGAATCTCTAGGAAATTATGGGTATAGTGTCTATAACCGCTCAGATAGCGCATGCATGATTAATATGCAATGCTTTGCCTTGACTTTTGGTGGCAGGTTCCTTTTTATGGGAACATGGTGCGATGATGTATACCGCAGAACTAAGGAGTGGTTTTAATTCATCCAGCTCTAGGTAGATGTGGGAAGGGTGTCCTGCTATGTCACATATGGCATAGTGTGGTGATTCCCATTGCGTGGTGGGACTCTCCACCTTATTTCTTCTTCTCTCGATTTTCGTAGTCGTAATCATCAGTTTGCAATTGGAATTACCTTTGCAGGGATATTTGCGATATTCTCCTGAATGGTTGGGGCCAGTTCAAGATTGATAGGGATTAACCCTGTAGAGGTGATGTGTGCGACTCCCATTGGAGTCGGCGGGACTATGTACGAAAACGGTATTGCAAATGATAAGTTTGGTAGGACAATCGTGGCCATGACCTGTTGCGACACAAAACCATCTTGGTGGAAGAGGAAAGGGGTTTGGGAGGCGACGTAGGCTAGAGAGGTTGTCGTGGCCAAGGACTTGGTGTCGTTACTTCTTGTCTCTATGTCTTGACTAGCCTCTGTTCTTGATGTGGACATAATGCACATTGGAGCCCCTATGGCATCAGCTGATGACTCGGGTATAAAAGGGAGATATCCTAGGAACGACCCTAGGATGGACGATGGTTTGAACTAGCCAAGGGAATATTCCTAGTACAATGTAATTGTGTCGGTAGATGTGTCTACATAGGGTAGAATCACTATGTGTCAACTAGTCAACAGTAACGATGTGATATTCATGGGGGGACATCTTCAGAATATGGAGGAGGCGATGGCTGACATGGCGTACATATAACTTTGGCCAAGGAGTATATTTTAGTCCAATTGGGAATCTAAGACTTCAATGCCTATAAGGACCATCTTGTCGGCTAAGAAGAATAGAGCATTTTGGTAGAGACTGACGGGTGCTGAAGGGCGACCATCGTATGCTCTAAGCATGGTGTCTGATGGCTTTAGTTTAGGAGATCATAAATTCTGCGAAACATTCTTTGACATGATGCATGTAGATGCACCTTCGTCAATGATACATTAGTGAATGGCGAATTTTTGGACTGACACAGGTATCTAAAAGGCAACCATTGAAGGAAGCCTAGGGGTGGCTTTATTTAATTCAAAAGCCATCGGGAGAAAATCGACAGGGTCGATGGAGCCTAATGTGGGAAGTAAGGCTTTCCATACTTTGGGCATGATTGTAATACCTGCAAACCTAACATAGCGGTGTGAAATTGAGCTTGTTAGTCTCATGTATTCACAATATCACTAGATGACTATGGATTTTCTACAGTCTACTGAAAATAAACATTCCTTGACTATCATATTATTTTTAGAAATCTCACTGCCTTCATTATTTGCCATTTAACCTATTTTCAATATCTCTCATTTCACCTATTCAAATCACCCTCTCACTCTGAAAACCCATGTTTGACCTTAATCCCTCTTTTCACCCTTTTTCCCCTACCTAACACTCCATTTTCCTCATATGAACCTTTCCCCCCTCATCCATTTCCCTCCTTTCATTTAAAACAATGTAAGAAACCATTTTTTACATTGTTTTATGATAAAAATATTTTATTTGGACCCACACTCTTTTTAAATAAATCTTGTTTTGTTTAAAATACCCGATACCCCTGTCTACGTTTTTAGCCCCCCACTTTTAAAACCTTTTTCCCCACCTTCATATAACCCTGGCCCCCCGTACATTAAGCACTTTCGCTTTAAAAATACCCTAGGCCCCACAATGTATATACCCTACTGTGTTATTTTGATGCCCCCACTATAATAAACCCTTTGCCACGTATACTCTTGGGCCCCACTATCCAAACCTACCTGTCGTTCCCTCAAACCCCGACCACTATCGAATCGCCTCTGCCAGATCCAACGGTCCACGATCATTGTCACACATCTAACTATGAGGGGGTTTAAACCTTTGAACATTGCAATATCGATGGTATTACTACATGTCCTCCCTGCCATGCATCACACACCCTATGGTATCACATCCCCGCGATCTATACCACTTCATCACTCTCATCCCGTGCGAACACCACTTACCACCATCCCGCCACAAAACCCAAAACCGCTGACCCCCGTTCAAATGTGTCAAACCCCAAATATCTGCGATAAGCCTTGTCCGCCATATGCGCCCCTGCAACAATCCTAAAGGCCCAAAATCCCAAACCAACGCAGGAAACCCACAAGCCCCCATCTTTCGGACTCTATCCACAATTGGCCCTGTTGCCTACCAGCCTTGATTTCCCAGACTTTGTACACGGAACAGGTTTTAGATTAACCAATTTTTTTTAATTGTGAAGGAGGTCAATACATAATAAAATGCATAATTTGCATTTATAAAGTCCAAAAAATGCTTAAAGTTAGCTCCCTAGGTGATGATCCAGAGCGTTATTTATCAATAGGACCAGGAGCGCAGGATTAATCTAAATCATCAATGGATCATGACCATTGATGATCATTCAAACACTACAGGAGTAGCATAATTTATCCACAGCACAGGGTTAAGACAGAGTGAAGACATAAAAGGCAGGTTAAAGGAATTAAACAGAGAAAGAAGAATTAAAGAAGAGACAAATCCGAGTTAAAGCCAAATTAGAGGTTTAAAGACAAATCAAAAGCAAATTAGCACAGAAGACATATCCGAATGACTAAGGCACCCAGAAATTACTTCTGCAGTCCACATATTCCACCTACAAGCCTCATTTCACTTCAATAAAAGTAGCTACAGTTACTAAAACAATCAGAGATATTTTAAAGCAGCTCAACAGTTATTGTAAAAGTTAATGAAAAGCCATAAAGGTCACAAATATCCTAAAAGTTAGCTCAACAGTAAATTAGGGAGCTATTATTACAGTGATTCAGTCACAAATATTTTTCTTTGGGCCTTTCATGGTCTCAAAGGTCAAAGTTACAGTAACTCTGTAATTAATACAAATCTTTTACCCTAGGTTAGGGAAACCTCCTCATTTTGTAGATAAATAGTGCATGTATTGTTCATTTTTAGTGTTGGTTGGTTGGTTGGTTGTTGGTTGTTGGTTGATTGCTAGGCTAGATTTTGATCAGACTCTGAGTTGCATAGATTATTGTACTAGAGTATTGTAACTGTTTTGGACATCAGTAATACAAGCACATTCACAGGATCCTTGAGCTATGTTAATGGTGATGTTATCCTTCTTTGTCATTGTTTCTCTTATGTTTTCCATATTATCCATCATTTCTCTGATCAAAGAACATAAATTTTAGATTAACATATGATGTCTTGGCACCTTAATTATGTTTTCTTCTTTCATCTTAATGTTTTATTCTACAAGGTCTAATTAGAGAATTCAGGGGTAACCTTCTCTTTAGTTCCACCTGCCTTGTTGCTTTGAAGTTTACTTAGTAGAGTCTAGCCAAAGAAGTTTATGGTTTGCCCTGTCCTTTGGTTTTTCTTGAAATTTTATTTTAAAGGCCTTCTTTAAAGTTTTATTAAAGAATTCAGGGGCATCTTGCTCTTTAGTTTCACTGACTATTATCTTGAATTTTTTCTTTTCCTAAAAGTAATAGCTAGAGAATTTAGGGGTTTCTTGCTCTCTAGGATTGTCGAATTGTTGTCTTAAGGTTTACCTAGTAGATTCTAGCCAAAGAAGTTTATGGTTTTCCCTGTCCTTTGGTTTTTCTTAAAAAATTACCTAAAAGGCTTTTCTTGTTGAAGTATAGTTAAAGGATTCTTAATTTCCCTTTATTTTTATTGATTTCACAACTTTTTGTCATTTCATATTTCATCTAATATAAAAATATCCACTTGATATACTTAGCTTGCCCTATGAAAACCCTTGCAGATTTGATGTACAAGTAAATCCTCTTATGACTCCATAGCGCAATGGATTAATGCTTCCCACATTTTATTTGTTTAACTGAAACAATCACTCAATTAATCACTCAATCAATCAACCAAACAAAACAAACAATCCTAGAACTTCATAACTAGCCTAAAATCAGAAAACATAAGCATAGAGATAAATCATTTTCATCACAAAGCAGAGAGAGAGCCCTCTCTGAGTCCAGGAAGGCTAGGTCCTTGGACTCCAAAGTGGTTTGATGTGGTTCCCTGCAGAGTTTTTCTTGCCAATCTTGCAAATCATGTGGAGACAACATAGTGGCGACCATACTGGGGTCTGAGTTATTAAAATAGCTTAATATTCCCTCAAGGACTCAAAATCCCCATTCAAAATTAGATGAATCAATTGTTAGC
The DNA here is from genome assembly GCA_034641835.2 of Pinus albicaulis. Taxonomy (NCBI): domain Eukaryota; kingdom Viridiplantae; phylum Streptophyta; class Pinopsida; order Pinales; family Pinaceae; genus Pinus; species Pinus albicaulis. The sequence continues at coordinate 269,163,655 of CM076579.1, forward strand.
CAAGATTGGTATTTGGTTGCTGATGGTGGACAACATCCAGCCTAAGGACAATTAAAATTCATCCACCTGGTGACTCCACTGGTTTTTAGTAGGCCTGCTGACTCCACTAGTTCTCTACAAACTCCACTGGGAAAATTATTGAGAAACCCCGTTATGGGCATCGGATTTGTATACTTCCTTCTCTCATTTTTACCCTACCTTTATATCTCTTTATGCCATTATTTATCTTAAAATAATGAGGTAAAACCCTTCTTCCTATCTTTTATGGGATATTTGATTAATGACGTACTTGTCATGGAGGTTTTACCTTTTTACGTATTAACTCCTACATTTCTTCAGATTTGGCTACAACAGGCGCGTCGTGGATTCAAGTCAAGGAACATCCCATCATTTCTAGCATCTTCCTTATTTTCTGCTACAACGTGACATCCATGGATGTATCAGCGCTATCTTTGGCTTTCTCATGGTTTCTTGCTGGGCAATCTGGTTGTCGTTGTAACAATATGTATTTTTGTAACACTGAAGTCGTTGGGAGGAATTGGGGGTTTCAGGACTATGGTATAAAGGATCCTACGGGCTGTGAATCAGGAGACCCTTACAGATACACAGAGTTTTGTAATTAATCTTTCCATTATTAATTGAATATATAGCAGTTCATTTTTTCTCCTGTAATCTTTGAGTTTCTGCAACCCTTATCCAAGAGTTTGGCCCACTCTTGTGATCAGGTGTTGCGTTCTTCTTTCTTTTCTTTCAGTATTGTGTTTTTTGTGATTCTTTAATTATTGTTACAGTTGCATTAATTTTTTTGGATGCTTTTATTTCTGCAGTTTATTTATTGTTGTTACAATGGTATTTGTGTTATAAATTAAACCTATGATCTACAGTGGACCATGTGCTTGTATCTGCATATACTTTTCTATTAGTCTTGAAATAACTAACGCCCTCGGGTTGATAATTTATGTGGAAAAAGGATTGAATCTTGTTCATATCCTGACACCAACATTTTGGCGTCATTGCCGAGGAAGGCTAATAGGTGCAAGAACAGGATCTACAGCAGATCTTAGAGTCGATCTCTCATCTTGAGGTGGGAATCTATTACCCAGCTTCAAGTCCTGAGTGTAAGTGCCTTGTATTTTATTTTTTCTTTTTCTTTCATGTTTCTTGTATCAGTTTGTTTTCGGTAAAATTTAAACCCTCATCTTGGGGAAGGTGCTTTGTAAAACCTTGCCCTAAGTCTTGGGCGTAGTCCAGTTTTTCTTTCCTGTATTTTTTTTTTATTATTTCCTGTTTTTCTTTCTAGGGGGGAATTTCTCGTCCTGGGGAGGGTATGTTATTACTCTACTCCAGGTCCTGAACTCTTATTTCTTTTCTTTTGTTATTTTGTTTCATGTCTTGTGAATCTCTTCTCTCGTCCCGGGGAGGAATTTATCTGTCCTACTTGGGGTCCTGAGCTATTAATTGATTTTCTTTAATGAACCCTCTCCACAATTTGTATGAAAAAATATCCGAACAAGAGCAGTAGAGGAAGACCCCCAAAGAAAGGGAAGGATTTGGGGAGGAAGACGTATATTTAGGAAATTAATTGAAAAATCTAGATCTAAGGCATCATCCCATGCTGCTGCTAGGGTTAGGGTTCAGACGAAGTCCGAAGGGCAGTCTGTGGAACAACCAGTGCCATCCACGGTACCAGAAGATGTTCTTTCTACAGCAGAAGATTTAATAAACAGGGTGCCAGTGGAAGAGAAATATTTATCAACGGCAGAAGGGGAAGAAGTGGCAAGTAAGGGATCAGAAGAATTGAGAAACTCTAACTGGGAAGAAGAACCTGAAAAATGGTTTTTTTCCCCAAGATACCAAGGCAGCGTTGTGAAAATTCCCGTTGCTGAGTTAAGAGACTCTGATCTGGTAAAGGATTTTTTGAAGGACTTTGAGTCACCAAGGGACCAGGGGAGTGCGGTGCAACCATATTCGGTTGAATCACTCTAGATACTGGCTACGAAACTGATCGAAATTCCAAGTGAGTATTGGAAAATATTTATGGCACCTGTAAGTTCCTCCATTGATTTTCCTACAGGAAAATTTACAGGTGATGCACCAATGAGACCCATACCTTTGACAGCCTTGCCCAGTTTTCTTGGGCTCTCTTTAGAGGACCCTGATACATTCCTTTTTGAATTTGATATTTTTTGTTGAGGATACGACTATATGACTGATGCTCAGAAATTTAAAATATTCCCTGCTACCCTAAAAGGGATAGCCCTGAGATGGTTTATGGGTTTAGGGGGAACCAAAATTACTTCATGGGAAGAAATGAAGAAATCCTTCTTGGAAAAATACCAAGATTATTGTAAGTCTTGTTACATCAAAGAGGAAATATTTAAATTTGCACATAAGGAATATGAAAATATGGAGGACTGTGTAGAACGATTTAAATACATACTGCAGAGGTCTGGACATAGTGACTTGGATAAGGACATTCTAAATATAATTCTTCTCAAAGCACTTAGGGAAGACTCTCTGCAACTCCTGAATATAGTGGGTAAGGGAGATATTTCAAAATATAACTTCGAAACTATATGTGATTACTGTGTCAAATGTTCAAGGGGGGCTGCAAGAAGTGGACAAGGTGTTCGGTCATCAAAGACCTCCGGTGGAGGCGTCACAAAACCAAAGATTGGGAATCTATTAGATAATCTGAGGACTGATATCCTGAGTATGCTATCAACCCAAATGCACACCCTACAGGAAAAATAGAAGCAGATGGAGCTAGAAAAAACCATGGCCATATTCCGCCCTCAGTGCAGGAAGAAACACCCTTTGAAGGAATGCCCTCTGAACACAGTGGAAGCCTGTGCAATCTGAGAACAAACTCACACGACCAGTGCATGTCCTTCCTTGCCTGAGCTGAAAGCAGTTTTCCAAGGAGCAAGCGAGGAAAACACAGTGGACCAACTATATTTCATGGGGCAGAAGAAGCCATGGCAACCTCGACCACCGATGGTGAATTCAAGTATGTTTCATGACCCATCCCAGTATTTTCATAATTTTAGTATGGGTCCCCAATCTGCACCATTTTCAGCCATGTGGCCTCAATATCAGTATCCCCCTTGGCAATAATGCGTTCATCAAGCCAATCTGAATCCTTCATGGAATCAGACCTGGCGTGGATCCCCTCCCACTAGAAGTTTCTTCAGCATATGCCTCAGAAAGAACTTCAGTTTCCTTCCAATGTGCCCCTAGGAAACCTAGCCATTAGACCTCAGCTTCCTCTCTAGCCCAACCCAAATCTGAATAATAAAGGGGTTCAACAAACAAATACTCTGAACCTTCCATCCTACAACATTTCTACCGCAGGGCTCAATGAGGTAAATCTATCTGGCCGAGTAGTAAATGCACCTACTTCACCCATTATCACAAAACAACTTGACGGTGAAGATATAGAACCAGAACAAAGAACAGTGAGGGAGAATGTAGATCAAAACGTAATAAACCAGACACCTCCCCAAGTTGTTCCTAATCAAGGTCATTTAACATTTCCCCCATATCCTGAAAGATTGACCTTGAGTAAACCAAACCCTTGAGCAGAATTTGATTTTCTAGGGGAACTACAGAATATTTTTGTTAAGATACCCCTTTTACAAGCTATGAGTGATGTACCTATTTATGCAAAAAATATGAAATAATACTGCTCAAAGAAACTGGGTAGAAAACCTAAGGATCCATTAACTGTGCATTTAATGGGCAGACTATCCAATATCATGTTAAGAAATATCATGCTTGTAAAATATGGAGATCCTGGGAACCCGATTCTAACAGTACAAATTAATTGGATTGAAATCCCAAATGTATTGGTGGATTTGGGAGCAGCCATTAACATTATCACTGCTGAAACAATGAACAGATTAGGACTTGGAAACATTAAACCAACACCTACTATCCTAGAACTTGCAGACAAATCCACAATTAAACCAATGGGAAAATTAGAGGATGTGATCATTTCAGTAGACTCATGGCATTACCCTGTGGACCTCCTTATATTGCAGACTCAATCTTCAATAGGTGGTCACCCATTGATCCTAGGAAGACCCTGGTTGGAAACTGCAGATTCCTACATAGGATGTCGGTCTGGACATATGATCATATCAAATGGGATAGTTACGAAGGACCTCAAGCTTTATTCTCCTGCGAAACCAAGCCCATTTGAAAAATCATCAACCAGTTAGAAACCACTACCTGCAGAAGAACCTAAACCTGAAAAATGAAGACGTTAGAATAGTTCTCACTATTGGCTAGGCCCTTCGATTTAAAACAGAGACTGAATATGATGCCATTAACGCCTTCATTAATGATTCCAGTTCTTTTTCTGATTGAACTATATATATTCTAGAATATGATATGAGTTGTGAGACACAGGAAAACATTGAACTAGAAGATGACTTAGAAGATATTCTTGTAATCCCATTCCATGATAGTACTCCAATTGAGATTGAACCAGGGAAAACACTTAATATCAACCCGAACCTGTCTGAATCCCAAACCAAATAGCTTTTGAAAATCCTTCAAGAACATCAAGAAGCTTTTTCCTGGGATTATACTGACATGAAGGGTATCCCTGCTAGCCTATTCACTCATCATATTTACATTAAGGAATATTGTCGCCCTGTAAGACAGCCTCAACGGAGGATGAATCCTACTCTCAAAAATATTGTTAAACAAGAATTACAAAAATCATTAGATGTAGGATTCATTTATCCATCTTAGATAGCCAATGGGTATCCCCACTAGTTATCGTTCCCAAAAAGAAAGGTAAATGGAGGATCTGTGTATATTACAAGGAATTAAATAAGGCAACACAAAAATACCATTTTCCTTTGCCATTCATTGACCAAGTCTTGGACACCTTGGATGGAAAGAAGTTCTTTTCCTTCCTAGACCAGATCCAAATAGCCCCGAAAGACCAGGATAAGACATCTTTCACATGCCCATGGGGAACCTTTGCATATAGGGTCCTTCCATTTGGCCTGTGTAATGCTCCTGCTACCTTCCAGAGGGAAATCTTGGGAATTTTTTCTAATTTGGTCAATGATAGTGTTGAAATCTATATGGATGATTTTACTCCATATGGGAATTCATTTGAGCAGGGATTGGAAAATTTGCAGAAGGTACTCAAAATATGTAAATAGACCCATGTATCATTGAGTACAGTCAAATGCTATATGATGAGGGAAGAAGGAGTAGTATTGGGACATTTTCTCTCAGTCGCTGGAATTCAAGTTGATCTGGCTAAAGTAGAGGTAATATTACATTTTCCGGTACCCAAAACACCCACATAGGTACGTAGATTTATTGGTTGTGCTGGCTATTATAGGAGCTTTATAGAAAATTTTGCTAAAATAGCACATCCACTATTTCAATTGCTAACAAAAGATGCAGAATTTTTGTGGACCGAAGATTGCGAGACAAACTTCACGAAAATTAAATGGCTGGTATGCATGGCCCCAATACTTTGAGGACTTGATTAGGATTTACCATTTCACATACATAGTGATGCTTCTCAGACATTAGTAGGGGTTGTTTTAGGACAACATGTAGACAAAACACCGTATGCAATTTATTACGTTAGCAAGAATCTAATTCTTGTTGGACTAAACTATACGATGATATAAAAATAATTCTTAGCTGTCATTTATGCTATCAATAAGTTCTAGAACTACATCACCAGGTATTCTACTATTTTCCATACTGATCACGTAGCAAGACAACCTTACCCAGTTTTCATGGGCTCTCTTTGGAGGACCCTGATATGTTCCTTTTTGAATTTGATATTGTTTGTTGAGGATACGACTATATGACTGATGCTTAGAAATTGAAAATATTCCTTGCTACCCTAAAAGGGACAACCCTGAGATGGTTTATGGGTTTAGGGGGAAGCATGATTACTTCATGGGAAGAAATGAAGAAATCCTTCTTGGAAATACCAAGATTATTGTAAGTCTTGTGACATCAAGGAGGAAATATTTAAATTTGCACAGAAGGAAGATGAAAATATGGAGGACTGTGTAGAACAATTTAAATACATACTGCAAATGTTTGTACATAGTGACTTGGATAAGGACATTATAAAGATCATTCTTCTCAGAGCACTTAGGGAAGACTCTCTGCAACTCCTGAATACAGTGGGTAAGGGAGATATTTCAAAATAAAACTTTGAAACTATATGTGATTACTGTATCAAATGTTCAAGGGGGACTGCAAGAAGTGGACAAGGTGTTCGGTCATTAAATACCTCTGGTGGAGGGGTCACAAAAGCAGAGATTGGGAATCTATTAGATAATCTAAGGACTGATATCTTGAGTATGCTATCAGCCCAAATGGACACCATACAGGAAAAACATAAGCAGATGGATCTAGAAAAAACCATGGCCATATTTTTCCCTCAGTGCAGGAAGAAACACCCTTTGAAGGAATGCCTGCTGAACACAGTGGAAGCCTGCAGAATCTGCGAAAAAACTCACACGACCAGTGCATGTCCTTCCTTGCTCGAGATGATAGTGGTTTTCCAAGGAGCAAGTGAGGAAAGCATAGTGGACCAGCTATATTTCATGGGGCAGAAGAAGCCATGACAACCTCGACCACCGACGGTGAATCCAGGTATGTTTCAGGACCCATCCCAGTATTTTCATAATTTTAGTATCGGTCCCCAATCTGCACCATTTTCAGCCATGTGGCCTCAATATTAGTATTCCCCTTGGTAGAAATGGGTTCCTCAAGCCATTTTGAATCCTTCATGGAATCAGACCTGGCGTGGATCCTCTACCACTAGACAGTTTCCTCAGCCTATGCCTCAGAAACAACTTCATTTGCCTTCTAATGCACCCCTAGGAAACCCAACCATTAGACCTCAGCTTCCTCTCTAGCCCAACCCAAATCTGAATAATAAAGGGGTTCAACAAACAGATACTTTGAACCTTCCATCCTACAACATTTCTACCACAGGGCTCAATGAGATAAATCTAAGGTTTGGTCGGGTAGTAAATGCAACTAATTCACCCATTATTACAGAACAAATTGACGGTGAAGATACAGAACCAGAACAAAGGACAATGAGGGAGAATGCATATCAAAACGTAATAAAACAGACACCTCCCCAAGTTGTTCCTAATCAAGGCCATTTAACATTTCCCCTATATCCTGAAAGATTGACCTTGAGCAAACCAAACCCTCAAGCATAATTTTATTTTCTAGGGGAACTACAGAATATTTTTGTTAAAATACCCCTTTTACAAGCTATCAGGGATGTACCTATTTATGCAAAAAATCTGAAATAATACTGCTCAAAGAAACCAGGTAGAAAACCTAAGGATTCATTAACTGTGCATGTAATGGGTAGACTATCCGATACCATGTTAGGAAAGATCATGCCTGTGAAATATGGAGATCCTGGGAACCCGATTCTAACAGTACAAATTAATGGGATTGAAATCCCAAATGTATTGGTGGATTTGGGAGCAGCCATTAACATTATCACTGTTGAAACAATTAACACATTAGGACTTGGAAACATTAAACCAACCCCTACTATCCTGGAACTTGCAGACAGATCCACAATTAAACCAGTAGGAAAATTAGAGGATGTGATCATTTCAGTAGACTCATGGCATTACCCTGTGGACCTCCTTATATTGCAAACTCGATCTTCAGTAGGTGGTCACCCGTTGATCCTAGGAAGACCTTGGTTGGAAACTGCAGATACCTACATAGGATGTCAGTCTGGACATATGATCATATCAAATGGGATAGTTACGAAGGACCTCAAGCTTTATTCTCCTACGAAACCAAGCCCATCTGAAAAATCATCAACCAGAAACCACTACCTGCAGAAGAACCTGAACCTGAAAATGAAGACGTTAGACCAGTTCTCACTATTTTCCAGGCCCTTCAATTTAAAACAAAGACTAAAAATGATGCCATTAACGCCTTCATTAATGATTCCAGTTCTTTTTCCGATTGAACTCAATATATTCTAGAATCTGCTATGAGCTGTGAGACACAGGAAAACATTGAACCAGAAGATGACATAGATGATATTCCTGTAACCCCATTCCATGATAGTACTCCAATTAAGAATGAACCAGGGAAAACACTTAATATCAACCCGAACTTGTCTGAATCCCAGACCAAACAGCTTTTGAAAATCCTTCAAGAACATTAGGAAGCTTTTGCCTGGGATTATACTGACATGAAGGGTATCCCTGCTAGCCTATTCACTCATCATATTTACATTAAGGAAGATTTCCACCCTATAAGACAACCTCAACGGAGGATGAATCCTGCTCTCAAAAATATTGTTAAAGAAGAATTACAAAAATTGTTGGATGTGGGATTCATTTATCCCATCTCAGATAGCCAATGGGTATCCCCGCTAGTTATCATTCCCAAAAATAATGGTAAATGGCGGATCTGTGTATATTACATGGAATTAAATAAGGAAACACAAAAAGACCATTTTCCTTTGCCATTTATTGACCAAGTCCTGGACACCTTGGTTGGAAAGAAGTTCTTTTCCTTCCTAGATGGATTCAATGGATATAACCAGATCCAGATAGCCCTAGAAGACCAGGATAAGACAAATTTCACATGCCCATGGGGAGCCTTTGCATATAGGGTCCTTCCATTTGGCCTGTGTAATGCTCCTGCTACCTTCCAGAGGGAAATCTTCGGAATTTTTTCTGATTTGGTCGATGATAGTGTTGAAATCTATATGGATTATTTTATTCCATATGGGAATTCATTTGAGGAGGGATTGGAAAATTTGGAGAAGGTACTCAAAAGATGTAAACAGACCCATGTATCGTTGAGTACAGTCAAATGCCATATGATGAGGGAAGAAGGAGTAGTATTGTGACATTTTCTCTCACCGCTGGAATTCAAGTTGATTCGGCTAAAGTAGAGGTAATATTACATTTTCCAGTACCCAAAATACCCACACAAGTACGTAGCTTTATTGGTTGTGCTGGCTATTATAGGCGCTTTATAGAAAATTTTGCTAAAATAGCACATCCACTATTTCAATTGCTAACAAAAGATGCAGAATTTTTGTGGACCAAAGATTGCGAGATAGCCTTCATGAAAATTAAAGGGCTGGTATGCACAATCCCAATCCTTCGAGGACCTGATTGGGCATTACCATTTCACATACATAGTGATGCTTCTCAGACATCAGTAGGGGCTGTTTTAGGACAGCATGTAGAAAAAACACCGTATGAAATTTATTACGTCAGCAAGAATCTAATCCCTGCTATTATTGCCTAAATCTACCTCAGGCTGAAGGAAGTCAGAGTCTAGGGTAACATCAAACCATGCTTAATCTGGTAGCTAGCCCTACCAGATCGGGAGAGGGCTCTCTCCTGGTCAATCTCAGCAAAAAATGATTAGTGAGGCTTGAGATGACTTAAAATAAAAGCTGATTTTAGGCTAGGTATATATGTAAGGAGGTTGAATCTGATTTTAAAGGGTTTTTTTGGATCAAAGGGAGAGGCAGATTTTGGGTCCGGGGATGAGGCCTAGCTTTTGCAGAGTTATGAATGGGGCAAGGAAGACAATTGTTTTGATGCTTTGGGTTGAATGAATGGATAGTTCAGACTGGTGAGGAGCTGAAGAGGGAAAGGGGCTTTCAAGAATCCTCTTTAAACATATGAAAACATGGAAAATTAAACAAAACTCAAGGCAGAGCAAAGCAATCTAATGAATTCCACCTTTATAACTTGTTTCTTTAATTTGAGAAGAAAGGAGAAGGAAAATGATACACATGAAACATTAGTAAACTTACAATCATAGAGAGAAACACACCATCAAAACATAGAGCCACATGGATCCCAAAGAGTGCTGCAAACCCTGGTCTATTCCTTTGCCAAAATTGTAGAGATGAAATGTACAATGAAGTGCCAAGCAATCCCAAGTGTCCAACCCTGAAAATGACTGAAGAATTACAAGATATAGACAAGCCTAACTCATCCCCATGCCTCTAGGGGTCGATATCACCATTATAGGAGCTATTTCAACAAGATCTAAACTAAGAACTGGAAAATAGGCAATGAAATAGCTTGCCTCTATAAGATAGGAAACTGATTCATTTAGTTACATTTCACTTTTTGGTGAATGAATCTACTTAGATGAGTAAAAAAGTGCCAAAATTACATCAAAGTTATGAAATTACATCAAGTTACATCAAGAGTTTCACATTTGGAGATAAAAAAGTCAAACTGGCCAAAACTAGGCGAAAATCTGAACTGCTCAGTGAAAAAGGAGCCAAAATTCCCAATGCGTCGCGCCTGAAATCTCTAAGCATCGCGCCACTTTGAGGCTGATTTTGAGGGCCTTCCCTGAGTCCAAATTGAGTGTAGGATAGCTCATTGGAAATATCTTTCTGTCTTCTTTCCAACCCAAGTATAATTTCTAAATTTGGTTTCCATTTGCCCCTCCAAAAATCAAATCTCCCAACACTGCTTCCTGTGTGTCTCAAAAGTGGCAGAAAGGCCATTTGTAAGGTGTTTTTGACCCTTCAAGGAACCTAAAACTTGTCAAAATCCTTAGGTAATGGGTAGGAATGCATAAATTTTGATGAAAAATCCATAAATGCAAATTTTCCCTCAAGAGTAGCTGCCAATTATAAGCGCGCGCCAAGTGGCGCGACGCATCGGGCAGGAAAATCTGTGTAAAGGCCAAAAAATTCAAAATTGACAAAAATTTTCCAAAATTTATTGAAATTTGGGCTGAATGTCCACCATCAAGCGCTATTCTGGGCCAAAGAAGCTTCAGCCAAAATTTGGAGTCTATCATGCCTTTTGCGACGCTTTAGTGCCCTCTTTATCTTTGCCTTCAAGATCTTGATTCTCACCTTGCAAACATGATTCCTCGCCCAATAATGATTCTTCATGTGCCTGAGCATGTTCTTTTCCTTTTTTACCTTCTCCAATAGCTTCTCAAGATGAATATTGACCCTCTCAAGCCAAGTCTCTCTATCAGCCTCAATCTCTCGCTCAATGGATGTCATCTCGGTTTGACTTCTTTGGGCAGCTTGCCAGTTCTCACGGATGTTTTGCAACTCCATGATTATTTTCTGATCTTCCAACTATTCATTTCACTACTCCAGGTAGTTTATGATCCATTGGGATCTTTTCAACTTGACGGTCAATGTGTCTATCTCCGACTTCTGCTCCTGAATAGTCTCTCTCAACTTTGAGCTTGGAGAGCTCAAATCCTCATCAATCAGTATGAAACCTGTGTCTTGGCCTCCTGAAGGCCCCTCATCCTGCATATGCCTCTTACCTCTATCCTGTACCTGTACCTTTGCTGATGATGATGGCAACGAGACCCCTTCCACCCCAGGTGGAGATAGTACTTGCCGGGCTGCTGCAAATAATCCTCTAGTGCCTCTCTGATAAGTGATATACATCGGCACACTAGTAGTCTCTGCCTCCTGACCTCCATACAGATGTGAAGTTTCACCTACATCATGGACAACCTCAGGAGGAACCTAAGGAGTTGTGAAGAAATCATGGGAAATGAAATCCTCCCATGAAATACCCTGCAATCCAAGCTGATGTACAACCACGATCTTAATGAGTGCATAGTGATAAATACTGTTGTACTGCTGCTCGAGATTTTTCCTCTGCACAAGAGTGGTCATTCTCTCGATATTCTGGCACATGAAATAAGGGATGTTCATCATCCTCACCCTGGTGAAATGCATCAATAACCTGATATGATAGGCATAGAAGCGTGAAAACCGGCCCTCACAACTAAAGTATCTGATAATGAGTTTCATCAGAGGCGCATAGGACTCCTTTAGGAATCGGAATGGGAACACTCTGCTGAGTTGTCTCACAAAGCTAGGCCTGATATATGGTTCACAATGCACTCTGTCTACCTGTTGTCTTTTTTTCCACTGTTCACCCACATTCGGTATTCCGGTTGCTTGAGAGATAGTTTCCGGTGTCAAAGTGAAAGTTACACCGGCAAGGGTGACCTGACCATCATGTAAATGCAATACAAAAAAACAAGCCAACTCCTAATGATAATGAATCCTAGCAATCATTTCAAAAAATTGATAACAACACTATTCTCAAAAACATGCCATGGCAAGTGGACAAGCCTACAATTCAGCCAATGAGGTGGGCTCCTCTCTCACATGTCTGCCACTTTTATGAGGCCTTCTAGGTGCATGTAGCTCAGTGGTGGAATCACTATCTCGGTCATATGATGTATCAGTATCTGTCTCCATGATGTTCAAGGTCTATGCAAGGTGTATGTTGACTTGCATGAGATGAAAATGAGAATTTGGGTACTTTTGTTTTAGTGCCAAATGTATGGTAGTGTGGGAGGGACTGTGGGGAAATAGGGTAGTGGGGACAATGGACTTTAACCAATTGGAATTTTCCTTTTGAAAACTTGTGATTTGATAAATTTAGGGACAAGGGAAAGCCACTTGATTTTTTGGGGTAACTTGGGATTTGGGGAAATTTTGCAAATGGGATAGGGATAATGGGAATGAGATGGGTATGAGTGGCTTTAGGGACGTAGGGAGATAGGGGATGAACTGTAGTAATGAGATAACAGTGAGGGGGAAGAAAAAAACAAGGTGGGGAATTGAGTATTTGGCACAAAATTATTTTTTTAAATACCAACTTCAAAACCCTAAGGGAGAAATTCTCAACAAGATGATAGGGTTTGAGTCTTGGAATTCAAACTCTCATATTCAATATCAAACATTTGTAAATGGCAATTACAAGGTCACATGAACTTACTTGGAAAAAATAGGCCGAGTCGATTTGGAGTTTTTTGAAGCAATGGAAAAAATTTGAGTTTCGGCCCAATGCGCCACGCAACTAACCCAGTGTGCCGCGCCCTTCTAATGCACTGCGCAAAAAACAAATTAACACAGAGAAGAGCGGCCCTATGTGCCACGCTCATCTTATGCATCGCGACCACTTCCCAGTGAGCCGCGCTCTACAACTTCTAAACAATCTGCCCCCAAATCACTTGTTTTTCTCCTCCACGATTTGTCTTGGCTCAATGCTATCTCTTGGCATACAAATGGAGTGTTGGATCATGAAAATATCTTATATGCCCAATTTTTTTTTTTTTTTTGAAAACCCACTTTGTAATGTTTGTAAAACTTTGACACTTCTTAAATGAACTCTATTTGCTTGCTTTTGATTCTTGGACTGAATGATGAGTTTCTTGTCTGTTTTGCAGGGATGGATGGCATGGAGTTTTGGCAAAGGCGACCAGGGTTGTGAATGGAGCATTATTACAACTGAATAATTTGAAAATTACACTGCATTTGTTACAAAAGGATAAAATAGACAATTTTTCTTCAAAACAGAGTTTTGAAGAAAAATTATTCTCAAGCATTATGATGATGAAATTTTTCTACTGATACCTTATTTGAAACTTCCTCGTGTGCCTGCTGGCCATTATTAGACATTTTGAGACCAGATTGATAAAACCCTAGACCTAATGAGACTAAAACCCTAAAATGATTGTTTTCCAACCAGGAGACCAAAAATGACTGTAAATGATTTTGATGAATAGAACTAGACCAGCAGGTACATGACATAAGGGATATAAGTGACAAGACCCTACCGTCAGATGATCCATGCTCCTAATGGAATGCAGCTGACTGAACTGAATGAGACACCTAAAATGAAATGCAACAAGAGAAATTTGATCTCTGACGGAGGGATGAAGATACCGACTCTAACACCTGCTGAACTAAATTATACAATGACAGGAAAAGAATTCTTAGCTGTTATTTATGCTATCAATAAGTTTCGGCACTACATCACCGGATATTCTACTATTGTCCATACTGATCACGCAACAATCAGGTATTTGATGAATAAACCCATTACACCTGGATGTATTCCAAGATGGTTACTATTGCTTCAATAATTTGATATTACAATAGTAGATAAGCCAGTAAAAGATAATGTAGTAGTTGATTTCCTATCTAGAATGGATAACAATTATGAATGAACACCAATAGAAGACAGTTTCCCCGATGAACATCTTTTTGCAGTCTCTACTAAACCTTCATGGTATGCAGATATTTCTAACTATCTTGCTACAGGGAAGGTGCCTCCTCATTTGTCATATAGGGAACAACAAAATATTATTCATCATAGTGCCCGATATTCTTGGATAGCAGGATACCTTTTTCATACAGTAGCAGATAAGCAGATCCGGTGTTGTGTGTCTGAAGATGATATCTATGAAATATTTAAAGCTTCCTATGATGGCCCTTGTGGAGGGCATTTCGCAGAAAAAAGAATAGGCCATAAGGTGCTACAAATGAGATATTACTAGCCTTCCATTTTTTTCTGATGCTCAGAATTATGTCAGGAGGTGTGATAGTTTCCAACGTATGGGGTAGCCTGGTAAAGTGGATGAAATGCCTTTGCAGGCACAGCTAGTTCTCGAGCCTTTCGAGAAATGGGCTATTGACTTCGTTGGACCCTTTAAACCACCCTCCCAGAAAAAAGTCCACATCTTGGTCTGTACTAATTACGTCACTAAGTGGGTGGAAGCCAAAGCGGTTGTGAAAGCAACATAGCAGGTAGTCTTAGATTTTCTATTTGAAGAAATTTTTTCTCGGTACGGTACTCCAAGAGTTTGTTTCAGATGGAGGAGCACAATTCACATCACACAAGATAGCAAAGCTCATGCAAAAATATGGGGTTAAGAACAGAGTGACATCTCCATACCATCCCCAGGAAATTGGACAAGTGGAAAGCACAAATAAGACATTAGAAAATATTTTGACAAAAACTGTGGCATACCATAGTTGGGATTGGGCTCAGAAACTTCCAGAGGCTCTATGGGCATACATAACAACATGGCGGAATACAACTGGGTTTTCACCATTCGAGTTGGTTTATGGGAAATCCCCATCGTTTCCAATTGAATTTGAAATAAGCACGCTCAGAACAGCCATGGAAGTTGGTTTAGATCTATCAGATGCCCAGAAACACCAATTGGCTCAGCTTAATGAACTTGATGAAATATGTTCAATGGTTGTCTAGCGAACTACTGCTATTCAGCAGCAGAGAACAAAATGGCACGATAAGTTTATCAGAAACAAGGTGTTTCAAAGTGGATATTGGGCACTACTTTATGACTCTCATTTTAAGGATTTTAAGGGAAATCTTTGCACTTGGTGGATGGGACCTTATGAGGTGAATGTTGCATTTTATAATGGAATAGTCAGGCTAGTCACAATTGATGATACACGTACTTCCTTTATAGTCAATGGACATCGCTTGAGACTATACCACCGACCGGCCTCTAAGGATGCTTTTATTAAACAACTCTCTGAGAAATCTGGTTTGAAGGTTATCAGTGCAGAGAATCTTTCCTCTACACAATTGTTGTAATATATATATATATATATATATATATATATATATATATATATATATAAAGAATTCTGTTCTATTTTCTTGTATTTTTGTAGGAGCTATGACTAAGGAGTAAAAATCAAGGAATTTTCATGTTGTTGTTACTCGGTTGCTACTACTCAGATATTGCTACATCAAATGTTGTTACTCGATTGCTGCTACTCATGTTGTTGTTACTTGGTTGCTGCTACTTCGATGCTGCTACACCGGATGTTGTTACTCGGTTGCTGCTACTCATGTTGTTGTTACTTGGTTGCCGCTACTTCGCTGCTACTACACCAGATGGTGTTACTTGGTTGCTGCTACTCATGATGTTGTTACACCGATGTTGTTACTCTGTTGTTGTTACACTGGATGTTATTACACCGATGCTGTTACACTGATTTTGTTACTCCGTTGATGTTACACTGGATGTTGTTACACCGGATGTTGTTACACCGATGCTGTTACACCGATGATGTTACACTGATGTTGTTACACCGATGCTGCTACTCCGTTGTTGTTACATCGGATGTTGTTATACAAATGTTGTTACACCGATGATGTTACACCAATGCTGTTACTCTGCTACTATTACACCAGATGCTATTACACTGATGTTGTTACACCGATGTTGTTACACCATCCACATCATTACTCCGCCGCCATCTTACAAACCATCCCATCATCCAGGTAGGTCGTTAGGTACGCCTCCATGTGACTTGTATCGATTTAATTAAATATCCCTTGTGAAGATTTTAATGCCACAGACATCAAAAATTTAAGTCAGGGGGGTGTGTTGTCATGCCAAGGACGATGTAATAATTACCCCATAAGTTAAGAATGACATCCCACTCATGGTAAACCTTACGAATCACATCAATATGTGATATCTTCATTTAAATCCTATTGGGACTCGCAAAATGTCTCATCCACCCTGTACGAGTAATTATTATTTCTATTCTACCACACTTACCATACTATTTTATGATTTTTCTCAGTTTTCCATAATTACCAACTGTATTTACTGTTACCACTTGTCCATTTTCACTATGTTGTTCCTCCGAATTCGGTACTCGCCACCTTGCCCAACGGTCTGCTGCTACAAGTCTCCACAGTATGGGTGGGCTGGCTGTGTGGCATGAGCCTAAAAACATAGTTTCAATTCACAAAAATCCAGAGGTTTGGAAAATTGTTGTCGATGCAGGATGGGATGTCTGCTTTTACAAATTGCAGGGATTTGATGGAGGTATCACAATGGAATTCGCACTCAATTTAGAGGAGAATCATTCATGGGTTAGAGGTCTGGAAGTTCCTGTTACATAGGAATTAATTGCATAGATTATTGGGTTGAGCTAGTAGGGGTAGCAATGGTTTGCTCGGAAGGTTTCTCTCCCATATTTTCCCGAATTATTTTTGCAGGAAGGAGAAAGTGTATTTCAATTGGGCATGGGATACGAGTGCAGAACTGTACCATATCCTTGGAACAAAGTTGCAGGCTTCATAATCAAATACATTACCTGTGAGGTTCAGGCCTCAGCTCTGTTCAACTATCACTTTAAAATTATAATGCACCCCCAATTTCCACAGAATCAGGTGCATGCCCTAAACATGCCATTTTTTCTATTGAAACAACTGCAGCATATGACACAGTCTTCTCAGCACTCCTACTGGATGATGGAAGTACTTTATAACCATAGACTGGTGTGATTATTGGTCATGCATGCAATAGGCAGGCTGCAAGTTTCTTGGGTGGAACTCTGCAGATCCTCAGAAGAAGTGGTAGCAACTATGATTGCTGCTAGAGAAGAAGAACTAGCCTCTCCGGCTGGTCAGGTGGAAGAAGAACCTTCAGAGGAAATTGATCAATAGGAACTCAAGGAAATGAAAACAGAGATTGATCAGGAAGAACCTGAGGAATAGGAGATGATGATTGATTAAGAGGAACTTGAAGAAATGAGTATGGAGGAAGTAATCTTCAGAGCAGACGAGGCTGTCACACAAGAACCAGCCTCACTGGAAAAATCCACGGAAGAGGAAATAAGAATGGAAGAGCTGATTAGTGGCATAGATGAGGCTACCACACAAGAACTAGCTTCGCTCGAGGAACCCACAGAGGAAGGGATTATGGACATTATGCAGGAAATTGATATTGTGATATAGTCGGAAACCTTTTCCAATGAAGAACAAAGGGATGGAATTGTGGATAGAGAAATGGCAAGTGATGATGTTTCGTAAGGAAAAACATCACCTACTTAGATAAAAATGGATATCGATACAGTTGGGGGTGCTACACAAGAACCACCCCCAATTTTTCTAGAACAGGAGGAGTCAACCTGCGAAATCGATGCTGGACCTCAAGAATCGGTACCAACTGTGAAAATGAAGGTGATTCCCAGGGAAAAAGAGGCTAAAGAAGGAATGAGTCAGGTGGTCGATACTGTTCCACAAGAACCAGTATCGACCCATGAAGAAGAAGTGATAAGAAAAGGGCAAGAGGAAAGAAGGGAATTGAGCCACAGAATCAATGCTGCTCCACAAGAAACAGCATCGACTCTAGTTGAGGTAGTAATGCATGAAGTCCCAGTTTAACCTAGGAATGATGATGAGGGGTCTGTTCCCTGCTCTCCGTTCCAGTCCCTAATGCCCAAAGGAGCGAGGGGATTTCGCTCGCCCAAACGGTTAGTGGAATAATTAATTGTTCCCCCGGTATTAAAATTTGTTGACACGGCCAAGGTTGGCCCAGACACTACTGAACTAGAACAATTAGAGGTTCATCGGGAAGATATATTTCCTATAGAAATATTGAAACACAGAGGGGTCAATGAATTTTCTGGCCAAACAGCAGAAGTTTCTGGAAGAAATGTAGAAGAAGAAGGACTTGTGGGTCGAGGGCTCAGCCAAGAGGGTTTGACGAAAGAATATGGAGAAGATGTTGGCAGCATTCCACCGCGTTCTGAGCCTGTCTTAGGTCCCAAAACCTAAATTCATTATTAAACAAGAATCGGCGGAATAGTGCGAGAAAAGAAGGTTACCTCTCAAAAAGAGGTATCAGCTGCAATTCAGTGAAACCATGAGACTGAAAAGAGAGTATCAGAGTTTGAAGAAGCAAGTTTCATGTTTAAAAAGGAAGGTAAAAATCTACAAATGGAGGGAAATAAAGCCAAAGATTGAATTCTCCACTGCGGCTACACAGACTGGCCCAATCGAAGAATTGTTTGAAGGTCGAGAATTTGTATTGGCCGCTGAAATTCAAAAATGGCAGTCTGCAGCGAGTGACCAAAAGAAAGAAATAGATAGGGTTTGATAATAGGATGTTGGAGTCATTACAGAGTACATGGATCAATTATACAAGGCTCGGCTGAAGCAGGCCAAATAGAAGGCTAGGATAGAAGAGTTGGAAGAACAAGTTCAGTTGCTAAAGACAGATAAGGAGAAGATGGTCTCCCTAGCACAACAGGTAATGGCCTGCAGATCTCCTGCATATAGCTATGCCTTATTCCTTCATGAAAAACTCCTTTTCTTTTGTCTTGAAAGTATATATAAGGAGATTTGGTATGAAATTGAGGACCCCATTCAATTTCTCCATATTTTAAAAATTCATGATGTTATAGGACAACACTTAATGTGTGAGCTCTACATGCATGAGTATTATTTAAAGCATGATTAGTCCTTTAACCCCGTTCCATTCATGGGGGACATCCATTTAAGGGCTTTCACCTCCTATGCCATCAATCAGATTAAATGGAGAAAGGCGTGGGATACATTTGAATAAAATAAAGTCGGAAAGACAATAATAGTGAGAAGAAAGCATGATCAGTCCATGAATATTTACAATAAGAATTATACCTTTCTACAAATTGAGGGCCATAAGGAACACATGACGGCAACTCAGAAGTGGTGTTCTGACCTATGTGTCGGCCAGATTACGACATTGCGCCAGGAAGCCCTAGACAGTTGTCAAAAAATATGGATGTTGTCTTCTTCAGTCGTCAGGGGAAGAGAACCATTTGGGGCACCTAAATTTGCACATTCCTTAGAAAGAATGTCGCATTATGTGGCATGTATTCATACCTGTGGGGTTAGATGGATGGGATTGAGATTTCGATTACCCTTTTATGGTTGCCAGCTGAACAGTATACTCCTGCTTATAACATTGAACCCGACTGGTGGAAAGAAGTTGTTTTGACAAAAGGATATAAGCCACCAAGAACAGAGATGGATATAGAATATGACCTCACACAGCTTCATGCTGATCACAGTCAGTCCAATCCGGACCTGAGGAGACGACGAGCTACATGAGGACATGCAAATAGACCAGTTGGGGGGAGATGTTGGGCATCGGATTTGTATACTTTCTTCTCTCATTTTTACCCTACCTTTCTATCTCTTTATGCCATTATTTATCTTAAAAGCATGAGGTAAAACCCTTCTTCCTATATTTTATGGGATATTTGATTAATTACGTACTTGTAATGGAGGTTTTACCTTTTTACGTATTAACTCCTATATTTCTTCAGATTTGGCTACAATAGGCGAGTCATGGCTCCAAGTCAAGGCACAACCCATCATTTCTAGCATATCCCTTATTTGTTGCTACAACATGATAGTCATGGATGTATTAGCGTTATCTCTGGCTTTCTCATGGTGTCTTGGTGGGAAATCCGGTTGACGTTGTAACAATATATATTTTTGTAACACTAGAGTCGTTGGGAGGAATTGGGGGTTTCAAGACTATGGTATAAAGGATCCTACGGGCTATGAATCAAGATACCCTTATAGATACACAGATTTTTGTAATTAATCTTTCCATTATTAATTGAATATACATCAGTTCGTTGTTTCTCCCGTAATCTTTGAGTTTCTGCAGCCCTTATCCAAGAGTTGGACCCACTCTTATGATCAGGTGTTGCGTTCTTCTTTCTTTTCTTTCAGTACTATGTTTTGTGTGATTCTTTAATTACTGTTACAGTTGTGTTAATTGTTGTGGATTCTTTTTATTTCTGCAGTTTATTTATTGTTGTTACAATGGTATTTGTGTTATAAATTAAACCTGTGATCTACAACGGACCATGTGCTTGTATCTACATATACTTTGACGTTAGTATTGAAATAACTAACGCCATCGGGTTGATAATTTATGTGGAAAAAGGATCGAATCTTGTTCATATCCTGACACCAACACCCCGATATTATTAAAATTCAAATAGAACCCATTCAAGATACTTTTTGAATAAATAATTTCTTTTGCAGATAGGTTTGTTTTTCAAACTATACAAACTCTCAACCTCTCTGAACTTTGGGTCTAAACTCTGGCTTTTAGAAGAATCTATACTAGATCCCATCCAACCCAAACCCTCCTGCAATATTTGACAATCCTGAGAGCATCCTAAGGAAATCTTCTAGATCTAAAAACCCAAATGTTATCAAACCTATTCAAAAAGCATGTTCCCTACCTGAAAACCTTAAAGACTTGCAGAATATCCTATCTGACTCATCCCTGGAACAAAGCTTGTCCAGGACTAGATCCCAGAGTTGGATAACTCAGATAATTTTGGAGCCATCCATCTTACAGTAGAATCTTGTTGCAGTAACTTCAACCCCCATTCAAACACCCACTGTTCACCTTCCTCCATTTAACCCTTTACCTCATTTTTTCAATCCTCCACCTTCTAACCCTCCTTTATTTCCCCATCCTTCAACCATGGCAACTTGGTATGCTCCATTGGTCCTACCATTTCCTTTAGTAGTTCTGCCACGGGACTATCAGTCCAAGATTCCCTTATATGATGCAAGTAGTTACACTATTGCTCAACAACATGTTGATAGAATGAATGACTCTTTTTACAGACAAGAAATAGACGATGAAGCTGTTAAACTAAGAATGTTTTCTCAAAGCTTAGGGGGAGAAGCAAGAAAATGGTTTAAAGGCCTAACTCTTAATAGTATACATGACCTCCCTGCTTTTCATCAATTATTCTTGAAAAAATGGGAAGTCAAGAAGAACCCTCTCCAAATCTTATCAGAGTATGAAAACATTAAGAGAAATGTTGGAGAGGATGTTCAAGAATGCTGCACTAGGTTCAATAGTGTATATAATGCCCTCCCTACCCACATGAAACCTCCACAAGGTCTTGCCTTGATGAAATTTTTAGATGGTTTTGACCTAGAAATGGCCTACAAATTAAGGTAGAGAGACCCTCTTACATTAGAAGATATGCAGAGGGGTGCAGTAAGTGTAGAGGCAATTCTGATTTCCAAAAGAGCTAGGATGAAAAACGAAAAAAGAGTCACATATAGGGAAGAAACTACACCCTCATCATCTGATACTAAGATTGATAACTTGGTTAGAACCATGGAAATGATAATGGAAATAATAAACATGAATGAGAGAGCTTACCCTAGAGAAAACCAAGCAGCTCCTCAAAACAAGAATCAAAATCGGAACCAGAACCTAAACTTTAGGAGAAATCCCCCTCACATAAGACAAAGAGGACCTAACCAGCAAATTAGGCCTCCTTTCCAAGAAAACTATGCTGATAAGGATGAGGGAGTGACTGAAGAACCAGAGGAAAGTCATATCAACCTAATGGGAGTTAATAATGAGGATATTTTTCTCCTCATTGAGGAAGAGAAAGGCATGTTTTCCCCAAATCAATTTGAAGAAGAAAGCCTAGAATCCTAAGACTATAAACAAGGCTTTGAAAATTCCATAATGGAAGTACATAGACAGTATGACCTTAGAAGCAAGAAAACCCAAGACACACCCAAGAGAAACAACCCAGAAATTTCTGCTAGGAAGATCCCTGAAAATATTCCTAAAAGGACAGCAGAAAATTCAAACATGGTGGTTAAAAGTTCTGATAAAAAAAAAAAAAAAACAACCAACATAGTGGTGATCAAAGCAGCACTAGTAATCCAGCTATTAGCCCTAACAAAATTATTTTAACTGAGACTCCAAATAAAATCAGCAAGCTGAAATTGTTGTTAAAACAGTGTCTAATAAAACTGATTAAAACCCTCCAAAGACACAAACACCTTTCAGTGTTGAGAATGAAATTGCCAAGCTAAAAATCTCCATAACTTTTACTGAATTAGTTACTCAATATGTATATAGATCCCAAGTTTTGAAAGCTTTAAACATAGGAGAAAATGTAGATTCTGTAAATTTAAATGATGACAAACCAGAGCTTCTATTTGGACTTGAGGTAGAAGGAAAATTTCAAGAGGGAGGTGTACCTCCATTTTATGTCAGTTTGAACATTCGTGATAAAATTATTCACAATGCCATGTTAGGTTCAGGAGCTTCACATAACCTCATGCCAAAGGTAGTTATGGAAAGACTAGGCCTTGAGATAACTAGACCATACAAAGACATATACTCTTTTGATTCTAGTAGAGTTAAATTTCTAGTCCTAATCAAAGATCTCTATGTTAATCTAGCACAAATACCAGCCGAGGGCCTAGTAATGGATATTGTAGTGGCTGAAATTCCTCCTAAGTATGGCATGCTCTTATCACACTCATGGGGAGCTAGACTTCAAGGAACCCTCCAAATGGACATGACCTATGCTACTATACATGTCTTTATTCAACCAAGAAGACTATATAAGGAGACTCATATGAAATACATGGTCATAAGTCAAGAAAAGCAAGATAACTCCCCTCTTTATTCTATCCACACAAACCTTGATTCATTTATCCTTTACAATGATAAAAACATTAATGAACAAGTAGCAGAAAATGAGCAAACAGTTGAAAAGGAAGAGGAAAAGGAGTAGGAACAGTCAGAACAGTTAGCCCAAATAGAAATTGAACAATATAATAGCAAACATGGTGGTAACCACAATGAACAACATAATGATAAATTTGAAACTAAACCTCTTTAGAGCATGAGCTTTGATAGTTCTTGTGGTAAAATTGGTTCAGGAGTAGGTGTTTGGGTGCACAACACTGAGAACAACCATGCAGAGGGCCACTCATATAAGCTGACCTTCCAATGTAAAAATAACATAGTAGAATATGAGGCACTCCTCCTAGGGCTACAAATACTCAAGAAATTAGGAAAAAAAGGGATTTATGTCTGTGGGGATTCTGAGCTAGTCATTAGGCAGAATAAGGGAGAATATTCAACTAAACATCCTACACTAAGAGCATATAGGAATGATGCCCTTGACCTCTTAAAAACATTCAAATAATATGATCTTACCTTTTTTCCAAGAAATCAAAACATCCTTGCCAACGGTCTAGCCTTTGCAGCCAGTACTTGTCAAAAACCTTATCATAACAAACAATACACAGTACAAGTCAAATACAGACTAGCAGTCCCTGATAATATAAAATATTGGCAAGTTTTTGAAGATGACAAACAGATTGAAGACTTCCTGCAATCTACAAATGAGTTTGAAATGCCAAATTCAGACTCAGATCATGAGGAAGACTGCCTTGCTAAGGAAAAACTTACAAAGAAGAGCCTCCTGATCAGGCTGATGTAAATCTGTTAGAGGAAGAATACCCACATGAGACATATCTATGTGCAGACCCAGAAAAAAGAAGATTTTGAAGTGCTACAGTCCAAAGATAATACTTTGCCAAAGGGATTGGTTTAGCTAGTAGAACTTTTTGACTTTAATGACATTTCTAAGAAGCCAAAGATGGAATCCATTGAAGCAGAGGTAGAAGAATGTAATATAGGCAGTAAGCTAGAACCCAAAATGATAAAATTGTCAAAAATACTGCCAACTCTTATGAAACATAAATATATTGAGTTGTTCAAGGAATTTACTGATGTGTTTTCTTGGAGCTATGAAGATTTAAATTCATATGATACTTAGATCATCCAACACAAGATCCCTGTCAAAGAAAATCAGAAGCCCTTTAAGCAGAAATTATGCAGAATAAATCATGTACAACTGCCACTGGTTGAGAAATAAATAAATAAAATGTATGATGCTGGAATAATAGTCCCTCTGAGATATTCAGAATAGGTACCAAATCATGTATCAGTGAGGAAGAAAACAGGAGAAATTAGGGTATGCATAGACTTCAGAAATTTAAACAAAGTATCCCTAAAGGACAACTACCCTCTACCAAAAATGTATCACATATTGCAAAGGGTAGTAGGCTCCAAAAGAATATCTTTGCTTGATGGCTTTTCAGGGTAAAATCAGGTGCTGGTACATCCAAATGATCAACACAAGACAACTTTCACCACGCCTTGGGGCACCTTCATGTATGTTAAAATGCCTGTTGGGTTAATGAATGCTAGAGCTACTTTCCAAAGAGAAATGGATATTTCTTTCTCAGAATAAATAGGTTACTTCATTGTGATATATCTTGATGACATCACAGTCTACTCAAAAACTGATGAAGAACACCTAGCCCACTTAAGAAAGGTCTTTGAAAAATGCAGAAAGTATGGCCTGTCTTTAAATCCCAAGAATACCTTGTTTGGAATTCAAGAAGGGAAGCTTCTAGGCCACATAATTTCTGAAGAAGTGATCAAGATTGACCCAAAAAGGATTGAGGGAATATTGCAAATCAGTCATCCAAGAAACATCAAAGAGCTGCAATCTTTCATTGAAAAGATAAATTTCTTAAGAAGGTTCCTTCCAAACCTTTCAGAACTCCTAAGAAACATTACCAATATGCTCAAAATATAAACAGGAGTCAAATGGACCATAGAAGCAAATAAATCTTTTAACTTGGTGAAACAAGAACTCACACAAACACTAGTTCTGATCAGCCCTGACCTCACCAAGGATTTCTTCATTTTTCCTTTGCATCAGAACACACAGTTGTTGTTGTCTTATTACAGAAAAATAGAGAAGGAAAAGATTAGCCCATAGAATTCTTCAACCAAGCATTAAGAGATGCACCTCTGAAATATAATATCATGGAAAAGCAGGCTTTTTCCTTCATCAAAGCATTAAAATATTTCAGCGTATACATTTTTCACTCACACATCATTGCATTTGTGCCTCACACAGTGGTAAAATACATCTTGACACAAGATCCTGATGGTAAAAGAGGTAAGTGGATTGTTTTCAAATTAGAATATGATCTGGAAATCAGGCCCACTGGGCTAATCAAAGGACAAGGACTGGAAAAATTGATGGTTGAATCAAATTTTCAAGCACTGGACATCAATATGATTAATGCATTGGATGAACAAGAGGAGATGGAAACTCCACCTAGTGACTTATAATTTATGAACTCACCTTGGTATGATGATATATTATATGTGATTTTTAATCTAAATGTTCCTCCTAGTTTTTCTAAAACAAAGGCCAGATTCCTAAAACTAAAGGCTGTAAATTTCTGCATTTTAGACAAAGTTTTGTATTGGAACAATTCTCGTGGTATATTGCTTAAATGTTTGCCTGAAGAAGATGAAGATAGGATCATGCATGAATTTCATGAAGGAGAATGTGGAGGTCACCTATACTAGAAAACCACTATCAATAAAATCCTTAGAGCTAGTTACTATTGGCCCACCCTCTTTCAAGACATCCATAAAATGGTAGTTTCCTGTTATAAATGCCAAATTTTTTAGGGTAAAATAAAAATGTTGCCTCTGCCTTTACATCCCATTTCTGCTAAAGCTCCTTTTCAACAATGGGGTCTTGATTTTATCGGATAAATCCATCCTTCTTCCTCTGCCTAGCACAAATGGATCCTCACTGCAACTGACTATTTTACAAAGTGGATAGAAGCCATTCCTTCCAAAACTGCCACAGACTCGGTAATTATCAAATTCCTTGAAAACCACATTTTATCTAGATTTGGTTGTCCTAGAAAAATAATTAATGACAATTTTGAGCCTTTAGATCCAATAAAATGGTGGAATTTTGCCACAAATATCATATTACATTGGGACATTCTATAGCTTATTACCCTCAAGGTAATGGGTTGGTTGAAACCTCAAACAAACTTTTGATGAACATCATTAAAAAATTGATACAAGAAAATAAGAGTTCATGGCACAACAAGTTGGTACATGCACTTTGGGCAAACAGATTAACAAATAAGAAGTCAATTGGTATGTCTCCCTATCAGTTATTATATGGAGCAGATGCATTTTTCCCAGTAAGCTTGGGAGTGCCAGTAATGAAGCTCATTCAAGAAGTACAGTCTGAAGAAAATGATATGCAAAGGAGAATAAACCAAATTCTCCAGCTGCAGCAAACCAGAGAAGAAGTGTACAACATGACACAACAAGTACAATAAAATATCAAGAAACTCTTTGAAAAAGGACCAAGGCAAATGATTTTAGCATTGGAGACAAAGTGTTGAAGTGGGATTCAAGAAGAGAGGACAAAGGAAAGCTTGGAAAATTTGACAACTTATGGAAAGGTCCATACATCATCCATTCTCCAAGAGGTAACAATGCACTTTTATTACAAGAAATGGATGGAGCATAATTATTTGGAAGTCCTATTAATGGCAGGATGCTCAAGCATTATTTCGGTTGAAGATCTCAGTTTAAAGTTTTATTCATTGTATATAACGTTGTCTAAAAACTCAGAAAAAATTGATACAAAAAGAAAGAAAAGAAGAAAAGAGGGTAGATAAAATGAGAAAAAGGTAAAGCCCCATACCAAAAAATGAAAAATTCTGAAAGTGTGCAAGTCCAAATGCCACTACTTTTGAAAAGGAAGTCTTGTTCAATCATACAACCTAGACATGATTAAACAAATTTTGAATTTTTGTTGATAGGATAGAAAATGAATATTTTCCAAACTGTTTAAACTTGGCTTATCAGTAGGTTAGATAGGAAAAGACATTGGTTCCAAAGTCTAAATCTGAACCAAAAAAGATAAGAAAGGGATAAATGACAAATTCCAGATCAAAGCCCTTAGTTCTAGTTTTACTTTTTGCAAAATAAAATTTGTGTGCAGCTTGTCCAAATTGCCACAATTCATGACAATCAAACTGCTTAACCTTGATTTAGTCATGCTTTAAATTTCATGTTGATACTTAGTGAATTAAAATCTATCAAATTTTTTAATCTTGACAGATAAGTAGCTTAGGTAGAGAATGAAATATATCATCAGTCTAATCTAAGCCTTGGAAGTTATAAGGGTAGAGATAGATAGTTTTTCTTTTCAAAATAAAAATGATGACAAGGGCTTGCCAGTCTAAATGCACCCAAATGAAGAAAAAATGTTAGAATAGAATGATGGGTAGGCAGAGTTTGTTTGCAACAAGAATGGTTGTCAATTTTTTAAGATCATAGTACCAAAAAGTTGCAGCAGATCAGCATTACAAAATGGAAAACCAGCCAAATTGAATAAGGCACTGATCTACAAAATCTAGAGATCTGAGAATCTTGACACCTCCTTAAAATGAGCTTCCCTCCCCAGTTGGAGCCATTGTTAGTCTCCTGTATTCACAGTATCACTAGTTGACTATGGATTTTCTACAGTCTGCTGAAAATGAACATTCCTTGACTATCATTTTATTTTCAGAAATCTCACTACCTTCATTATTTTCCATTTAACCTATTTTCACTATCTCTCATTTCACCTATTCAAATCACCCTCTCACTCTAAAAACCCATGTTTGACCTTAATCCCTCTTTTCACCCTTTTCCCCCTACCTAACACTCCATTTTCCTCATACAAACCTTTCCCCGCTCATCCATTTCCCTCCTTTCATTTAAAACAATGTAAAAAACCCTTTTTACATTGTTTTATGATAAAAATATTTTATTCAGACCCACACTCTTTTTAAATAAATCTTGTTTTGTTTATAGACCTGATACCCATGTCTATTTTTTTAGCCCCCCACTTTAAAAACCTTTTTCCCCGCCCTCATATAACCCTGGCCCCCTATACATTAGGCTCTTTCTCTTTAAAAATACCTCGGGCCCCACAATGTATATACCCCATTGTGTTATTTTGACGCCCCTGCTATAATAAACCCTCCGCCACATATACTCCCAGGCCCCACTGTCCAAACCTACCCATCATTCCATCAAACCCCAACCACCATCGAATCACCTCCGCCAGATCCAATGGTCCACGATTGTTGTTGCACATCCAACTATGCATGGCTTAGAACCTTTGAACCCTGCGATATCGACGGTATTACTGCCTATCCTCCCTGCCACACATTGCGCACCCTATGGTATCACATCCCTGTGATCTATATAGCCTCACCACTCTCATTCCATGTGAAAACCACTTACCACCCTCCCGCCATAAAACCCAAAACCGTTGAACCCTGTTCAAATGTGTCAAACCCTGAATATCTATGATAAGCCCTGTCTGCCATATGCACCCATGCAACACTCCTAAAGGCCCAAAAGCCCAAACCAACGCAAGAAACCCGCAAGCCCCCATCTTCCAAACTCTGTCCACAAATGGCCCTGGTGCCTACAGGCCTTCATTTCCCGGACTTTGTACACGGCACAGGTTTTAGATTAACCAATTTGTTTTAATTGTGTAAGAGGTCAATACATAAGAAAATGCATAATTTTCAATTCTAAAGTCCCAAAAATTCTTAAAGTAAACTCCTTAGGTGACGATTTAGAGATTTATTTATCAAAAGGACTAGGAGCATAGGATTAATCTGAATCATCAATGGATCATGACCATTGATGATCATTCGAACATTACAGGAGTAGCATAAGTTCTCCACAGCACAGGGTTAAGACAGAGTGAAGACATAAAAGGCAGGTTAAAGGAATTAAACAAAGAAAGCAGAATTAAAGAAGAGACAAATCCGAGTTAAAGCCAAGTCAGAGCTTTAAATACAAATCAAAAGAAAATTAGCACAAAAGGCATATCCGAATGACTAAGGAACTCGGAATTTACTTCTTCAGACCACATCTTCCACCTGCAAGCCTCTTTTAACTTCAATAAAAGCAGATACAACTATTCAAACTGTTAGAGATATTTTAAAGTAGCTCAACATTTATTGTAAAAGTTAATGAAAATCCATAAAGGTCACAAAATCCTAAAAGTTAGCTCAGCAGTAAATTAGGGAGTTATTATTACAGTGAGTCAGTCATAGATATTTTTCCTTGGGCTTTGCATGGTATCAAAGGTCAAGGTTAAATGAACTCTGTAATTAATACAAATATGTCACCCTAGGTTAGGGAAACCTCCTCATTTTGCAGATAAATACGGCATGTATTTTTCATTTTTAGTGTTGGTTGGTTGGTTGGTTGTTGGTTGCTCGGTTAATTGCTAGGCTGGATTTTGATCAGACTCTAAGTTGCAGAGATTATTGTACTGGAGTATTGTAATTGTTTTGGACATCAGTAATACAAGCACGTTCACATGATTCTGAGCTATTCTAATGGTGATGTTATCCTTATTTTTCACTATTTCTCTTATGTTTTCCATATTATCCATCATTTCTCTAATAAAAGAACATAAATTTTAGATTAATATATGTTGTCTTGGCACCTTAATTCTGTCTGCTTATTTCATCTTAATGTTTTCTTCTATAAGGTCTGATTAGAGAATTTAGGGGTGTCCTGCTCTTTAGTTCCACCTAGCTTGTTGCCTTGAAGTTTACTTAGTAGATCCTAGCCAAATAAGTTTATGCTTTACACTGTCCTTTGGTTTTTCTTGAAATGTTATTTTAAAGGCCTTCTTTGAAGTTTGATTAAAGAATTTAGGCGTGTCCTACTCTTTAGTTTCACTAACTGTTATCTTGAATGTTTTCTTTTTCTGAAAGTAATAGATAGAGAATTCAGGGGTGTCCTGCTCTCTAGGATTGCTGGATTGTTGTCTTAAGGTTTACCTAGTAGAGTCTAGCTAAAGAAGTTTATGGTTTGCCCTGTCCTTTGGTTTTTCTTAAACAGTTACCTAAAAGGCTTTTCTTGTTGAAGTATAGCTAAAGGATTCTTAATTGCCCTATAGTTTTACCAATTTCACAATTTTTTGTCATTTCCTATTTCATCTAATCTAACAATATCCACTTGATATACTTAGCTTTCTCTATGAAACCCTTGCAGAGTTGATGTAAAATTAAAACCTCTTATGAATCCATAGCCCCATGGATTAATTCTTCCCATAGTTTATATGTTTAACCAAAACAATCACTCAATTAATCACTCAATCAATCAACCAAACAAAACAAATAGTCCTAGAACTTCATAACTAGCCTAAAATCAAAAAAAATAAGCATAAAGATAAATCATTTTCATCACAAAGAAGAAATAGCCCTCTCTGAGTCAAGGAATTCTAGGTCCTTGGACTCCAAAGTGGTTTGATGTGGTTCCCTACAGATTTTTTCTTGCCAATCTTGAAAATCACGGGGAGCCAACAGAGCTAGATCATCCACAATGCTATAGTTATCAGCTACTTTGGAATAGTTTCCTGCTCGCCTAGTTGGTCCCTTAGCCATTTTTGGAAAAGGTTCAATAGGTTTCTTTGATATGGTCAAAGGTGTTGTTGGAGCACTTGTACTAGCCCCTGACGAATTGGTGTCTAGTGGGT
Organism: Pinus albicaulis; assembly: GCA_034641835.2. Taxonomy (NCBI): domain Eukaryota; kingdom Viridiplantae; phylum Streptophyta; class Pinopsida; order Pinales; family Pinaceae; genus Pinus; species Pinus albicaulis. The sequence goes on from CM076579.1 coordinate 269,194,550, forward strand.
ATCGTAATTACGGTTCCTTATCTGAAAAAACATTTCTTCGCCAGTTATGTAGATTTTGTGGTTGTTTTTTCTAGAATCATTAGGATTTTTTTGCTGTGTGCTAACTGTCCCTTGATGGGGGAAGGGATCCTACATGACTATTGTTTGTTGGGAGGATCCCCCCTGTCCACGGTTACTCTACAACTTCTTCATCTCAGGGAGGTCAGGACAGTGGTGAGTGTAATGGCCATACTCACAACAGATCGAACAAGAGTGGTTCGTCTGAAGAAGTGGTCTCTTGTTCTACATTTGGTGGTTGTTTGGCTCCTGGTTATGATTTCGGTTAGAATTGCCTCTAGCCTGAGATCGTCGAGGGTGTTGCTGGTTGTTGCCCCCCTGTCCAAGATTTCATTTAGGCTTGTTTTTTCCTTTTTTATTAACTACATTAGGAGGATAATTTGGATTCTCCTGGTTGTATGGTTGGCACGGTTCGTTTTGGGAGGGTTGCACAAAGTTCACCTATGCATTATTCTGCATGGGCGGGTCTTGTGCTGGGGACTGCGAGTATTGCGATCTCGGGTTTGTAAATGGTTGTTAGAAGGATCTCTTCCGTCAGCATGTCTAGTTGCGTACTCAGTCCCCTGAGCCAGAAGATAGGGTCCTCCATGCTGATGGTGGTACGATGATGCCCTACTGGTAAAACTTTGCGGAGGCATGGGATGACTTTGGTAGCTGGGTTGAGGTATGTTCTGGGTAGAATTATACGTGTAACCGGGGTATTGAACATTTCTGCTTAGGTGATTTTGGGTCAACGACCCAATTAAACCGTCTACAAAGTTCGACGCACCTGGCAGTTCTTTGTAAGTTTGTAGGCACGAAGCGTTTGGTAGGATATTGTAAATATACCCTAACTGCATATAGATCAGCTCAAGTTGTTGGGCCTTACTTATGGTGTCCTCTTCGGATATGGGCTTTTGTTGCACCACATCCTTTTAAATCTCTGTAGTGAGAGTTTTCAAGAATAGGTCTAACAGAACTCGATCTTCAAGTTTGGATGTGCACAAACTACGACGTCACCACCATTTTTGGAGATGGTCCAAGATATGGACGGCAGGGGTTTGCCTAAAGTGGGTCAATAATTCCATTCTGAATCGTGGTGGATGGGTAACTAAAAATAGGTCAGGAACGCAGTAGCAAGGGTGCTAAAGGTTCCATGTGTAGCAGAGGGCTGCTCCACATACCATTTCGCTGCTATTCTGGTTAGGGTGCGTTGAAACATTCTCAGTGATCAGGAGATCAAGTCATATGCTAAAAAATGAAAGTGCTCAAAATAGGTCCGAACCTAAGCAACTGAAAAGGTCTCTTTAGTGCGATTATGGCACCGCAAATGGTTCAAAAACCTGATGTCATATGAGGAATATATCACATTCTTTTCATTTTCCCAAACAACAAAATTTTGGTGACTGGATGCCTAGTCAGCTTGCAAGTATAGTCAACAGAATATTCTTGGAATATTCCATTTTCTTATGAGCCAATGGTATGGCGCCATGTGGCACATTATGGGTCATTGGATGTTGATGGTACGAATATTTTCTAGATTGTTGGATGTGTTTATTGATGGAACAATGGTTGAGCAACATGTGGCAAGCCCGCGAGCCACCACATTTCCTCACAAGGGTGGTGTAAAATTTGTGTGGAGTCGACGGGGGTTGAACCCGCGACCTCCATTCCACTCGTAATATCATTTACCAACCTGCCTACATAGTGGTTCTTACCCCTATACTCTTCCGCTTTTATTTGAAGTTATATTACCGCTAGTTTGGGGGTTGGAGGGGGCCAGCCCCCTCCCCATGTGGTCACTCCGTAAGAAACAAGAGCTACAACCATCTTCAACCACTGGAAGATTCTGAAACTGTTACTGTATGTGGTCACATGACATATAAAACTGCAACATTAAAACCTTCAGACCGGTGGCTATCCAACCTTAACTCTGAGGCTTCGCAGATGTGGTCACATGTCATGCGCGTTCAGTTGGTAGTTAATCAAACGGTATTAAATCGTAACTCCGACAATTCAAACAAAACCCCGACGTTAACCTCCACACTTAACACATGAGGAATTGTTATGTTTAATAAAATGGTTAATGTTGTGGAATATTTCCACGACTCAGGGTTCTAACCTTAAACAATGAAGTTCAAACAGTTAGCGGAGGATTCGGCTGGGGTGGCATGTGACCACCCCGCTACTCACAATTAATTCCAAACTTAACCACCTGACATATTTGGAGCGCACCCCCAAATTTGGGGTTAACCATTAATTTATCTACAATTAACTGCTAGTCTCCACATTTAGTGGAGCTTTTCTAGCTGTCATTGGGGAAAATGCATTGGGAAGTCAATTTTCGACCAATTTTGGTGAAACAAGAGTCTACCTAGACTAATTTGAGCATTATGGAGCCATTGGTGCAGAGAAAATATCCATTATAGGCCTTCAAATATATGTAATTTACAATTTTGAGCATAATGACAAAGAGGGACATGCAATTGGGAGCTGGACCTGCAGATGTAGCCCAGGAGGGGTGAACTGCTTCATCATGCCTACTATAAACTTATGTGTGAATGTTTTTCTCTATTATGCACTATTATGTAGTGTTTTTAAGGATTATTTAAATGCTTAAAGTTCACTAATTCATCTAATTTTCATAGTTAAAACTCTCATTCCTTAAGAAAACTTATGGAGACAATTGGTACATGTTTATTTAACTGAAAGGACACTTAGCATAGCAGAACTAATACCCTCCTTTCAGATCAAGTTGGTATCAGAGCTACATTTTTATCTCTAGTATTTTTATGTGCAATGATTTCTTAACTGTTTGCAAGGGTTTTCATGCTTACTACGCTCAAGCTTAAGAGAGGAGAAGGAAAATTGATGGATCCAAGAGGTTCTCAAAGTGAGCCACAACAAAGGAGGGCAATATTTTCACATTCTCCACCACCTAGTTCACCTCCAAAAGAATCAGAAGCAACATCAAGCATGCCTCCAGGAGAAGAAGAAATCCATGAAGAGATGGATCCCAAAGAGGAAGAAAGAGTGTATAGAAAATAATTTCTTGACTCAACTAAAATGGTGAGAGTCCTTTATCAAGGAAGGAATGATAAATTAGAAGAGGAGAGGTCCAAACTTCACAAGGAAGGACAACGATCATCAGGAGGCCATAATGATCAAGATAAATCCAAGAAGGGTAATGGAGGAAATGGAGACAATGGAAAGTCACCATCTTCATCCGCATCTTCATCTTCATCATCCTCTACTTCATCTTCAGTACATCAGCCATACAAGTCAAAGAACATGGGTAAAATTCCTTTTCTAAAACCTTATGTTAAATTTGAATTGCCAATGTTTAATGGTGAAGTAAATATAGAAAAGCTTGATAATTGGATTAGGCAATGGGAGGTTTATATGAGAATTCAGAACCTTCATGATGGTGACACCAAAATCCAACTAGCTTCATTGAGGATGGAAGGTGCAGCTCTTGTTTGGTGGGAAGCCAAGACAAAGGAGGAGATCAAGAAATATGGTAAGATTATTTTATCATGGACTGATTTCATTTCTACAATAAAACAACCGTTTTATCCATTAGATCACATGCAAAAAGCCATAATGGATTGGAAAAATTTTAAACAATTGAAAGGAAAAAATGTACGAGTGTATACTCAAGAATTTAGAAGAAGATCTGTTTTACTAGGAGTAGATTTTCATAACCACGACACTTTGCTCAAGTATATAGGAGTTTTACATACCTAATTACAAGTCTAGATGAGGTTTGTGTTCAAGCCACACATTTAGAGGCAAGGGGAAAACAAAACTTAGATGGGAATGAGGATGTTAAGTCCCTATATTAATAGTGTAGTCCCTTATTATGTTAGTTTAGGCCCCCTTATTGTTATTTTTGTACCCCTATAACCCCCATATTGTTATTATTGTGCCCTTACATTATTATTGTTAGGTCGGCTAGGATTACATTGTGGCCCCACTAAGATTACATTGTGGCCCCATGGACTCCTATATATAGAAAGTAGGTTTTTTCATTTGTATCATCCAATAATTGTTCATTCATGTAATGTATTGGAGGTTTCCCCCTCTAAGTGGCTCATTTATAAGGCATTGATATCTCTTTTCTTCTATTTTTGGAGTTGGTTTCACAACATTTGGTATCAGAGCTTTGGATTCTAGGGTTTCACTGCTCCAAACATGTCATCGTGGAATTTCCGCTATAAAGTTTTCTCTATGAAGTTTTAGAAGCTTAAATTTTTAGAGTGTGAAGCTGAAATCCGGAGGAACATCTTCGCAAAATTTCAGAGCTTGTTTCACAATATTTTCGGAGATATGATCTATGGAAGTTAGGGCATTTTGCAGGCTCCTGAATTTAACCTAAACAAGTCATCATGAAATTTTCGCTATAAATATTTCTCTACGAGGTTTCAGAAGCTAAAATTTTCACAGATCAAATCAGAAATCCTAAAGAATATTCTGTAAAATTTTCATATCTAGGTTCACAATAGTTTTGGAGATATGATCTGTGGAATTTAGGATTTTTTCAGGCTCCCGAATTTCATCTCAAAGAGGTGACTATGGGAAAAACTTCATAACTCTCTCTCTAAGCATCAGAGTGACATTCTGTAAAACTTGGATGCAAGTAAATAGACTATAGTTTTCTGTCTATCAATTTCAGAGCTTAAGGAGGAAACAGTGACATGTGGCAAGTCATACAAGTTCGCTCTATTGAACTAGTCCATAATTAGGTCATCATAGGAGATTGGGCACAACTTTGATTTCAAGAATCCAAATTAGCTCAAACCTATGGCATTCGAAAGAGGATTTAGAGGGCTACTTTAGGGCCAAATTTTAGTTATTGAGGATCCAAAATCACATATATAATTCAGTTTCAATATTGAGCTTCTCAAAAGCAAGAAAAAGGTGTGTATTTGGTTTTTAAAATTGCATAACGTTTGTTTGAAAAAGCAGTTTGAAGTGATTCCAAGGGCATATTTTAGAATTTTTATGAGTATTGGGTTCTATAATGCCTCCAAAAAATAATTCCATACCCCTTAAGCCCTCAAAAATCTATACTATGATGCATGAAGAGGAATAATTACAGTATGAGATATCAAAATTACAGTACCAAGTGCAACAAATTTCAATCTTACAAAGAGTAATCGAAGATGACATATATGGTTTAAAAGCATAAATGGAGGCTAAGTTGGATGGTTTGAAGGATCAAATAATAGGTGATATGGATGATAAATTAGTGGAAGATCACATCGAGCATTAAGAACAAGTTCTCCAACTCTCCAAGGATAACCCAACTTTGGTGCAGAATCTAATGAAACAACAGGAAGATCAACATCACATTGAAAGAAGTTCTGAAGTAGTCACGGAAACAAGAACTCAACAAGTACGATCAATTTCAGAGTATCTCATCAAGTGGAAGAACTTTCCTGTAGAAGATTCCACATGGGAGGATGAGAATTTTACACAAAAGCATCAAGAAATAATCAAGCGTTGAGGACAACACTTATTTGAAGGAGATGGGCATGTTAAGTCCCTATATTAATAGTGTATTCCCTTATTATTTTATTCTAGCCCCCCTTATTGTTATTGTTGTACCCCTATAACCCCCATATTGTTATTATTGTGCCCTTACATTATTATTGTTAGGTCGACTAGGATTACATTGTGGCCCCATGGACTCCTATATATAGAAATGAGGTTTTGTCATTTGTATCATCTAAGAATTGTTCATTCATGTAATGTATTGGAGGTTTCCCCCTCGAAGTGGCTTATTTCTAAGGTGTTGATATATCTTTTCCTCTATTTTTGGAGTTGGTTTCACAACAGAGGAAAGTGATTTTAAAGGCAAATGGAAGAAAAAGAGAAATGCAAATACTAGAAAAGAGAAAGGAAAATTCTTTTGCAAACATTGTTCTAAAACTAGCCACGATGAGGACCATTGTTGGAAACTTCATCCAGAGTTGAAACCAGAAAGTTTTAAAGCCAAAGAGAAATCCAAGGAGAAAGGAAAAACTATTGCAATAGTTGAACAAGACCTAGGGTCAAATTCAAGAGATGAAACAAAAATCATAGCTATGGGACTAAAGAACTTGAAGGCGAAAGAGATTGAAATTAAACCCAGTTCTAGTATTTCTAACTGTCACATAGAAGCTCCAAGTGAAGAAAAGAGAATTGAATTGTTTCATGTGAGGGTCATTTCCAAACATACCAAGGTTGACACATTGTTTGATAGTGGGTTGCAAGAAAATTTAATCTCTGAAGACTTGGTCAAGAAACTTAATCTTGAGACCATTCCACATCTGAAACCATATCCACATGGTTGGATTTGTAAGGATGCAAATTTACAGGTTTCAAAGAAGTGCATGTTGCGATTTGCAATAACTGCACATTTCATTGACACGGTTGAATTAGATGTTGTTCCACTTGATATAACAAGTATCGTGTTGGGCAGTCCTTACTTGTATGACAGGAAAGCAATATTTCATCTCCATGAGAACAAGTACCATTTATTCAAAGATGGCAAGGAGTACATTGTGAGAGCTCATCGTAAAAAACTAAACTCTTCTTTAGTTAATGTAGGGCAGATGAAGAGGCTCGTCAATGCAAGTCAAAACTTGACATTGATGATGATTAAACAAAGAGAAGTTTTACATAATCCTTTTCATGCAAATTCTGATGTATGTAATGAGTTGTTTCAGTTTGAAAGTAGTTTGTCTTTAAAATAAGATGACAAGCAGTTGCAGCAGTCGACATTGGTGTTGAACGGTGATGAAAACAAAGTGTCAGTGCAAGAAGTTGCAAAGGTTCAAGAGAGGGAAAAGCAACTTGACAAAGAAGTCACAAGATTCAGAAATGATCATTGCTGGTTTCAAAAATGCATGGTACAATGGTGAAGAAACTTGGTCAGGAATCAACACAAGTTCAAAGCTAATTCAACAAAAAATCTCCATAAGGACAGGATGCAAGGTGAAAGTAATTTTAAGTTTCCTTTGATTTTAGAAAAATGTAGAAACATGAATGTTTTCAACACCATGTTGAAGCACACACATGGTGTATGAGGAAGAAGAATGCACACACACAAGACTCAACACACAATGAAAGATAAGAGTGAGGCTTTCTTATTTTCCATTATACAAAGATGTACATTTATAGTACAATGGTGTGACTCTTGGTTTCACATTCCAAGGTCACTTGGACTCCATTGTGACTTTCCGCATTCCACACCTACCCATGTAGGATTAGGTGTTCCAACATCCCCCCTTAATCCGAAGAGGTATGTGTGAGTCCAAGAAGAGAGTTGTAATACAAATCTGCAAAGTATGCATGGCAGCACTTGGGCTGAATCAACTCTCTGAAATGTTGGAAAAAAGAGGTGGTTTAAGGATGACCACCAACACTGGAACGCAAAACTTGTTGCAGTTCCCGGAACTCTTCCAAAACTGGCAAGAAGCTGAAAGCTTCTACTAGAGGAATTGTCCCTCATAAAAAAGGGAGACCTTCAACCTAAAAGAAGGGAGGTCTACTACCTGTGATGGTTTTAGGATTACCAACAACTCTGGAATGCTTTGAAGCATTTCCTGGAACTCAACCAATGCTGGCAAGAAGCTGAACGCTGCTAAGCTGAAGGCTTCTGCTAGAGGAAGTGTTCCTCGCTTGTGGTGGTTTTAGGTTGTCCACCAACCAAAGATGATGGTTTTAGGTTATCCACCAACCGAAAATGATGGTTTTAGGTTATCCACCAACCAAAGATGATGGTTTTAGGTTATCCACCAACCGAAAATGATGGTTTTAGGTTATCCACCAACCGAAGGTATGCTCATGGGCATCCATATCTCTGGCTACATCTCTGAATCCGGAATGACGAATTATGGCTCAGGCTCGCTTGAACTGCTGGCTACAACTCTGAACATGGAATGAGAGATTGTGGCTCAAGCTCGCTTGATCTGTCGTCGAAGCTTGTACATGACCACCATTTTCCCCCCTGTCAGGGACAAGGTGAGATGATGGCGAAAACTCAACTGCAAGTTTGCTCAATATCCGTGAGCAAGTTCTAACATGTGTCGTAAACATCTTCTTGGCTGCTGATGCCCATTGCCAAGAAGCGATCCATCCAAGATGAATCTTGGTTCTTGTAGGAGGCTTGTTTCTGAAGCATCTATCTGAAGAATGAGTGTGCCGACCACAGTGCTTGCATTGGTGAAGATCAAAACAATGATCTTTCATATGGCCAACTCGATCACAGTGTTGGAATTTCTCAATCTGTTGTTGTTGTGGAACAGGATCTGGAACAGCTGCAGGTGAATTGTCATACATGAATCCGGCACTCTGAAATATGATGGGCTTGGTGTAGTCTGGAATATGAAAGGTCACATCCTTGTCATATCCAAGACCAGTTCTGTGCTTGTTGTGGACAAGCTCTTCCCAAGGTCTGATGATGGGCTTGAGAAGTGCAGGCTGAGCTGTTGCATCTGCATGTACATCTGCTCTAGTACAAGGCACTGAATGTGGATCAACTGCAACTTTATCTTCTTTCTTCTGATGAGAGTCCTTCACAATCTTCTGAACAGAAACAGGTTCAGAATGGTGACTCTTTTGCTGAATTTTGTCTTGCTGAAGCTGATATTCCAACTGCAAAAACTCAATCTTTTCATGTGCATCTTGCAAACAACTTTGAATGTTACAAAGAGCATCCTTGCTCATTTTTATCACATCATCAACATTTGAATGAATGAGGTTATTCAACAACACTAATACCTCATTGATTTTGGCCATTTCAACAACTTAGGCTCAAAAAATGAAGGGTGTCGGCTTCAACCGAAAATGCACCCGTTTACAATGTGATTCAACAACAAATACAAATGACTCAAGAAATTCTCAAAGTACAAAGTGTGCTCCTCAAATGATGGAGGGCAATCAACAATCCAACAACTCAAATTTTCTGATTCCAACTATGAATGAAGAGGCAAATTCACTCACAATGTGATTTCAATACAAAATCTCTGCAAAAATATGTGCAGCTGAAAACACTATGAAAGAAGCCTTTAAAGCAGCTGAAATTTCCTTCAAATAGCTGTTTTGCAATGATGGCAAACTATCTTCAAATGTGAAATTCTTCAAAAAATCACCCTTCAAATCAATGCCACAAATCATATAATGTAAAATCTGCAATTTTCTTGTCATTTCGTCATTTTCTCATTATGCCATTTCTTCTTCCTTTCTGCTGTTCAAGTCTTCTTCCTCTCTCTCTGTTGTTGTTGTTTTTTTTTTTTTTTTTTTAATTAAAAATTAATTAAAAATGGGAATTGATTAAAAAGGGAGGAATTTAATTAAGGAGGGGAAATATTAAAATGGGAGAGGAGGGGATATATTAAAATGAAATTAAATATGAAAATTAAAAAGGGAGGGGAATGTATTAAATGTGGGAGGGGTTTATATATTAAAAAAAAATTAAAAATATAATGGGAATGGGATTATAATATAATGGGAATGGGATTAAAATATAATGGGAATGGGATTTATTAAATTAAATGGGAAGGGGATTAACTTTAAAAAAGAGGGAGGTAACGTATTTAAAAAGGAGGGAGTGGTATTATTAAAGGGAGGGCGTAAGTTTAAAAATAATTTAAAATTTTTTAAAAATTGGAATGGGGAGCGTTGAGATGAGTAAGGGGTAGCCGTAGGTTGAGTGGCAGGAGGCAAAGGTTAACGCAAAGTGAATCGAATGGGAGGGCAGCAGGAATGTAGGGAGCGTTGAGAATGAGTGGAGTGGGAGCGTTGGACAGCGCGTGAAGAGCGCAGAGAGTGTTGCAGAGTTGTTTGGACTACTGTGTGAAGAGAGGGGCCGGTTGTAGTGTGAGAGGAGCGTAAGGGAGGGATGACCGTGGAGAAAAGGTTTGCAAGGCGAGGGGGATGAGTATTACAGAGCCGAGGGGCCGAAAGGGAGTGCTGTAGCAGAGGGTTTTAGGTGAGGCGATGTGAGCGTTTGGAGAGGTGAGGGGGTGGCGTATGGTGTATGGAAGAGTTGTATTATGTGTGGAGAGTATGCAGATTGAAGCGAGGGCGTGTGTAGGAGATATGTGGTTCAGGAATTTTTTTTTATTTTTTACTTTTTTATTTTTATTTTTATTTTTTTATTTTTTTTTATTTTAAAAACAGCAGAGAAGAAGACCTTTGAAACATCAACAGATTTTTAAGCACTGAAATACAGGCAGCAGATTCTAGAAATGAAGGCAACAGTACAAATTTCAAGTACTGAAATGCAACAGCAGATTGCCAATAAAACCTAGAAATTTTTCCAATAGCTCAGCAGCAGAAAAACCCAGAATTTTGCAGAGATTTTTCAATAAAAAAACTCATAAATATTTCTTCCAAAACTCTCTTTAGAGTATTTTCCAGCAGCTCATTTTAAACACTTTTCTAGCAGCTCCAAAATGGTGCAGAAATTAAAAAGCAGAGAAAAATTAGAATGAAAACCTTCAGATGGGCAGTGCTGCCTTTCCTTCAAAACCAATTTCTGAATGCTTCTCCTCCTTCAAACCAATTTCTGAATGCTACGGAATCCTTGAATGCTACTCCTCTTCAAAACACCTGCGAATGGTGGCAAAAACAACTACAACACCAAAAACTCTCTAAAAAATCTTTTATAAAAAATGTAGATACGCACGAGGCCATAAACACAAATGGCTCGATCAATTTTGAAGCGAGGGCCGGCTTAATCGTAGCTACGATACCATGTTGGAAGCACACACATGGTGTATGAGGAAGATGAGCACACACACAAGAGACTAAACACACAATGAAAGATAAGCGTGAGGCTTTCTTATTTTCCATTATACAAAGATGTACATTTATAGTACAATGGTGTGACTCTTGGTTTCACATTCCAAGGTCACTTGGAATCCATTGTGACTTTTCGCATTCCACACCTACCCATGTAGGATTAGGTGTTCCAACAATTACTACAAAATTAATTTGTTGTTCAGTGGGTATTTTGCATAATACAAGTGCCAACCTAGGGCTTTCAAAGAGATCCTATATTTTCCTTAGTTTATTCAACTGAGAGAAGAGAGAAGACCTTGCAGCAAAGGAGAGATCAAAGGAAATAGATTCCTATTGTATAAATTTGATGGGTCAACTACAGAAAGAGCTTGGGCAATAAACCTTTAGGCATTCTTCCTACTTCATCCAGTGATAGAGAGGGAGGCAGCAGAAGTTGCAGCGTTGTACCTGGAGGGTGAAGCCAATGCTTGGTGGTGCAGTCACTTAAGCCACACAAGAGTGACTTATTTTCCTGAGTTCACTTAAGACCTGATAAGAACCTTTGATGAAGAGAGATTAGAGGAGAGTAGGCCCACACCACCATGGGAGGAGGAAAGTACCAGTGCTGTCATAGCATTGAGAGAGCAGCCTTCTACACCAGCAGTTGGAGCAGCCATTACATTAGAGGGAGGAGCCTTTACAGCTCTATAAGAAGTTCCCACATCTCACCAAGGTATGGGAAGATTTTCATTTTTCCTTATTGCAACAAATATTTCTAAGAATGGTGGAAATATGTCCTTATATGGCCTAGGATCAAATATTGTTGCCAAGGAAGAGCAACAAGATTGCACTACGTTGTGCAAGCTTGAATGGTTCAAGGAGAAAATGAACCATCATTCTCATTGACCCCTGTTGAGTTGCACACAACCCTTGAGGTTGAGGTGTGATCTTTTGGAGAAATTCATGAACCTAGAAGATGGAGTGAACTTTGCTCCAAACAAATTCATGCAAAACCAAATATTCATCTGGGTGTTGAGACATGAGATAGCCAAAACACCCTAGAGGAGGGTTACAGCACTGTCAAGAGGTAGCAACAAGGAGGCTTTGCTTTCAACCCCTTTGGATCCTTATGGGTTCAAAATGATAATAGGTGAGAGATCTTCTCTAGGAAGTCTCCAAGGAGTTGCATCTCAGCATCCCATGGAATGTAAGGAGGAAAATATGATATGGGAGGAGGATAGAAGGCATTCATCGGTGGAAAAATGGATGTGGATAGAGAGAAAGAAGCTGGAGAGTTACTTGCAACTCTATGATACTAGGTAGCAGGAGGCAAAACTGTGTTGGCTACTCTTGAGAGAATTTGGCCATCATGAGAAATATCCTTCTTCCACGGGTATGCGAGAGGAGAGAACTTGGCAAGATACTTGCATCATATGGCAAGGAGTTTGGAAGAATTATGATGAGGAGATATTTTCACCATATGGGTTATATGATGGAGGAATGTCAAGGCAGCAAAGACATTTGTTGCTTTGGAGGGTTGAGAGAGAGAAAGGACAGAGTTGCTCTCACATTTTGCATGATGTTGCAATGGGAGGAGATGGCAACATTATGAGAGGAGTGTTTGACATTGAACATGTCAGAGATTGGATTTATGAGTTGGCAGGAGCCTATTTGCATAGGCCAGCAGCATTGTCACTATGGAGCAGCAACTTTTTGATGGAGTGTTCCCAGGATCACTTCATATTTGACGCACATGATGGGCATAGAGGAGGTAAGACTGGTATAGGAGTGAATGGACTCATTTGTCATTATGTTATGATCTCCTTGACTAGGGTTTCCAAGCATGAGGGGGAGGATCTTCATGCAGCCTATGATTTATTCCTCTTCATAGGAATATGTTCTATCACTATGGAGAGCTCATCTATGGATCCTATTACCTTCTTACTTCCCTTACATGGTAAGAATTATGTTTATGAATTTATTGATTGTTCCATACAATATTTGCATGCTCTTACCTTTTCATTGCAGTGCATTTCTCTACAAAGGGGCAAGCTTTTCTTTAGGCTCCATGGTCTATTTTTGGCCAGCTAACATGATGGAGACATCCATCTACTATATTATTTGGGGAAAGTGTTTGGTTACTCCTTGTATGCTAAGTTGATGCACTCAGCCATTTACTACTTGCTGGTAGATGAGGTGACTTACACAACTAGCCATTTGTCAAGAGACAACTTGCCATACCATTGTCTGAAGCTACAGTGGGGAAGACTGCGCGGTGACCACTTGGGAGACTGTTGGTACCTTCCAGAAACACATGAAACCTTTAGTCTTCCTCTCAGTATGTTGCTGATCATGATCATATTTTTTGATACTTTCCTTGCCTATATGAGGAGCATGATTGGAGGAGGAACACATGGGGTGGGTGTGTTCTTAGGGGAGGAGCATTCCCACACTTTCTGCATTACATGCTCTAAGGGGAGCATGGGAAGAGACATGGCCTCTATAGCAAAACATTTGTTTCTTTATGAGGAAGGCCATGATATGGATGGGGTGCCACATGATGGTGATTTCTTGTCCATCATGTGTGAGATGGTTTGGGCCAACTTAATGCACAGTGGTGGGAGAGGGGCCTTTGGAGGTCTAGTTTCCTTCTTTCCATTGGAGGGAAACATCATTACAACCCAAGATCAAAAAATTCTCTACACTTATCTTAAGTGGAGAGGAAAGTAGCGTGGGGTAGGCTACTATGTCTACCATGTCCAAAATTCCAGCCCACCTACCTTGCCAGAGCTTCAGGTGCAGGATGATTTGCATGAGTTACCATTTTGGAGGGTGGCTCATTTTGTTTGGTTGATAGCTTGGGGAGGAGAGATTCAAATGGGGATGATGAGTCCCAATCTATATCAACCTCATGCTTCAAGAGGATCTTCGAACAGCCCATTATTGCTTCCATGGATGTACTACTGTCACATAATGTCAGCTATTTATATAGCTTACACACTTGGGAGAGGCAACTTGGAGATGTATTGATGATGTAGCACCTTGATCCTTGGAGGATTTTATCTTATGAGGTTGCTACGGGGGAGAATAGGATTCCCTTCATTCTTATCCTTACAGTTGCTTGAGGACAAGCAACATTTGGGAGGGGAGGACTGTAATGTTCCAAAATTTGCACATAGCAATTTGGAACATTAGATTTTGCTACTTTCACCTAGGAGAGGAATAAATGGGTAAGGAGGCCCATGGAAAATAAAATTATGAATAAATTCCACCTTAGTAAGGAATGAGATCACCTTAGGAGCTAGTTTTACACTTCCAAGTGTGAACAAGGACAAATTGGATGGGGACATAGTCAAGTTTGACTAAGTCAGCATGCATTCTTGAGGAGGAAGAAATCACTCAAAGAGACTAGCTCAATGTGAACAAGGATCAGCCTAGACACACATATGAGAACCAAATTGAAGATCCCTTGGTTTGAACAGAGGCATTGCAGGTGGATTTGTTATCGTTGACCAAGTCAACAGCACTGTCACAAAGAGGATGGAAGCTAGCTAGGGCAGCGCAGTTTTGAAAGAGGAAGCCTCATGAAGAAGTCACCTCAAAATTGTGTGGGGTCCGGGGTGAGGAGGCTCACCAAAGATAAAATGAGGGCATAGCATCAAAGGAGATTCATTCATGTATTCAGCTATTTTGGTCTTGAGACAACTTGCATGCTTCTGTTGTTTAGCCAGAGTTGTTGCACTGCTTAGTGCAAGGAATTCCTGTGCAAGAATTCCATTCTCTCTTTGGATAAGCTTGCTTAAGGGATCAAAGGGGACTGATTTGAGCTTCATTTCAGCTTTTGCCTTAGGTCCATTCATCTACACTCAGCCACAGCACAGCTCACTTCAGAAAACTGTGTCCTTTATGCAGGGGCAACAGCAGCAGAGTTTCACCCTTTGATTGTATGCTAATCTTTGAGGAGGAGGTGTTTATTTCCCTCTGGGAGCTTCAATAAGAAGGCCTAGGGAAATTATCTGTATTATCCAACATTTATATGTCATATTTAGTCATGTTTAATATAGTGTTGCAGTAAACTACGTTATTTTCTGCAGTGCTGCTTTGTACATGTATTTTGCCGGAAACCTTTGCCGAGTGTGTTGGTTTTTGTTGTATAAGAGTGTAAACCTCCATTTATCTATTGTTTGATCAATATAAGTTGCATATCAATCTTCTCCTATCATTTTCTGTAGAAACCCCCATGAAAATTACACTCTCACAGTATTCAGAAATTTCTGTTTAGCAAAGTCATGGGAAATCAAGGTTTTCTAGCCTAGTCGAGAAAGGAGGAGCTGTTTAACATATCTAGAAGCATTATTTTGATCTGAAATACGGAGAATAGGTCCCTCATGACCTAAGCTATCATATTTAGCCATTTCCCCTGCTTATTTTCACGCTAATTTCTGAAAACAACCTTTTTAGGGCATAAAATACCCTTTTTCCCCACTTTCCGGATCATAAAACGAATTAAAAGTTGTTTCTGTAGCTAAAAATGATGTATATGTGTTTCTTATGTATATTTTAAGCTTATTCATCATAACAGGACCATTATACAACTTATTTATTGCTGAGTTCCAGATCTGGAACATTATAAAGGTTGAGGTCAGAAAAGCATCAGATCGCTCACTTGTCATGGAGGGAATAGAAGAAGGAAGACCCTTGAAGCTGCAAGGTTCCTCTGCTCATGCACAAAACTTTGCATTCAATTCACATCATGATGAAGGTACATTCCCATCAAGTCTTTTATGGCATGCTAGATTTGGACACTTAAACTATGACAGCCTTCGATTATTGAAGAAAAATGGTGTTAATGGACTGCCTACAATTCCTAGAAAACTTAAGCAATGTGATGCTTGTATTCTAGGAAAGCATAGCAAACATCCATTTCATGATTCACATTCCAGAGCACATAGAAAACTTGAGCTTATTCATTCAGATTTATGTGGCCCTATGCCTGTTGCTTCTGCAAATGAAATAAATATATGATGACATTTATTGATGATTACCCTAGAATTTTTTGGGTTTACTTATTGAAGAACAAGTCTGATGCTTTTCAAACATTCAAGAATTTTCATGCATGGATTGAAAATGATGCACAAATTCATATTGGCTCTTTACATATTGATAATGGAAAAGAATACACTTCAAACGAATTTGAAAATTATCTTCGTCAACATGGGATCAAACATCAAACAATTGTGCCTTATAATCCCCAACAGAACGGTGTAGCTAAAAGAATGAACAGGACAATTTTAAATATGGTTCGCTCAATGATGTTTTTTAAGAATGTAAAATTGATGTTTTGGGCTGATGCAGTTCTATGCGTTGTATACATAAATAATAGGTGTCCATCAAAATCAATCAGAAACAGAACTGCTTATGAAATGTGGCATGGCCACATCCCTTCGGTAAAGCATTTCAGGGTCTTTGGTTCCACCTGTTATGCTTTGATACCCAAGGTACAGAGAAATAAACTTGGTGCTAGAAGTCGAAAATGTATCTTCTTGGGGTATTCCAATACCTCCAAAGGATATCGTCTCTATGATGAAGTCAATAAGAAGTTTGTAATAGCAAGAGATGTCATATTCCTTGAATCTTCCAAGACTGACAATGTTGTTGAGTAGCAACTTGATCGCCTGGATAGATTCACACATGCAAAGTATTTTCAAGAATTTGATAATTAGATTCCACATCTTGAAGGGGGGATTCCTATACTGAATCAATCTGTGGAATTATTTCCTGAAGCACTTTCTCCCCCACCTGAAGAACCAACCACAGATGACACCTTGAACGATGTGATTGACAGAATTTAGAGATTGAATCTTGATTGAATTCCAACTCAGTCAAATGAGCAGCTTGGGCCATCTCAGAAAGGTCCCCCAAATGGCTGACAAAGACACTAGAAAACGTTCGTCCTGATGAGGTTGGAAAGACAGGAACAAGAAGTTCCACTAGAAAAAACGAAGGTGATGTAGATAATTCTGATTCATCTGTTGATATGGATATTACTTATAACTGTGAATTGAGTTTGTCTATAGATCATGAACCAACTTCCTTCAAAGAAGCCGCTTCTCATGATGAATGGAATGAAGCGATGCAAAAGGAGTATGATGCCTTGATAAAGAATGTCACTTGGAAGCTGGTTGACCCTCCTTTGGGAACCAAACCAATTGCCTGTAATTGGGTCTACAAGAAAAAGTACAAAGCAGATGGCTCACTTGACAAACACAAATCCAGGCTTGTGGCAAAAGGTTTTGCACAGAAGGAAGGGGCGATTATGAAGAAACTTTTTCTCCCACAGCAAAATGGGCCACCATCCAGACTCTCTTTTCCCTAGCAGCACAGAAGGGATGGATATTCCATCAGATGGATGTAAAAATTTCCTTTTTGAATGGATATTTAAGGAGAAATTTTTTATGTCCCAGCCAAAAGGATATGTTGTGAAGGGCCAAAAACACAAAGTATGCAAGCTTATAAAATCCTTATATGGCCTCAAGCAAGCACCGCGAGCCTGGTATGAGAAATTAACTGAGCATCTTATGAAACTTGACTTCAAACATTTTGATCTTGATGATGCAACCTTGTTTGTTAAGAAATTTGGAAAAACAGTTGTATATCTTGTGGTGTATGTAGATGATCTTTTGATGACAGGCAACAATGAAAGTTATATTGCATCCATAAAGAAAGAATTGAAGTAAGGTTTTGAAATGACCGATTTGGGTTATGTTCATTACTATTTGGGTATTGAAATAACTCAACATCCTAAATTTATATTTCTTTCTCAAAAGAAGTACATTGGAGATCTTTTGAACAAGTTTGGCATGGATGAATTCAATCCCTTAACCACTCCAACGGAACAAAACTTGAAGCTCACATCCATTGAAGGGAAGGAATTCAAGGATGCAACGAAGTATAGACAGCTTGTTGGAAGTCTTATCTACCTTACTACCACCAGACCAGACATCTCATTTTCTGTTGGAATCCTATGCAGGTTTATGCAAAAACCTTGTGAAGAACATTGGTCTGCTACAAAAAGAGTTCTAAATTACTTGAAGGGGACTCAAGACTTTGCACTCAAATATACACAGGTAGGCAATTTCATCTTGATCGGATACTCTGATTCAGACTTTGAAGGGGACAAATAAACTAGGGTGTCTACTTCAGGTTATACCATGAGTCTTGGATCAGGAGCTGTCTCATGGAGATCACACAAACAGTCAGTTCCAGCAGATTCCACAACTGAGGAAAAATATGTGGCAGCAGCTGAAGCAACAAAGGAAATTGTGTGGCTCAGGAAAATCCTTGAAGATTTGCAGATGAAACAAATGAATTCAACACCACTCATGATTGACAACACTTCTGCAATAAAGTTGGCTAAGAACCCAAAGTTCCATGATCGAACAAAGCACATCAATACAAAATACCATCTGATTCAACATCATATTCAGGCCAAAACATCCATCTACATCATTGTTCCACAAATGAACAGACCACAAACGTCTTCACCAAAGCACTTGGAAGAGAAAAGTTTGAAAAGTTTAAAACGATGCTTGGACTCACCAACATCCCTTTAGATTAAAGGGGGGAATGTTGACACCTAATCCCAAGGGGTTGGGTGAGATTGTATATTATTGTAATTTAGTAAATAAGGAAGGCCAAGATTCATTGGGAAGTGAATCCCAATAGCCTCACCTCCATGTATAAATACACACACAATCTCCATCTAATACACATTGAGTTTTGCGGAGTTACCTCTTGGTCTGACAGTCATGATATATAAATAACATATATATGTTTTATATGGGCCAGCGGGACGTGACCCCCGCCGGTCCCCATGGAAACATGAAGACATCGTGGTGAACCATGACAAGATAAAGGGCAGAAGACAAGGATGTGATAATTCCTAAAGTAACTCAAGTAGATACTCAAGTGTCTCAACCAACAAATATTTCAAAAGAGAAGACAAAAAAGAACAATATGGATGGCAGTCCAAAAGAAGTGAAAGATAGAGTTGAAGACATTAATGGTTACATAAGGATAGGAGAAGAAAAAGATGCAAGATGTCATAGAGCACAAGAAAGAGAACACAAAGAACGAAAATATTGGGAAACAAAATTTATTATCAGGGGAATAAGAGATTATGGGAGGAATGAAAGTACTCTCAATTTGGCAAGGGACTTTCTAAAAGAGAAATTGTATTGGAAAGGGGATATTTTCCAAGCAAGGAGGGTGGGGAAGATATGTGAAGAGAGGCCTCTCCCCATAAAAGTCACCATGGAAACCGTGCATGACAAACACCATCTCTTGAGAACAAAGAAACTCTTGAAATGCTCACACTTCTTCCTATATGAAGATTTAACCATCAAACAACAAGAGGAGAGAAGGGAAGACGTGAAGAAAATTAGGGCAGCAAGAAATGAAGGGAAAAGGGCATGGTTGTACAATGGTAAAGTAGTTATTGCAGTGTTTTGGACTCAGGGCAAAATAGGGCAGCAAGCTGACAGTAAAGAAAAAACAGAGAATTCGATAATAAGGAAAAAAACAACAAGAGAAACATGGATGGAAAGGGGCAAAGACTCAAAGTTGAGTCTTATGTGTCAAACTGCGTAGCAGTCAAATCCTACCCAGGTCTACCTAAGTTTAGTTTGTTGGAATTTTAGAGGCTATCCTTAGAGGAGGGGACCTGGGTTAGGGCCTATTGCAGAAGGTAGAGACATAATCTATTTCACGGAAACTCATGAACATGATGGTTGAAAAACTCCTGTGTTTGATAGTTATTTGAAGTTAGCAGTTTGGAACAAGGTAGAAGAAAATGGCAAAGGGTATGGGGGAATACTGTTTTTAGTGAAAGAAAAGGAAGCTCGTCACATTCAGTTGATGAAAGAAGATGACAACAAAAAATATTTATGGTTCAAAATATTAGAGAATGAGAATCACATAAGAATTGCATCATGCTATTTTTCCCCTTAAGTCTCAAAAACTTATAAAAACAAAGGGATAGACAGCAAGGATCTATATGCAGCTTTAAAGCAAGATATTGATGCATACTATCAGCAGGGAGAAGTGCTTTTAGTGGGCGATTTTAATTCTAGAACAACAAATTAGCAAGCTAGCATTCTTTGTTGCAAAGAGGATCATAATCCTATTTGCCTCACTAAAGAGGAGAATCCCCATTGGAGGAGATGTTCAGAAGATGACAAAGTTAGGAACTATTTTGGAGAGGAATTGCTTACACTGTGTGGAGCTTTCAACTTAATTATTTGCAGTGATCTAGACAGATGGAAAAGTTCTGGGAACTTTACCTGCAACACATACAATGGGGCAAGTGTCATTGATTATGTGATTTGTTCACAAAACTTGATAAAAGATATATGAAGTTAAGATTGGAGAGCATAATTGGGACTTAAAATCAGACCATAACCCAATTTATATGAATTTATCATGGGTAGAAGAAAGGCAGCATAAGAGAAAAACCCAATGCTCTCGGAAATCACTACCAAGGGGAAAAAAATTTCTAACACAAGAAAATTGTACTATCTTAAAGACAATGCTAGAGAGATTAATTCAGAAAGATAAAATGAGCTTCCAAAGCTTCAACAGTCATGAGTTAACAAATATAATTCAAAGGTCACTTGAGAACTGCAAAAGAGAAAAAAAATAGGAAATCATAATCAAATTGTTTTCCTGTAAAAACTTGTTTTGATGAAGAATGCAAAATGACAAGGAGAACTTTGAAAAATATAGGCAAGGAGAAGTTACATAAGCATATATTAAAAAGGAAAAAATACGAGTTCATGCAAACAAGGCGAGAAGAGTTAATATATCTAGGCAAGAATAACCCAAAAATTTTATGGCAAGAACTTCAACCAAGGAAGAAGCAAATCAAAAATAATATAACAGCTAATCAATGGTTTGAATATGCAAGACAACTCTATGAGAAAGAATCAGAGGTTGAGCCTCCCCCAGGGCTCAACACAACTACAAAACTCTTCACATTACAAGAGGTGGAGATTGGAATTAAAAAGCTGAAAATAGGAAAGGCAAAAGACTTGGTTGAACTTCAAGCGGAGTATCTAAAATGGGGAAGGAACACTCATGCACCACATATCATGGAAATATTCAACAAAATTATTCAAAAAGGATTCCCAAGGGGCTGGACAACTAGCCTAGCAATACCCCTTTTTAAAAGTGGAGACATTAATAATCCGTCCAATTATAGAACCATTATGATCAATCCTTTGTTTGCAAAGATTTTCGGCAACATGGTAGAAAATAGAATCAATAAGTGGGCAGAAGTGAAAGAAAAGAGGGCAAAAGGACAAGTGCGTTTTAGGCCAAACCAATCTACAGTGGATCACGACATCACGTTGAGACACATTATTGAAAAGGTTTGGGGGGATAAAGAAGAAGTATTTTGTTGTTTCGTTGACTTCATAAAGGCATTTGACATAGTCCCTAGAGACAAGTTGTGGCGTAGAATGGAAGAACTTGAAATTCCTTTGCATTATAGAGTTGTTGTTCATAGAATTTATGAAAACGTGAAAGTCAAAATTAGAACCTCAATGGGTATAACAGAAATCTTTAGAAGTGACATTGGATTCAAGCAAGTTTTTCCGCTATCCCCTACTCTTTTTGGTTTATATATTGATAAACTGGAAGGGTGGCTAAATTTGCAAGGTGGGGATGGTGTTTGGTTAGGGGGGTTTGTGATAAAGATTCCTTTATATGCTGATGATATTGTTTTGATTTCTAAATCGGCCCATGGATTGCAGATGCACCTATATGCCCTTGAGCATTTTTGTAGAGCAGTGGGGATGCAAGTCAATATTAGCAAGACCAAGATAATGATTTTCTCTAATAAAAATAAGCAAAGTCAGTATACGTTCTTCTTTGAAGGCAACACTCTTGAAGAAGTAAATGAGTACAAATACCTCGGGATCAATTTCAACAACAAACTTAATTGGGAGGACCACAAAAAGAAGAGAATCTTAGGAGGGTGGAAAGCATTGTATGCTCTTCAAAACAGATGCAGAGAAGCAAAGTTATGGGATTGGAAAATAATTAAAGTGCTTTTTGGACTCCTAGTTTGTCCAGTAATGCTATATGGGTGTGAATTGTGGGCTAACAACACCCCTATCTCAAAATGGAAGCAAATTGAGAAAATCCAAAAATGTTTGATTATTAGCTAGTTCAAAATAAAAAGTTTGGTACCTTATGAGATAATCTTGAGTGAAATAGGAGAAATTCCCATCGAAGCAATTTTTATGGTGCAGCTCATAAGGTATCTAAAAATAATTGATAAAATGGGAGTAGGTAGATGGCTTAATGTTGTCTTCAAGGAAGGCATGAATGAAAGAAAGAAAACATGGATGAGACAAAACTACACATGGATGCAAAAATGGAATATCTACCTCAATGCTTGTCCCACAAATAGCAAAGAGCTAAAGAATTTTGTTATGGATAAAATTTTTAAACAGGGTATGTGGAAAAGAGTTGAGTAGAAAGAAGAAGTATTACATCAAACAATTAAACCCTATGTATGATATCCAACAAAAAAAGTACATTGGAGCTACCATTCCGTGGAGAGAAAAGGTTCTTATTGCTCAATTAAGAACCAACTCACATCATCTTCGGTGTAAAATAGGGCAGTGGAAAAGGCCTAAAGAAGCTTGGGAAGAACAAGTGTGTACATTTTTCACATGTGGAGCAATGGAATCAGAAAAACATTTCATTTTGGAATGTGATGCGTTCAAATACATCAGAGAAAGTTATGGGAATATGTTAGCATCAGTTTCTTAGCATTATCTTTTCAACGATGAGATAGTTGGAAGGTTGGGCCAGCTCATCATCAATTTGAACAAGAAGAGGACTGAAATGAAAAAGGTGAAAACAGGGAACCCATAGTCCCATAGGCTATTTTTAGCCTCGTGGACATTAAAATTTCATTCATTCATTCATTCATTCATATATGTTAACATATATTTTATGTTATATATAACATAACAACGTTTACACCATATATACATATGGTTATGTGTTAAAATGGAGGGTTGTTGAGCGGGCCACCCAAGGTGGACCCGACCCATACAAAATTTAAAAACGTGGCGTTTTAATCAATAGTGTGCCATCTTAGGAGGGGCGGGATTTGACCCCCCAAACCATCCTCAATGAATTTTCTAATTTGCCACTACTCCAAACAAAATCACTTTGTAAACTCCGCCCATCATATTTTATTTAAACCAGTCATTTGCACAGTGTGCCCAAGCTAGGGCAGAGCAGAGTGCGCATGGATTTCGAGACTAAGTTTTTTACAGGCAGAACCATGAGTAGGCCCAGAAACAGGGAGCGAAATAATGAGCTTTGAAATTTTCCTGGGGAGTTAATTTTTCTCCATATCAAAATATAGTCATTTACAGTCAATTTTCATGGTTTTTCACAGGGAATGCAATGGTGAGGTCAGATTCGCCTTTTGAGTTGTAGATTTCTAGTCCATGCATGGAGCAGCATAATGGAGGAATCTAGGGGGAATCTAAAAGATTCCTTTTTTCCCCAGATATTCACTTTCTCAAAATTCAGAAAATGGACAGTCTGTTTTGCACTATTCGACATTGCGAATCTGATAGCATATTTACATTTCTCATCTGAGCTTTCTATTTTTCAGTCACTTTTTGAAGTGAAGTTGCAGGTGTCAATTTTTAGCGAGTGAGCAGTCGATTTCACACCTTTTGAAGCCACGATGGTGATGGTGATTTCAATTCTAGTAGCAACAACATCCATTCTTCATTCATCTTCAATGTGAGGTATATGATGAGTTTATTTCATGTACTTCTTTGTCCCTGAGATGCATAGTGTTGTACAGATCCCTGTTGTGGGAACTTGTCTTTTTTTGTTATTGATGTAATTTCTGTCATGGACTTGTATTATGTTTGTGATCCCTTGATGCCATATTGGTGGGATACTCATGTATGTTGTTGAGATCCCTTTCATGCCATGTTGGCAGGATAATCCACGTCACACGTATGTCATTGAGACCCCTTGTTTTCCATGTCGACGGGATACTCACAGTCTTTATATGTGAGTTATTGTCATACTTATAGGATTTCTTTTTTATGCATGAGAGTTCCATAGTGGAACAGCTCGTAGAGATTTCTAGCCACTCCTGCATGAGGGAATTTTCCTTGTATGTCAAAGAAATACATCCATGTACATCTTCACTCCTTACAGCACTTAATGCAGCGGCCTACACCATATTGAAACCGAGGCCCGGAGATGTAGTCCCTCCTGGACGAACTTCGTTATCAAATGACGTGTTCTTATGATTGCTGATCTTGAGATGTTATATTCCTCTTCTTTACAACAAGTAGTTGTTCATTTATGTTCATTGACTCTTTAATTAAATGCAATTGTAATTTATCAGCCGAAGCAAAAGGTCTTGGTTAAAGGTATCAATAACTTACCCTGGATCATAGGACAAGACATCTTTTTAGTGGAATGAAATCATAATGGCATCATTAATAGCTTGACATATTCATTAATGACATCCTTATCAAACAAGAGGGACTTGTCACCATGAGCAACAACATCATCATATTATGCATCACAAGAATATTTGACATCCCAATAATGCCATATTGACATCAATAACACCCGCAGGGGCATTGTCTAGTGGCCAGAGGACGCACTGTTAAGGCATTCTTGCTATTAAGCAGGTCATGAGTTCAAGTCTCGTCTTATCCAGGTACCGCTCTTGCAGGCTGGGCGGTTCCTTGAGAGGTTATAGTGGTAGCTGGGGGGTTGGACCCCGCGCCGCGCATGTGAAAGCTGCCTGATGTTGTCGATCCCTCTGACTAACAAAATATATATATATATTGACATCAATAACAACCTTTATTAACAATCTCCCCCTTTTTTATTGATGGCAATATTATTTCCCTTCCAACATTCTCTCCCCCTTTGACATCAATGGAAAACAGGGTGCCCAAGTACTCCCCTTGTCAAGCTGCTTTTTTTCTTTATCAATAGTGGTTCTTCATAGGTATGTTACTCCCCCTATAATGGTGCTCTTCCTTCTGGAAATGTGGTTCATTATTTCTTCATGTGATGAACCAACTCCCCTTTCCTGCATAAACTCCTCTAGCTTCTTTAGATAAGAAATATTTCCGCCTTGTGATCATGTTAGGTCCCTATATTACTATAGTAGTCCCTTATTATTGTTAGTGTAGCCCCCTTATTTTTATTGTTGTATTACTGTAGTCCCCATATTGTTATTATTGTGCCCCATAAAACTCCACTATTGTTATTGTTGTGCCCTTACATTATTATTTCTAGGTCGGCTAGGATTATATTATGACCCCATGGACTCCTATATCTAGAAAGAAGGTTTTTTCATTTGAATCATCCAAGAATTTTTCATTTATTTAATGTAAAGTAGGTTTCCCCCTCAAAGTGGTTGATTTCTAAGGTGTTGATCTCTCTTTTCTTCTATTTTTGGAGTTGGTTTCATAACATTTGATATTAGATCTTTGGATTCTAGGGTTGCTATGCTTCAAACATGCCATCGTGGCATTTCTGTTGTAAAGTTTTTCAACGAAGGTTCAGAAGCTAAAAAAAACCATTTGCAAAGAAATCCTTATTAACATCGTGTAAAAATTTCAGATCTTGGTTCACAATATTTTCGGAAATATGATCTGTGTAAGTTAAGGTTTTTGCAGGCTCCTGAATTTCATCTCAAAGAGGTGACCTTGGGAAAATAGTCATAACTCTCTCTCTCAGCATCATATTGGAATTCTGAAAAAAGTGGCCAAAATTGCACAGAATGCAGTTTACTATGTATCAATTTAAGAGCAGAAGGAGGAAACAATGACACGTGGCATGCCATACAAGTTCACTTGAATGAAATAGTCCATAATTAGGTCATTGCAGGTGATTAAGCACAACATTTCCTTGAAGAATCCTGTTATAGGTCGATTTGGGCACCATTCCAAATGACCTGGTTAACTGGGCATCATCTCCAGGCCCAATGAACAAGGGTCTATCATTCCCTATCATTTCAGTTGCTACATGCCCTAAGACAAGAAACAAGACAAATCAAGCAAGACTTTCATCAAGCAAGGGTTTCCATCATTTGAAGCTTATTATATAGCATATGAGAGCTCACCAACGCAGGCTATAAGGGGCCTAAGTGCGTTGCATATGCAGGTAGCCCCATGTAAGGCTGCTCTGCAAAGCACTTCCCAACATTCATAGGTGCATTGGTCACATTGGGAGCGAAATTCTCATTGTTCCGGAATCTCCACTTAGCCAGTGCCTTCTAGAAGAGTTCACATGTGTCAAGCTTCAGATCTAAGTGTCCATTTGACATCTACATGGATGGAAACATGTCTTGACTATTTTTGGAAAGCTATTGATTGCAAAACAACCTACAGTTCATCTATAAATTGAACACAGATCTAAGTGTTTGAGAGGGAAGAATTTGAGTAGAGAAATGCTGGAGAATTTTCAATTGAGAGCTTGATTTGTGAAGCTACTTCTGGAGAGATTTATGTTGTGATGAGACTTGGAAACTTTGCTGGAAGATCACTTCAAATAAGTCACTAGGTTGTAACCTCTCCTTCTATCATCAATAAAGAGTACTTCTTGTTTTTCCCTACATGCATCTATGTTAACTTTGATTTTCCATATTGTAAGATCTTGGTTGATGAATGTAGTTTATGCTTTACTGATTTAGCTAACTAGCTTGAATAGATATCTATATTATTGCATCTTCTTTTGTTTGAGTGTTCTTTCTTGCAGGAAGCATTCAGCCCACAAATCGCTTGAATTTGAAGCTGCAATAGAAGCGACAGAAGGATCCATTTGGAAGCGACTGAACAAGTAAGCCTCCAATCCTCTCTGTGTATCTGTTCTAAGTTAGGAGAAATGGTAGTATAGTCTTTCACCTCTTGTTCTAGACTAAATCCTGTCTAGGGAAGCGTAATTTATCCATAGATTACAATTCTGGCCCAACAAATCCAAATCAGGTCAGGCCTGTGGCATTGGAAATAAGATCCAAAGGGACACTAAAGGACCAAAGATAAAATCTTGGGGAACCTTGATAGGAGAAATTGTTATTGAAATCCTCATTTTTCCTTCAAAAGAGAAATTTTTGTTTGTATTATTCGTTTCTTGAAAGTAAAAATCATTTGAATTATTGATCTAGTGCACCTAGTTTCTTTTCTGCATTCATAACGTTAAGGAAACTGAAAAGAAAAACTTGCATTTGCATGTAGGATTGTGTGTGTTTTTCAAAAGGAACATTAGGAAATTTTCATTTAGCTTGTGATTCATTGATTTTGTTTTGCTCATTGATATGTTTGCTCACGAACTATTTGCTCTCTTCCCTTAGTAGCTAGGTTCTTCATTGAAAAAGCTGAAAGTGAAAGTTTGTTTATCATTCTTAGCTTTCATTTTAGGAATTTCATATACATCATCATGGTGAACCTGAAAGGAAAATTGTTAAGCAAGATCAACATAAAATAAATCTCAATTTGCTTAACAATGCATTTGAACCATAATGATAACATTTAGAAGGTCTAGGCTAGAGACGTGTTCTGGCGTCGTAAAACATAGCACCTGTCGTTAACTTGTCTGCGATACATTCCGAGTGTGATACCTCACTCCACGTACGTAAGTATATCGTAGCTCATCCACGTAATCTCGGGTATATCGGGTGGTGTTACAGTACGATAAGTATAAAGGGGTGCTCTCACTGTGTGGTTTCGCATCAGAAAACACTAATATGGACTTGGGCCTCCATGTACCTTCGGGTATATTTGGGAGGACAACTTTTAGGTGCTATCCATCCATAGTGAACCGACTCGTCCACCCTGAAATTATGATACACCGAACATAGCATTCGGGGAGATTACCTGCCCGTACTTCTTGGTTCGCTAGGAGGTATTATGTAGTTCACAGTTTCTTGGTAAAACCTTTTGCCTAGCATTACCCTCTTTTTGTTTATTTGTTTTTTGGTTAAAATAAATCAGTAATCGTGGAAGAAAAAAATCCTGTCCCCCGTCGTTCGCGTAGATTAGCTTTAAAACCACCTTTACCACTAGAAGTTACTTCTGGTAGGCGAAGGCGATCACGATCTGCCGAATTAAGTTTAATTCGTACCTCTGGAGAAATGTCATCTTTTAAACCAGAGCTAGCTCAAATTGTTTCCACACATCCCGGTTTGTTTACTGTTGTCGAAACAAAGTCTTCACAACTACCCGTGGTCACGATCCATTCAATCGCTGAGACCATACCTCCTGGACCCGACATTGTTCAATCACAAATTGATCCAGATCTTGTCTCTTCTTTGCCAGCACATCTGAATCCTGAAGTCGAACAACCACAATTTGTTCCTACCTTGGTCATCCCACAAAGTTCTGTAGCTATTGAAACTCTTGTATCACACAGTCAACCGTCTGAAATATATTTTGGGCCTGACGGTGAAGTTCTTCCTCCTGGTTTAATTGCAATTGAAGAAATCCCACAACCTGATACACCTTTAATTCCAACCCATTTTGGGGGAGACCTTTACCTGTACCAGTCTTTTCCTCAATCGTTTCCATCTGCTTTTGTTGATCCCATTGTCATTCAATCTCCCGTTGATTTCGGAGAGTATACATTTGCTCATACAACCATGTCTGAACCAACATATTCGGTTGGGTCTGCTGTTACAATTACATCAACTCCTACCCTCGCTACTCTGTTGACGTTCACAACCTCACCAAAGTCATATTTGCACGATGGCCCCTTGGTCCCAACAGGTTACAAATCATTATCTATCACTTTCTCTGGTACATCTTCAAGACCATGGTCTTTACCAATGTCATCATCTTGTGTTTTAACTGGTAATCCTATAGTTAGTACTAAACAACTTGATTCATTACATCCATCATCAGGGAAATATCAAGTCACTCATTATGGGTCAATTCCTTTAAGTACAATATCAACTGGACTCCCAACATTTGGAGAAAATTATTTTCCGTCTTATTATACTCCTTATGCAGGGGGGCAACCTTTGGTCACCCAATACGACAGTACTCAGTCACATTTTGGTCAAACTAATGTTGAAATTAATGTTTGTCAATGGCAGCCCACACTGCCTATCCAACCACAAACGGTTGTACATTCGTATCAACTAGTTCAACATGTTACACCCACTTCAATACCACTTGCTAATACATCTATACCCCTGTTACAGAATCAAAATATTGTGCATCAACGTTATCAGGCAGGTTCTTCGACTCAATATCATCAAATGTTGGGTCCACAGACTCAAAATACTTTGGTTAATTTACAACAACCTGTATCACGGATCATTTATTCACAAGCTAGTGTACCATTTTATGGGATGTCACAAATGCAACCTGGTTATACATATCAACTGAATCCAACTTATACTAATTTGGGTTATAACATTGGTGGACAGAACCCTTGGCAGCCACAGGTGCAAATCCCTCAAACTTCATTTCAACAAGTATCATATCCAGGTTTTGGTCAACAGAATTCCCAAGCATTTGCTATGAAAAACAACCCCTATCTGGGTTACCAGCAACAAATTCCATATGTTGGTGCTCAAAGACCTGTTGCCCAAGCAATTCCATCTTATCCTGGCTATGCTCAACCTGACCTTAATAGATAGTTTCCTTTTGTTTCAACCTTGGAATTACTAGATTTAAACCATTTAACCAATGATCCTATCAATTATGCACCTTGGTGGCCAGTGATACCTCATAAATTACCCTCTGACATTCCTAATTCAATGGAAACCCTGAAGAAGATCCATCAACTCATGTTATGACTTATCATTTATGGTGTTCATCAAATTCCCTAAATGATGATTATGTTCGATTACGTATTTTCCAACGTATGGTCACAGGTCCAACATCTAAATTGTACATTGAATTACCTAGAGCTTCTTTCGATAATTTTACTGCCTTAGCTACTGTCTTTTTGACCCATTTCCAGTTACCGATCAGATACGAAACTGGAACAGAACTCTTGCCCAACTTCAAACAGACTAATGCTACTCACATTTCCAATCATATTCATGAGTGGCGTCGTCGTCGACGAATGGTTAAGACATTTGTTCCTGATCAGCGCCTTGTTGAATGGTTAATTAAATCCCTGTTAACATCTATAACTGAGGATGTGGCTAAAGGTGGCGTCGTCATAGAAGAGCAAGTTATTGCTCGTGCCCAATATTTAGACTTGATTTATACTCAGTCTGGCACACTTTATGAAAAAATCCCTAATGCACCGCGATCTAATTTCAATGTTCCTCCTCAAATAAAGGACTTTCATGCTGTAGATGGCTTGATAGGCACTGCAAACACACACCACACTACTGCATCTAATCCTGCTCCTACTTCCAAAATTAATTCCATGTCATTTCACAAAGGCAAAAGTGATAAGCAACCATGAGGTAAGAAAAAGGGGAAATCAAAGAAAAAGAAAGCTTCTAACCCGCAGGAACGATCATCTGATCAACCATATGGACCATGGAAACCTCGTTATCCATGCATAATCTGTAACGAGGAACACTTTGTTAGGGATTGTCCTCACTGTGTTGAAGTCTCAAAAATCATTAAGACTTCTCATGCATCAGTTATGTTGACAAACCCATTTCCAAATCCGAACACAAATTTGGTTGCTACGGATCTAGCTCCTAGTTCCCAAGTGTTAATGTTATCCACCACAAAACCTTCACAAGATATTTTGGTGTCAACGTGGAATAAAGACTATGCTGGTCCGACTACTGATCAACCTACTACCTCGACAACGAATCCATCTAATGAATGGGTACCACCTCCTGTTATTCCTGAATTCACAATTAAGCCACCAAAGGTAGTAATTCATAAATCAACATATAATCCTTGAGCAAGAGCTGCACAAAATTATAATATAGTTGAATATTTGGCTCAATCCCCTTCATCTATGTTTGCTCTTGAGGTATTACAAAATTTTCCCTCCCAGAAGCAGGCTTTATTGTCAGCCATTGGTGGAATTGATCCAACTGATTCTAATCTTGTCGTCTTAAATCATACGGGTTATGTGTCGCAATTACCAGCAGAATTGGCATTCTCCATCCAAGTAAATGTTCTCAATCACCTTGTTCATCATACTATTATTGATGAGGGATAATCTACATGCATTATGTCTCTAAACTGTTGGAAATCACTTGGCTCGCCGCGATTATCACAATCATCAACGAAGTTGAAGGCTTTTTATGGAAGAACATATAAACCTTGTGGTATTATTAATAACCTGCAAGTTGAATTAGGGGGAAAAATAGTAAGTATTGATGTTGAGGTTGTTGACGGACCCCTTGACTATAATATTTTACTCGGCAAACCATGGGCATATGCAATGACTGCCATTGTTTCTACATAATTTAGAATGATTGCCTTTCCACATAAAGGTAAAATCACAGTCATAAATCAATTATCCTTTTTTGCCTCCGCTTCACAGGTAACTGGAAGCATTTCGTTTGTTCACTTACCCCAACTAGAAATTCAGAACATTGGTGTAGGACTCTTAAAGGATTCCACTCTTATGGGAACCTTTGCATTACCGCTGCTCGTGACGTAGGCAAAAATTGCAAGCATAGAGACCTGCTACATGATCTCTTCCACTCTATCTGGCTTAAGGAAGAGTATGGGTGATTCTGATATTTCTACGTTGGATGATGTTTTACTGCCTAGCCCTATTGAGCTACAATAGCAATCAATTTAATTGGCTTGGGCAGAAAATCTGAAATCAGCGTCGCCGAGTGTTTGGGTTGATCGTTCATTAGATTTTGGTACTCCATCTGATCCATTTTCCTCAAAATTTTTGACAGATGAAAATATTTTGGTAGGTATGATGTCAAAAGGAGAACCATGGGAAGATTATCATCATCGTTCCCATCTTCCTGATTATGAAGAAAATAATATTAGTGAACTATATCACCCATCCATCCAAACTTTCTTTTCAAATTATTTTCTGATTAATGCAATTGAATCTGAGCGAAATTTATCAAATATCGAAGAAACAATATCTATCGATATTTCGACCAAACCTGGCGTTGTAGAAAATATTCATGTCGATGTATCTTGTTCTTCATCATAACTAGATTCATATCGCTCCCTTTTTCGTGAATTTCGTGACATATTCACTTGGTCTTACGAGGAAATGCCAGGCATAGATACTAGTATAGCTGAACATACTATTAATATGTATCCTGATGTCAAACCAGTGTGTCAACGACTTCGTCCTGTTCATCCAAAGAAAGTCGCTGCCATAAAAGCAGAAGTTGAA
The DNA here is from genome assembly GCA_034641835.2 of Pinus albicaulis. Classification (NCBI taxonomy): domain Eukaryota; kingdom Viridiplantae; phylum Streptophyta; class Pinopsida; order Pinales; family Pinaceae; genus Pinus; species Pinus albicaulis. The sequence goes on from CM076579.1 coordinate 269,226,728, forward strand.
AAACTTTTCCATGCTGGTTTCATTTACCCCGTTCCGCTAACTGAGTGGGTTTCCAATATCGTTCTTATTATGAAAAAACAAGGAACCATTAGAGTGTGCGTCGATTATCGGGATGTCAATCAGGCTTGTCCAAAAGACAACTATCCTACTCCCTTTATCGACCAGATTATTGACGATTGTGCCGAATGTGAAATATTTTCGTTCATGGATGGATTTTCCAGCTACAATCAAATCAATATCCGCCCAGATGACCAACATAAGACATCATTCATCTGTCCCTGGGGCACATTCGCATATAGGAAACTTTCATTTGGTTTAAAGAACGTTGGGGAAACTTTTCAGAGAGCAGTGGATTATACTTTCAACGACATCAAGCACATTGTTCAACCATATCTAGATGATTTACCAGCGCATTCACGAAATCAGACTGATCACCCGATACATTTGAAAGCCATTTTCTTACGCTGCTAACACTACAAGATACACCTCAATCCACACAAATGTGTGTTTTGTGTTGGTTCTAGTCGATTGCTCGGATTCGTAGTCTCAAAAGAAGAAATTCGAATAGACCCACTAAAGGTACAAGCCATTCTTGATTTTCCTGCACCATCAAACTTACTTCAAATACATAAACTTCAAGGAAAGGCTAACTTCCTGAGAAGGTTCATTCCAAACTACGCCGAAATGGCTAAAGGATTTACTCGATTATTGAAAAAGGGAGTTCCCTTCCATTGGGACCAAGTTGCGCAAGCTTCTTTTGATGTTGTCAAGGACCATCTTGTCCGAGTGTCATTAATGTATCCTCCTAATTATCAAAATGATTATTTCCTATATATCGTCGCGGCTGAACCGACCATCGCTATGGTTTTGGTCCAAGTAGAAGATAGAATTGAACATTTGATCTATTATTTGAGTCGTAATCTCAATGATACGGAAGTTAAGTACTCGTACGTGGAAAATCTTGCCTTGGCAGCGGTTCAAGATTTCCAAATATTTCGCCATTATATCCTGCTCTGAAAAACAACAATAGTTTTGGATTGCAACCCCATGACTTACATCTTATCACGTCAATTGTTGGGGGGGAAATATTCAAAATGGATTGTCATTTTGTAGGAATTTGATTTGGAATTCATCAAATCCAAGTCAAAGAAGTCTTTAGTTTTCGCTGAGCTTCTCTGTGACCTTCCCTATGATAGTATTGCAACTAAGTTGGAACCATCTATTCCAGACGAGTCTCTGTTTCTGGTCGGATCATCTAACCCATGGTATGGAGATTTCATAATTTATCTCCAAACCCAAAATTTTTGATCTAATACCTCTCGCTCTATGTTTGGTCAATTTAGTGTGTCCTAAATTGCTGCATTTAATTTGTCAATCCGGGATTCGTAAGCTGATGAAGTGCGGCGCACTATATGTGCAAGATAACCTATTTCTTAACTTTTTGTCGTTTTTAGTTTTCTAAGGTGAAATGGAAATTCTAAAATGAAAACAAGTATGGTTATGTTTGTTCAAGGAAATGATATCCTCTATAATGATTTACCAACTTGAAACTTAAAAAGAAATTTGAAACTTACAATGACAAAACTTGAAAGGAAATGAAAATGTGCTGCTGAAATGAAAAGGTGCTGCTAGTCTAATAAATCAAAATAGTGAACTATTGAGCATGAAAACCAAACTATTCTTGCTGCTGTCTAAACACAAAAGAAACTATGCTTAAAGAAATCCAAAAATTGCAACAAAGTAAATCTAAATCAGATTACATCAACTTGTCTTCTGATCCTTCATCATTAGTCCAGCTATGATTTTCAGAAGTAACCATAAACAACTTGAGTAACTGATATCTAACTTGCAGAAAGTAAACTAATATCAAACCATACATTCATAATTCAATCCCTCACCATCAATCCAGCTGTGGCTTTCGGAGGTAACTGAAGATGTCATGCACAATTTAATATTTCTAACTTGCAGAAAGGAAACTAATACCAAACTACACATTTCATAATACAATCCCTCACCATCAGTCCAGCTATGGCTTTCGGAGGCAACTGAAGATGTTATGAGCAGTCTAATATATCTAAATTTGTAGAAAGGAAACTAATACCAAACTACACATTTCATAATACAATCCCTCACCATCAGTCCAGCTGTGGCTTTCGGAGGCAACTGAAGATGTTATGAGCAGTTTAATATATCTAAATTTGCAGAAAGGAAACTAATACAAAACTACACATTTCATAATACAATCCCTCACCATCAGTCCAGCTGTGGCTTTCGGAGGCAACTGAAGATGTTATGAGCAGTTTAATATATCTAAATTTAACTACTGAAGCAAATAAGCAAAACTGAATTAAACAAAGCAGTACTGAAATTAAACAGGAACTAAGAAAAACAAATTAGCAGCAGAACAATGTTAATTCCATGTCATTAGTCAAAAAGCTATGAAAATGCCCGGGCTGCCTATCTATAACCTGAAACAAGAACACTGATCAGTGATTAATAACATAAAACATGAAAGACAGAAGTAACATGGAAAGCATAAAAGATTATAAACAGAAATGAAGCATATATACCATGAAAGATGCAGTGTATAAACATGTGAATGGATTATGGCACAATGAGCTTTAAGGAAATAAAACAAGAACTATACAATAATGCACATAACCTTGGCAAGTGCAGGGGCCCTCTACACCAGCCTTGGCAACGATCTTCAAATACGAATTACGGTTGAAAACAGAGTCTTCTTATATTAAAATGCAGTCATAACAGAAAGGTGATGTTACGGCACAAGTGCAGCGTAATTACATTACAGAGCAGACTAATAAAAACTAACACAGACTAATAGAGACTAATCTATATGCGTATACAAACGCGTTATTTATAATAGAGGAAATATAACTGATTCCTAATGTTTATGCTGGTGGAGAACACGTAGACCATTACGTCCACAGATCTAGGATCATGGCCGTATTGAAAAGTAAATCTATGAGGAGTGGATGTTTGAATTCGGCTATGGAGCCGTGTACAGATGTTGATTTGTCCCCCGCAACTCAGAAACGGCCGTATGAACCTTCACGTGACACAAAACAGAGTCCTGTCACCGTGGGACTCTACGATTGACTTCCATTTGGACACCTTTGACCGCAGCCTCTTTAGATGGATTTGCTCGAGCCAATAGGACACGATCCATGTCCACATCATTTCTGACTTGCCCATGTGGCTCATTTTTCCTGTAGACACCTATAACATAGAGTTTCACAAAATGGTTGCGGAAAGTTGCAGCAGCTGCGGAAAGTGGCAAGATTCCGCAGCTAGATGAGCAAAAATCTAAATCAAACAGCAGACACAAAAATATAATTGAAAACCATGTTAGATGCTCTTTTGCAATTAATATACAATGATATTGACAACTTGGGAGGTTCAGGTGAGTGCAAAAGGTATAGAAAAGTGTATGGAAAAGATGCAGATTTGAGACTCAACATACCCCCACTGTGAAGGTGTTGCACGTCCTCATGCAACCAAAATTTTGATATTCCTTCCTTAGTTCATATGCCTTGACACTTCAGCCAACACTTCCAATCCTCTCCTCCTCTTCCTTGGTGCTACCAACATTCTGGGTTTCTTCATTAAACACCTAAATTTGATATTAACCAGTGCTCTGCTTAACTTCTGGCATTTCCTTTTCAATTTCTTGTTCTTCTTCTGCCATATTCCCAGATGTAGCATGGTATTATCATGAATGATTTTGTCCAATTTACCTTGTTCCTTCAATGTCTCATTTTCATTTTTGATGTGTCTATTTAAAAGCTCTAGCTCAAAGACTTCATGTTTTAGTGATTGGACTAAATCATCCTGTACTGTATGAGGCTGAATGGACGAAGTACAGGGACTTGTAGCTGCTTTTTCCAAAGATTCTATATGGTCATATACTTCTTACTGCTTGGGGTCTATTTCAGGTGTCATTTTTATTGGGCTGTCCCCAAAATGTCGTGAAGGAGAGTTATCTTCAAAATTTGGCTGAGAAGGGCTCACATCAACATCTTGCTGAGAATGGGATGGACTATGTTCAATGTCTGACTGAGAATGAAATGAACCAGGTTCACTAACTGAATGAGATGGACTATGGTCAGCTGGGGACTGTTCAGATGTTTCCTCTCCCAAATCAATGAAATGAGGACCCTTCATTTGCGTTTTCCTCAATTTCCCCTTAAGTCTGCTACTTCTTCTCACACGCTGTGGTACACTATCCTTTTGTTTTTGTTTTCCTTTCTTGGTCTTCTTGGCCATAAATGACTATTTTTGAAGATAAACTAATCTTTCAGATAACACTTGATGATCTTCTTCTTCAGAAGAAAGGGTTTGATGTATGGCCTCAATAATTTTTCTCTGTTTTGGTGTTATTGGCTTCTTACCCTTGATTTCTTTCTTCTTCCTCTTTGACAGTCTCTCTTCCCTATCAGTTCTTTCAATTGTAGTAGTAGGAGTATTTTGAATTTCATCAATTGTTCTTTTTCTCCTACTTCTTCTTGTTGTGCTACCTTCAGGAATTTCTTGAGTAGGAGTAATTTGGCTTTCATCATTTATTCTTTTTCTTCTACTCCTTCTTGTTGTACTACCTTCAGGAATTTCCTGAGGTTCCTCAAAGAAATTTCTAATCAGAAATTGTTCCCATGTGTCTTTCTTCTCCTTTAACTCTTTTTCAATCAAAAGTTTTACAAGACCGTGGTGATATAGATGTGGTTCTACATCTCCTAAATGCTTCTAAACAGTCACAGACATTTTCTTCAAGCTATTTAATAGAAAATATGGGAGATTGAGAGCTTGATTATCTAGAAAATTCATTAGCAACCTGGTGTGGTACATATACATGGACCCAAAACGGCCTTCACATGTAATGAATTTTTGAACAACTAGCAGCAAAGTAGCCCATTCCTCTTTCAATGCATGAACAAGAATTCCTCTTTTAAAAATAGTTATGTCCATACCTTGGTTTCATAAGATTATTCTCCAGGCCTCATCACTGATGCTTTTATTCTTAAACCAACACTCACCCTCTTGAAGAAGTTCCGTGGCAGATGCTATAGATGCTTCATTGACCGCAAACTTAAGGTCTCCAATCTCTACTTCCAAGCCATTAAACGACCTTGCGAATGCTTTTGTAACTTCTTTATGATAGCCTCTGAATTTTTGGATAAACCGCAGCCACTTTTCTTTCTTCAATATATCCCTTACTTGTGGATATCCCTCCATGAACTTCGGTCCTTCCGGTTCTGCTCTTAGCAATTTACCCATTCTTCTTTCTGCTCTTCACAAATTTTCCTACGTGAGGGTTCAATGGAAATAGAACGACTGAATGCACAGAGATGAGCACAATGACTGTGGGTAGATATCAAAGAGTGGGTATATAGATTATAGCGTAATAGAGAACGAAATGGAGTGAACAGAACAGAGAGGGGTTTTCGTGAGCACGACAGACATACGGCTGTGAGCTTAACAGAGTATAATATATCCGGCAGTGTTTTGAAATTTGGTGGCTGCACAATAAATGTGAGCATGTTTAAACAACGGCTATGGATTTATGCGGCTGTAAGAGTCCGTGGTCAAATCAATTACGTCTCATTGTCACCGGTGGAATATAGGAATATGAGTGAAGATCGGGGGTTTAATTATGGAATCGTTTGAGAATGAATGCGGGAGGATCATATGGAGATCGTGAAAGGGTTACGGAAGTTGTCAATATAATCATTGCACATAATGGATGGAGCTTATGGTTTAGAACTATATAAAAATGTGTTTTTCAATGCTATTTGAAATGAATTTTACTCATACCTTGGAATCTTTTGCCTTTTCCTTGGTCTTCAACTAGTTGCTCTTCATTGGTGTCTTGAATGCTCCATGTCTTCATAATTGATCCTCTCACCTGCATTTAATTTCATGATTATGGAAATAACATCTAACTATACATTCTTTTGAAAACAGAGTAGTAGCTGCGGAATCTGCTTCTGGCTGCGGAAACTGGAGTCAGCTGCAGAAACAGATGTCAGCTGCGGAAACTGACACAGCTATTATTTGGATGAATGGAGATGAACAGATGACAAATGACCAGATGGAAATGGTCATGAAAAAGAATTTTATTGATGAAATGGAATGAAACAGATAAAATGAAATGGAATGGAGTGAAATGAAGTGAAATGAAATGGAATGAAGTGGAATGGAATGGAGTGGGTGGTCACAAAACTTGTGAAATGAAAGAGAGATTTTTTTTTTTTTGGAAAATATAGAGTGTCAGGTGTTCCTGATTTTCACCCTATATTTTCTGTATAAGACTGCCAATCAGTGATTGGTTTTCAGGCTTATACAATTTTATTTTATTTTTATTTTTTAAACTGAAAAGAACAAAAGCTAGGTTGGTAGAGAAGAAGAATTCTTCTGTACCAGCCTGATTGCAGAATTCTCTTGAAACACTTTGACAAAATCCTCTTTTGAGAGTGGCTTATGATAAACTTTCAATTTGTGGCCATTCACAATAAGAGGAGTTTGAAACTCATCAATGGTCTTGATTCTTACCGCTCCATTGCTAAAGATCTTGTCAATCTCATATGGCCCAAGCCAATGAGTCTCAAATTTTCCTTGAAAATCTTTAAACTTGGAATCAAATAACAATGCCCAATATCCTTCTTGAAACTTCTTCTCTTTGATGTACTTGTCATGCCATTTAGCTCTTTGATATTGAACTAGATCAGTTCTTAGAATTGCCTCTTGTCTGATCTCATCTAGCTCGTTCAACTGCTCCATTCTATGCTTTTGGGCTTCTGATAAGTCCATCCCCAACCGAACTGCTATCTTGAAGGTCTTGACTTGGAACTCAATGGGGAGTAGGACTTCCTTCCCATAAACAAGTTCATAGGGAGAATGTCCTGTTGTATTTCTCCATGTAGTTTTGTAGGCCCACAAGGCTTCAGGAAGCCTTTCTGCCCAATCTCTTCTATGTAGATGAACAGTTTTGGTGATGATACTTTCAAGAACTTTGTTTGTGGACTCCACTTGACCATTTTATTGTGGATGGTAAGGAGTAGATTTTCTGTGCTTGATTTGTATTCTTCCATCAACTTCTCCACCAAATTTGATGTGAATTGGCTCCCCTGATCTGTTACAATTTCTCTTGGAACACCAAAGCGAGTAAAAATATCCTCATAAAGAAAATGAACAACCGAATTTTCAGTAGCAGATACTAATGCTTTAGCTTCTACCCATTTAGTAACATAATCAGTACAAACCAATATATACTTCTTTTGCTTAGATGGTGGATTAATAGGTCCAATGAAATCTAAAGCTCATTTTTCAAAGGGTTCAATGAGTACCTGAGACTGCCAATTAGTGATTGGTTTTCAGGCTTATACAATATTTTTTTTTTTTTTTTTTAAAACTGAAAAGAACAAAAGCTAGGCTGGTGGAGAAGAAGAATTCTTCTGTACCAGCCTGATTGCAGAACTTTCTTGAAACATTTTGAAAAAATCCTCTTTTGAGAGTGGCTTATGATAAACTTTCAATCTATGGCCATTCACAATAAGAGGAGTTTGAAGCTCATCAATGGTCTTGATTCTTACCGCTCCATTGCTAAAGATCTTGTCAATCTCATATGGCCCAAGCCAATGAGTCTGAAATTTTCCTTGAAAATCTTTAAACTTGGAATCAAATAACAATGCCCAATCTCCTTCTTGAAACTTCTTCTCTTTGATGTACTTGTCATGCCATTTAGCTCTTTGATATTGAACTAGATCGGTTCTTAAAATTGCTTCTTGTCTGATCTCATCTAGCTCATTCAACTGCTCCATTCTATGCTTTTGGGCTTCTGATAAGTCCATCCCCAACTGAACTGCTATCTTGAAGGTCATGACTTGGAACTCAATGGGGAGCAAGACTTCTTTCCCATAAACAAGTTAATAGGGAGAATGTCCTGTTGTATTCCTCCATGTAGTTCTGTAGGCCCACAAGGCTTCTGGAAGCCTTTCTGCCCAATCTCTTCTATGTAGATGAACAGATTTGGTGATGATACTTTCAAGAAATTTGTTTGTGGACTCCACTTGACCATTTTGCTTGCGGATGGTAAGGAGTAGATGTACATGCTTGATTTTGTATTCTTCCATCAGCTTCTCCACCAGGTTGGATGTGAATTGGCTTCCTTGATCTGTCACAATTTCTCTTGGAACACCAAACCGAGTAAAAATATCGTCATAAAGAAAATGAACAACTGAATTTTCAGTAGCAGATACTAATGCTTTGGCTTCTACCCATTTAGTAACATAATCAGTACAAACCAATATATACTTCTTTTGCTTAGATGGTGGATTAATAGGTCCAATGAAATCTAAAGCCCATTTTTCAAAGGGTTCAATGAGTACCTGTGTTTGCAATGGCATTTCATTTGAAAGGGTAGGTTTCCCTACTCTTTGGCAGCTGTCACACCTTTTGACATATTGTTTTGCATCTTTGAAGAGGGAAGGCCAATAATATCCTAAAGAGAGGATTTTATAGGCCTTCCTTTTGTCTGCAAAGTGTCCGCCGCATGGTTCATCATGACATGCCTTAAGAATATCAGGCATTTCATCTTCCCTGACACATCTTCTGATCACAAGATCTGGCCCTGTTTTAAACAATTCGTTATAAATCCATGAATATTTTGAACTCTCCTGAATAATTTTTCGTTTTTCACTTGGAAATAAATGTGAAGGTAGTTTCCCTGTAACCAAATAGTTAGCAATATCTGCATACCAAGGAGTCTTAATAATTACTGCAAACAAGTATTCATCAGGAAACTTATCCTCTACAGGAGAATATTCTTTAGTATTCTGAATCCTAGACAAGAAATCAGCTACTGTATTCTGTTTTCCTGGTCTATCCAACACAGTAATATTGAATTCTTGCAAAAGTAAAAGCCATCTTGTCACTCTGCCATTAGTAACGGGTTTGTTCATTAAATATCTAATTGCAGAATGGTCAGTATGAATAAAAGTTTCATAGCCTGTTATGTAATGTCTAAACTTATTAATTGCATGAACAACATCTAAAAACTCTTTTTCAGTCACAGTATAGTTCAACTCTGTGGGAGTCAAATTTTTACTGGTATAATAAATGGCATAAGGAACTAAATCTTTTTGACCCAACACAGCTCCTAGAGCTGTATCTGAAGCATCCTTAGAAATATGGAAAGGGAGTTTCCAATTTGGTCCTCTCAAGATAGGTGCTTCAGATATTCTTGTTTTCAAAGTTTCAAAAGCTGATTGACAATCAGGATCCCATTTGAATTCATAATCTTTTGTAAGAAATTTGAAGAGTGGAGATGATATTTTAGTGAAGTTTTCTATAAATCTTCTATAGTAACCAGTAAATCCTAGAAAACTTCTAACATCTCTTTGACAATTTGGAATAGGCAACTTGGAGATGACTTCAACTTTTGATCTATCAACCTTAATCCCATCTCCTGAAATATGATGTCCTAAAACAATCCCTTCGGTAAACATCATAAAGCATTTTTCATGGCTTAATGAAAGGTTTGTTTCTTTACATCTTATAAGAACTTTTTCCAAATTTTCTAATGCCTCTTCAAATGAATTACCATAAAATGTAAAATCATCCATATAAACCTCTACACAATCATGGATTAGATCAGAAAAAATTCCTAGTACTGCTCTTTGGAATGTTGCGGGTGCATTACATAACCCAAAAGGAAGTACTCGATAGGCAAAAGTTCCCCATGGACAGGTGAATGTGGTCTTATCTTGATCTTCAGGTGCTACCTGAATTTGATTATAGCCACTAAAACCATCCAAAAATGAAAAGTACTTTTTGCCTGCTAATGTATCTAATACCTGATCAATAAAAGGCAAAGGAAAGTGATCCTTTAAAGTTGCTTTGTTCAATTCCCTGTAATCAATGCATAGCCTCCATTTACCATTCTTTTTAGGTACTATAACCAAAGGAGAAACCCATCGGCTATCTGAAATTGGATAAATGAAGTTTACATTGAGTAGTTTTTGGAGCTCTTCTTTCACTATCTCCCTAAGATTTGGATTCATCCTTCTTTGAGGTTGTCTGATTGGTCTACTATTTTCCTCAATATAGATATGATGGATGCAAGTCTTAGGATCAATTCCTTTCATGTCAGTATACTCCCATGCAAATGCAGTAGAACGTTTTTGCAAGATTTTGGTTAGTTCTTCTTGTTGTGACTTTTCCAAATGTTTGTTGATATTTAATGTTTTTCCTGGAAAAATCTCAATAGTAGAACTACCAAACTCTTCCATAGAGTAAAGAAACATTTGTCTTGATGATAAATATTCTATGTCAGATTCCAACTGAAATTGTGTGGGGTCATATTCTGAAGATGTCTCAAAATTTTCTAATGTGTTCAGAATTTGACTATCCTCACTGATTTCTGAAATGGTAAAAACAGGTTGTATAATGTCCTCATCATCAACCCATTCATTGTCTCCTACTTCTGTAATTGCTTTTGTTGGAGGATACAAATTGAATTTCTTTGTCGAATTACCATTAGAAATGTACATATCCCCAGATCTACAACTAATAAAAGCATCAGCTGTGGCTAGCCAAGGTATTCCTAAGATAAGTGGGTGCCCTCCTAGATTACTCTTGGGAGTCAAAATCATAAAATCTACCGGATATTCCCAAGAATCTAAGGAGACTGAAATATCTTCTAATACACCATATGGTTTAATAATTGATCGATCTACAAGTTGCAGTAAAGTAGGTGTAAAAAGAAGGTTAGGAAGTTTTAGCTGGTCCATAGTCTGTCTACTCATAATGTTGATAGCAGCCCCTAAGTCAATCAATGTGTTTGGAATTTCTATCCCATTTATATGTGTCTTGACAATTGGACTTCCTGGATCTACATACTTCTGCATGGTAATTTTTCCATCATAATATCTGCAATCTTTCCTACCAGGTGGATTCTTCTTGTGTCTTTTAGTTTCCTTCCTGGTCTTTTGAAACTCAACTCCTTTATTGTTTTTGCTAGAATAGGAATCTCTCTAATGGCTTGTAGCAAGGGAATCTTGATACAAACATTCTTCAATTCATCTAGAAAGTCATAGTTAGGCAACAAGATTTGTTTTTCTACCCCCTTGTCAATTTGTAGTCTTTCAGGAAAAGGAGGTGTAGATAAAGATGCAGGTTGCTCAACTATAGGAGTTGTGGGTGTTGACTTTTCTTTTTCTTTTTGAATGTTTGAATTTTGAAGAGATTCTTCCTCAGAACCCTTATTGACTTGAAGAGAATCCTCCTCAGAGGTATCTTGCTCTTGGATATCTATAGAAGGTTTTTCTAAAACTCTACCAGATCTGAGTTGTACATCGTTGAGAGGAACAATCATATAGGTAGGAAATTGTTGCCCTTCTACCATGTAAGTATTCTGAGGATTCTTATTGTTAGGATTTGGCAATGGCTGAGCTGGAAGTTGATTTGTCTTTTGTTGGTATGGGAGCATGAGTTGAGGATTTGGATTTTGTTGAGAAGGTTGTTGTTGTGGAAATGGCAATGAAAGTTATGGATTTGGGTTTGGAAGTTGTGGAGCTTGTTGATTTTGAAAATATGGAGGATATTGATAAAATTGAGAAAATCTCCCATAAGGATTTTGTATCCCTTGTACCCATGGCTGATATTGATTCTGATGTTGGGGCCAAGGTTGTTGCCAAGGATTCCAATTTGGTGGGGTTTGAAAATTCATAGGGTTGTTAAACCCTTGAGTTTGTTGTCCCTGCCAAGGTCTTCTTGCAACAAAACAGAGAGATTCTACTGAATTTGGGTCTTCTTGAAAGACAACTTTGAGTCCATGAATTGAAGGAAAATCCTTGGTCTCATGATTCTCTGAGAAAATTATACATGTTTCTAAAACTTTTGCATCCAAGGGACATTCCCTTAAAGCATGTTTCTTCCTACATTTCGGACAAAAGATGGCTAGAGCATCTGTTTCTGCTTTCTGCTTGTTTTGGATTTTAAGGGTGTCTAGTTGTTCACTAAGGCTCCCTAAGATATCGGTTTTGAATTCATCAAGCATGTTACCAATCTCTGCCCTACTTACTGATCCAGTTGCAGATTTGTTAGCCCTAATAAGAGAAGGATCCCTAGGCCCTTTTCCTGTTTTAGATTTTCCTCTTGAGAGATGGACACATAGCTCTGTTATGTCACGAAGTGGGAGTTGAGAAATGTCTCATTTCCCCATCATGTTTAAAATATCTATCCATTCATCTCTAATGGCTTTTAATATGAGGGCTTTCAAGGTTTCATCATCTAAGTTTCTCATCTTTGCTCTTTTCAAATTGTATTGAAATCTTTCAAGTAAGTCTTCCAAATTTTCATCTTCTTTTTGCATCATTTTGAATACCTCATCCTTGTGATTGGTGGGCATACAATAGTCCAAGTATCTATCCAAAAATGTTTGTTTCATATCATTCCAAGTCCTAATAGATTGAGTAGCTAATCCCATGAACCATTTCAAAGAAGCTCCCTTCAATGTTGAAGGAAACAGTTTGAGTTTTTGAGAGTCTTCCATATAGTCATAGGTTTGGCACACGACTTCAAACTCAAACAGAAATGTTTCAGGATCCTCACTTCGCAATCCATAAAATTTAGGGAGAACAGATGGTGAGATATTTTTCATTGTTGTATGAGTTTCCTCATCAACTATAGGGAATCCAAACAAGTTTTCTCCTTCCCTATTTCTACCATTATCTCCTTCACCATTGTTGTCTCCATTGTTTCCTCCTCTTCTACCTCTACCTCTACCTCCATCTATTACTTCCTCTGCCATGATAGTATCTTTAGAGTCCTTAAAGTCCTCTAGTTCTTCTATCAAGGGAGGATGAGAGAGAGTCTCTTTTTTTTCTAAATGGGATTTAGTAGGTGGTATAGGAGAATCCTCTAATTCAACTGCTCCTTGAATTCCAAAAATCTTAAGGCTAGGGGTGGATGGTGGTGAATCTAGTCTATGCCTTGAAGAAGATGGAGTTGTGAAAATCAAACTCTTGGCTTTAGCTATAAACCTTCCCCTAGAATCTCTTGCTCTATGCATGTCATTTTTTTATTTTTATTTTTTTTAAAGTTGGGCTAATAATTCTCTTTCTGATCTTCCAGGTCACACTAGGTGCAAGAAGAGAGCATACTTAAGAAATTACGGAACCAATAACTCTCTTTTCTAATCCTCCAGATCAGACTAGGTGCAAGAGGAGAGCATACTTCAAGAAGTTATCAAGTTTTCCCTTCTTTTATGATTTTGTTTTTTTTTTTTAAGAAATTGGCTACCTAGTTACACTTCCCCGGCAACGGCGCCAAAATGTTTGGTCAATTTAGTGTGTCCTAAATTGCTGCATTTAATTTGTCAATCCAGGAATCGTAAGCTGATGAAGTGCGACGCACTATATGTGCAAGATAACCTATTTCTTAACTTTTTGTCGTTTTTGGTTTTCTAAGGTGAAATGGAAATTCTAAAATGAAAACAAGTATGGTTATATTTGTTCAAGGAAATGATATCCCCTATAATGATTTACCAACTTGAAACTTAAGAAAGGGTATTTCTTACAGTAAACTTGAAAGAAGTGAAAATGTCTTTCTTTAAAATGAAAAGGTGTAACTAATTTAATAATCAAACGATAACTATTGAGCATGAAAACCAAACTATTCTTCTTCTTGTCTAAACACAAAAGAAACTATGCTTAAAAAGAAGAAATCCAAAATTGCAACAAGTAAATCTAAATCAGATTACATCAACTTGTCTTCTGATCCCTCATCATTAGTCCAGCTATGATTTTCGGAAGTAACCATAAACAACTTGAGTAACTGATATCTAACTTGCAGAAAGTAAACTAATATCAAACCATACATTCATAATTCAATCCCTCACCATCAGTCCAGCTGTGGCTTTCGGAGGTAACTGAGGATGTCATGCACAATTTAATATATCTAAATTTGCAGAAAGGAAACTAATACCAAACTACACATTTCATAATACAATCCCTCACCATCAGTCCAGCTGTGGCTTTCGGAGGCAACTGAAGATGTTATGAGTAGTTTAATATATCTAAATTTGTAGAAAGGAAACTAATACTAAACTACACATTTCATAATACAATCCCTCACCATCAGTCCAGCTGTGGCTTTCGGAGGCAACTGAAGATGTTATGAGCAGTTTAATATATCTAAATTTGCAGAAAGGAAACTAATATTAAACTACACATTTCATAATACAATCCCTCACCATCAGTCCAGCTGTGGCTTTCGGAGGCAACTGAAGATGTTATGAGCAGTTTAATATATCTAAATTTAACTACTGAAGCAAATGAGCAAAACTGAAATAAACAAAGCAATACTGAAATTAAACAGAAACTAAGAAAAGCAAATTAGCAGCAGAACAATTTTAATTCCATGTCATTAGTCAAAAATTTATGCAAATGCCTGGGCTGTCTATTTATAACCTGAAACAAGAACACTGATCAGTTATCAATAACGTAAAACATAAAAGACAGAAGTAAAATGGAAAGCATAAAAGATTATAAACAAAAATGAAACATATATACCATGAATATCAAACTACACATTTCATAATACAATCCCTCACCATCAGTCCAGCTGTGGCTTTCGGAGGCAACTGAAGATGTTATGAGCAGTTTAATATATCTAAATTTAACTACTGAAGCAAATAAGCAAAACTGAATTAAACAAAGCAGTACTGAAATTAGACAAAAACTACGAAAAGAAAATTAACAGCAGAATAATGTTAATTCCATGTCATTAGTCAAAAAGCTATGCAAATTCCAGGGCTGCCTATCTATAACCTGAAACAAGAACACTGATCAATGATTAATAACATAAAACATGAAAGACAGAAGTAAAATGGAAAGTATGAAAGATTATAAACATAAATGAAGCATATATACAATGGAGATGCAATGTATAAACATGTGAATGGATTATGGCACAATGAGCTTTAAGGAAATAACTATACAATAATGCACAGAACCTTGGCAAGTGCAGGGGCCCTCTACACCAGCCTTGGCAACGATCTTCAAATACGAATTACGGTTGAAAACAGAGTCTTCTTATATTAAAATGCAGTCATAACAGAAAGGTGATGTTACGGCACAAGTGCAGCGTAATTACATTACAGAGCAGACTAATAAAAAATAAAACAAACTAATAGAGACTAATCTATATGCGTATACAAATGCGTTATTTATAACAGAGGAAATATAACTGATTCCTAATGTTTATGCTGGTGGAGAACACGTAGACCATTGCGTCCACAGATCTAGGATCATGGCCGTATTGAAAAGTAAATCTATGAGGAGTGGATGTTTGAATTCAGCTATGGAGCCATGTACAGATGTTGATTTGTCCTCCGGGATTCAGAAACGGCCATATCAACCTTCACGTGACACGAAACAGAGTCCTGTCACCGTGGGATTCTACGGTTGACTTCCATTTGGACACCTTTGACCGCGGCCTCTTTAGACGGATTTTCTCAAGCCAATAGGACACGATCCATGTCCACATCATTTCAGACTTGCCCATGTGGCTCGTTTCTCCTGAAGACACCTGTAACATAGAGTTTCACAAAATGGCTGCGGAAAGTTGCAGCAGCTGCGGAAAGTGGCAAGATTCCGCAGCTAAATGAACAAAATATAAATCAAACAGCATACACAAAAATATAATTAAAAACCATGTTAGATGCTCTTTTTCAATTAATATACAATGATATTGACAACTTGGAAGGTTCAGGTGGATGAAAAAGGTATATAAAAGTGTATGGAAAAGATGCAGATTTGAGACTCAACAGATGTTTAGTTTCCAATCAATTCTGAGCACTTTCATTTTTTATCTTTTACTCTGAGCACCTGACCTTTCCTCCCCTCTAGAAGCCTTTTTGACCCCAAAATATCGTTGATTACTGATCATGTGGATGAGGGTACTGTTCCCCCATCCTTCTAGTCTCTATCCACTGAAAATTTCCCATTTTCATCAATTGGAGCTTTTCATAAAAACTTAACTTTTTCCTTGACTATTGTGATCTTCTATTTATGTCGTTGACACCATCATGCTACAATTCCCATTAATTTTCAAAGCAACAAGTTGTTCTTGTAGAAACCATCTTGTTCCTACCTTGGTCATTATTCAAAGGAAACTTAAAAACTGTCTCACCTTGCAGACTATCATCATGGCGATTCTTAACTGATATTGCTTTGTACTTGCGTTGACTATTGACCAAGTATCTTTGCCATTGACATGTACATTTTGGAAACAAAAAATAAGCATTTGTGGAACCCATGCATTATTTTTCAAGCTTATTTGTTTCTTTCTTTTTTACCTTTGCACTCCTTGAACCAGCATCTTATTTCCAACACTACTCAATACTAATGTTGACTACTACAAATCTGTCACATCTTATTCACCTCCTTTCAAAGGAAACCTGTTAGAGTCCTGAAACATCTCATTACAAGCATAAGAAACCTTAATGAAAACAAATTGTTCATTCAATGCAGCTTTCTAAAAGGTTTGATTCAAAACATCTCTTTTTTTATCATTAAAAATGTTGAATTTTGACTTGCATTCAATATCCTCTTCATTTCTCCTACATGTATAGGAGAAAAACTTGTCTTATTCTTATGTGCTCTAACTATGCATTCAATACCATCCTTAAACATGTGATACTGATTCTCATGGCGATGAAATACTACTTTCCTATCATAAAGATAAGGACTTCCCAATACAATACATGATATCTCGAGTGACACCACATCAAGTTCAACTTCATCAAGAAAATTTGAATTGATGGAGAATCTTAGTATGCACTTCCTTGTAACCTGCAAGTTTTAATTCTTGCATATGCACCCTAAAGGATAGGGTCTTGGATGTCTAACAGTTTCAAGGTCTAGCTGCTTAACCAAGTCTTCAGAAATCAAGTTAGCTTTTGACCCATTATCAAAAAGTGTATCTATCTTTGTATGTTTAGAGACAACTCCGCGAATTCAATTGAGTGGACGGTTAATGAAGGTGAGGTGGATCTGACTCTATTGACACTAGCCTTGGGATTTGTATGGACATGATGGGAAATTATTATGGAATGATGGGGAAAATTATTACAGACAAATGTTTCCGTTACAAGAAATATTTTTCGAATTTTGAATGACAATCCAGACTAAAAAACACTTGATTTACAATTGTTATGAAATGATGGATGACTTGTACGGCATCCCCACTGACCAGAATCTATTGCGGTATGGTGTAGATAATATCGCAACTAGGTGACTCAAAGGAAAAATTTTGTTCACAACTTATCTACCCGCAACTGAAATACTCACTAATGCTAATGAACTGGAATTAACTCTACCTATCCTACTTGATTCTCTTGACCATGAGAGCTTATTGGAATTGAAATTTTAAAATAACTTATTCATGGAAGGGTTTCAGTTGTGCGTTGTTCACCCATCCTGACAGTAGAACACCATCAAGCTGCGCAAGATTTAAAACACTTGATTCCCATATTTATGTAAGATAGAAGGGTCCAAACCAATGCATCTATAGTTTACTTGGAAATTTCTGGAATTTATTGTCGTACATCAGCACACAACCCCCTACTATTGATCTGAGCATGAACTTTAGTTTTTCTGTGCTAATTTCATCTTTAGATTTAAAATTTATTTTATGATCTTATGCTTGATGTAAATAGGTTTCCTTGTTGTTTATGTGTGTCAAATAGGTAAATTAGCTGAGTTTTATGAGTGAATTCAAGAGCATAAAGCATGAAATACATATGCTGAACAACAACAAAAACAAGAACAAAAAACCATCATAATTGATCCATCAACACCGAGTTTTGATGAAGGAGTTCACCCCTCTTAGACTACATCTCCTTGGTCCAACTTCCATGGCTTCGGTCTCTGTATTAGCTCAAAAGTGAAAATTGTTGTTTTCATTCACATATAGCTCCCGAAACATGCTTAAATGCGTCCATAATGTGCAAATATATAAGAAATTACTCTTATTTCTCTCAATTTGGTTGAAACTTGCTCAAGATATGGTCAAAACCATTTTCCCTACTAAACTGCCCCTAAAACTAGAGAAGACTCCAGTTAGGGCCACTAATTATGGAGGTGGCGCCTAATTTGGAGGTTCTGCCGAAATTCCTGCCACATTAATTTCTGATTTTAATTAAATTAACTGTGGATTAAATGGGATAAGTGTGGTTTAATGTGCATAAGCATGGATTTACATTAATCCCAGATTACAAATGTATTAGCACTTAACCAAAGTTGAAGGGTCTAACAAACCCCACTTAATACATTAATCTCCGCTTTATTACTTCGCTCGCGCCGCTGGTTTTGGTGGAAGGGTCGCATGGGGAGGGGGATGGCCCCCTCCAAACTCCTGTTGCACATTTCATTTGCAAACAAAAACAAGTTGTGCACATAGCTTTGTTGGGAAAAATACTGAGAGGGGGGTGATTCAGTATTTAGAGTTTATAAAATAAATTCAACATTTTCTTTGAGCAGATTTCCATACGCAGTTTCTATGAATAGAACTAGCGTATGTATGCGGATATATAGAAGGAAACTAGCGTATACTGATTTACCTTTCAGATTTACAGAATTTCTTAGGAACACTCTTTTAAACAGATTTATTAGCTATGAATAAGGCTAGATAATCAAAAGTTATGAGCAGTAATCAACAGTATAAAGAATCACACACATGAACACCAATATTTAAGGTGGAAACCCAATTCGGGAGAAAACCACCGTTGCCGTTGTCTCTGTCTTCAATCTTTATTATATAGAAAACCTTTTACAACATTGTACTGATACAGACTTATACCAGTACGCAGGATTATACCTGCAGAAGGTTGAAACCTTCTCTCGTTTTCCAGCTGCAACTGGAAGGGAGCTCCAACCCCCTGATCTCTTTTACCAGCCTCTCCTGGAAGGGAGCTTCGGCCCCCTGATTTCAACACCAGCTTCTACTGGCTGAAAGCTTCTACTTCCATACTAAAGGCTTCAACCCTCAGACCCACTGCAGACCACGTTTCATCAATTTTCATACTAGATCAAATAGCTTCAACACAACCCTTTATCAACAATCATAAAATTTTCCCAACACTTCAATTAGAACAATGAAAACACTGTGACCAGAACTTCAGAAATAACCTAGACTTCAGAAATATATGAAGATACAAACTCAACCTTGAACAGTCATTGATTCAAATAGCATATGCTACTTTGCTTCTCTGAAGCCGCGTACATACACGCTTTCCTACACATCAACCCATGTATACTTCTGTGTATTTTATTCTTCAGAAAACCCTAATTGGCATACATGCTTTTCATGAAGCGAACCTGTGTATATACGCGCTTTTCTGCACATCAAACTGTGTATAGATCTGTAAAAATAAATTTTGTAGAACATACCACATCTATAAAACTTACCCAGATTTATTCATTTTCTTCAATAGAATTGCACCAGTTCTTCATCATTCCTTCAGTAGGTCATTCTATAGATTCATCATCATCAGATCTAGAGATCTTGAACCATCATTATATCCATGGGTGCATTATTAATTCAGATCTATCAATAAACTGTAACCCATTCCATGCAGATATACTTCAGAGTGAAGTATTCATTCAATACCTAGACACATGCACACCTTGCACTATGATCCTCTTCTACTTATACAGTTTTAGCCTTTATCAATACCATGAGTCAAACCACTTAACCGCTGATGGTATTCCTGGATGGAATCAAATAGATAATCGAGCACTCAATACTGTGGGCCAATACCATGGTCATGTCCCCTGGTTTTATAAATTTAGAGCACAAATAGGCGTACGCTACTTGGTACGTACTTTTACGCGTACATACACTACTTTGCGTTTACAAACCCGCGTATGCTTTGTGACATATCTTATTCATCATTACTCTGGCACTTACTAGAATTTATTTCTTTGTTACTTCTGAACTGCTCTGTAGATACATCATATTTACATCATTAACAGATAGGTTGCTATCCAAAGACAAGTCATCAAGTCAGTTTCCATCAAGGACAACTTCATCAAGTAGGTTGCCATCAAGGACAACACATTGCATCATATTGCCAACAATCTCCCCCTTTGGACTTGATGGCAACCATGATGATGTTTGATACTGACATCACCATTATTCAAACACCATAATACTCTCCCCCTTTGACATCAAGGGCAAAGGGCGGATCAAAACCAACACAAGGTTTTTCTTCCCTTGTATAAGGATGAGCTCTGTAGATCTGATGTGCACTGAAGGTATCATGCTCCCCTTGAGTTTATGCTGAATTTTCAAAACATATTTTTCACTGAAGTACATGACTCTATAACTCATCCTATCACCAAGGACTCATACTTACATCAATGATCCAACCAAGTGGATTTACATATTTGACTCAACTACCCAACCAAGTGGGTTTACAAATTTTAACAAGTACTTACATGACTGAATATTAAAAATTTACATCATAGGTCTTAACATGACGTTTTCATCAAATTATAGAAATAACTTATACAATTAAGACCAAAGAATCTCAAGCATGAGATTAGACCATAGCAAATAATTAGAATGCCAACAATGCATCCTTTCCATATGAGCAAAGCTCCCCCTTAGCTTGTGCATCCTGAACAATTTCAATAGAAAATCATCAAGGCATCTTCATCAAATATCAGAGAATGAAACAAAAATATGAGAGCTGAAACATCACCAGAGATACCCAACAACACCACAACTGTGCTGAAGAATGCTGACCCAAAACAAAATTTGTCAGCAAACACCCATACGTGGTTTTCTATGTATAAATGCGCGTATATACATGATTGTCCTCCAGGAAATCTATGTATCCAAGTTAATCTTTTGTATTTAAGTAGATCTGATCTTCTGCATGGCAGAGACTACTCCCAGCTTTTGTCTGAGATATTTGAACGCTTCCCTGGGTAAAGGTTTGGTAAATATATCAACAACTTGTTCTTTGGAGGGAACATACTCCAACTTCACCTTTTGTTCAAGCACTTGTTCACATAAGAAGTGATACTTGATGGGAATGTGCTTGGTCTTGGAATGCATAACAGGATTCTTTGAGATACTGATGGCACTTGTATTATCACACATAATGGAGATAGGAGGTGAAAATTTGATTTGAATTTCTTGTAAGGTTTGCATCATCCAAAGAAGTTGAGTGCAACATGATGCGGCAACCACATATTCTGCTTCTGCTGTAGATAAGGCAATAGAGCTTTGCTTCTTGCTGAACCAAGATACTAACCGGGGCCCCATATAGAATGCACCACCACTAGTGCTTTTCCGATCATCAACATTTCCAGCCCAATATGCAGCAGTGTAAGCATGAAGAGTGAGATCAGCATTCTTTCGATACCATAGTCCAAAGTCTTGAGTTCCTTGTAGATATTTGAATATTCTTTTGACATCCTGAAGGTGAGACTCTTTTGGATTAGCTTGGAGTCATCCAACAATCCCAACTGCATGCATAATGTCTGGTCTAGTCCCAGTGAGATAAAGTAGAATTCCTATCATAGATCTGTATTCTGGTTGATTCACCGTGGGAGAATCATCATGAGAACTGAGATTACATCCGGTTATCATTAGTGTACTTATAGTTTTGCACTCTTCCATGCCATACTTCTTCAGAATTTGCTTAAGATATTTTTCTTGTGATAAGAATATGCTATCTGTTGCTTGTTGCACTTGCAAGCCAAGAAAGAATGTTAGTTCCCCAAGTAAAGACATTTCAAATTCTTGCTGCATAATAGAAGCAAATTTCTGACTCATAGATTCTTCATTACTTCCAAAAATGATATCATCAACATATACAACCACAATCAATAGTTTATCATTTTCATTTTTTGTGTATAAGTTGCTATCAGCAGATCCCTTTGAAAATCCTTGTTGATGAAGGTATTTATCAAGACGATAATACCATGCCCTTGGAGCTTGTTTGAGACCATATAGAGCCTTTTTAATTCTACAAACAAGTCTTTCATCATTTCCAAAAATGAATCCTTCTGGTTGTTCTATATAAACTTCTTCTTCTAGATCGCCATTGAGAAAAGAATATTTAACATCCATTTGATAAACTTTGATTTGTTGGAAGCTTGAAAAAGCAAGAAACCTTCTTATGGCTTCAAGTCTAGCTACAGGAGAAAAAGTTTCTTCAAAGTCTATACCTTCTTGTTGAGCATACCCCTTGCAAACACGTCTAGCTTTATTTCTTATAACATCCCCATTCTCATTTAACTTGTTTTTGAATATCCATTTAGTTCCAATGACATTTTTGTCATGAGGTCTTCGTACTAATTCCCAAGTGTGATTCTTTTCAATTTGATCAAGCTCTTCATTCATGGCTTGAATCCAACATTCATCTTTGCTAGCTTGATTGACATTGTGTGGTTCAATAGTGGATAGAAATTCCAGATAGCTAGAATATCCCACAAGAGTCCTTCTTGTTTGTACACCTGATCCCTTGTCTCCCAAAATTTGAGATTCTGGATGATTCTTTTGAACATATCTGGATGGAGCTTTTTCAGATAAATCATCTTCGGGTTCTTCATTGGGTTCACTGTCTATATCATTTCTATTTGATGTAGAAGGATATATGTCACCATCGTCTTCATCTGTTGTTTGTTTTTCTTCTTTTGGAGTTGCAGGAGACTCATCAATAACAACATCAATACATTCAACAATCTTCCGAAGTCTTTTATTGTAACATTTATATGCTCTACTCCTAGAGGAGTAACCAAGAAGTATTCCTTCATCTACTCTAGGTTCAAACTTGCCAAGTTTTTCATCATTATTTTTGATAAAGCATTTGCTTCCAAAAACTCTAAAATGCTTCACAGTGGGAGGATTACCATACCAGAGTTCATATGGAGTTTTATCACTATTTACATGAACATGTGCCTTGTTAAGAATATTTACTGCTGTATGTGCTGCTTCTCCCCAAAATGTGTCAAGTGTTCCGGAATCATCAAGCATAGCTCTAGCCATTTGTTGAAATGTTCTATTCATTCTTTCTGCTATGCCATTTTGTTGTGGAGTGCCAGCTACAGAAAACTATCTTTTTATGCCATGTTGTTCACAAAATTCAAGGAATTCATCGGATGTATATTCTCCTCCTCGATCAGATCTAAGACACTTGATTTTTAGATCTAATTCATTTTCAACCAGTGCTTTGAAGATCTGAAATTTCTCAAATGCTTCATCTTTGTGTTTAATCAACCCAATCCAACACATTCTAGAGAAATCATCAATAAATAAGATAAAGTATTGTTCACCACATGGTGACTTTTTCCTCACAGGTCCACATATGTCAGTATGAATGAGTTTGAGAGGCTTACTTGATGACCCTTCCTTGGCATTAAATTTCACTCTGGTTTTCTTACCGAATTGGAAAGATTTTCATATGATACTTTTAGGTAGAGTAATATTGGGAAGATCACGAACAACTTTAAGTCTGCTTGATTTGTTGATTTGAGAGAAGCTCAGATGCCCCAACCTTCTATGCCATAGCCAGTTTTCTGAATATTTACTCAAGTAACATTTTATTTGTAGTTCTTCAATACATACAGGTTGCTTGGAGTTCTGTTTCCTTTTATAATTGTTTTACCTGTATCAAGATCACGTACCACACATTATTTTGAACTAAAGACAACTTCAGTTCCTTGATCACACATTTGACTTAAAATTAACAGGTTATGCTTTAATCCATCCACATACATGAAATTATTAGCTTTCACCTTTTCTTTTAGAAAAAAAGACCCTTTTCCCTTAATGACAGCAGGAGTATCATTTCCAATTGTAACATTCTTTTCTTTTTTCTAGAGCACTATATGCAAGAAGTTTGTTTTTTTCACCTGTCATGTGTTTTGAGCATCCATTATCAATGTACCATTGATTTTCTTCACCTTCTGCAAATAAAGCTATGCCACAATTTTGAACCTGTAATTCCTTCTTTTTCCACATTTTGGAGCTTGAAGGAAAATGCTCTTTTGGTTGGACTTTGCTCCTGCATTCAGATTCTTCATGGCCAAAGTTATTGCAATAAGCACATTCAACTTCATTTTGAAGAGGAGAAAAGTTGTTATAGGTATTCTTCTTTGTTTCAATATCAATCCTTTTCTTTCTTGCTTCTCTTGTCATGATGGTTTTATATGAAACACATTGAACAACTTTATGACCAAAATTGTGACATGAGAAACATTGTCCATTGAAGAAGAAATTTTTGCGATCATGAAATCTTCTACTTGAATTTACCTGTTGGTTGGTGTTTCTTTGAAAGGTATTCTTGTTAGTGTTCTTTGAATTGAGATGGTCATGCTTTACCCGTGAAGATTCTTTATTCCCTTGCTGAGTGGCAGAATGTTGTATACTGGCTGTAGCTGCTTTTAGATAATTTGGTGCTGAAGTCTGAGAAGATTCTCCAATATATCCAAGACCTGTCTTTATAAAAGGAGAACGTTGTACCTTGATAATCTCATCTAAGGTTTCAGATCCTTTAGCAAATATAAGATTCAAAGTCTTTACTTTCTCAATTTCTTTTCTTAGACTTACTATTTCACATTCTAATTTCTCATTGTGTTTCACCTTTTCTTCAAGCTAATTTTTCAGAGTTTCTATGGATATTTTACTTTCTTCTAAGGATATTTTGAGTTGATTGATTTCATTAAGAAAATAATTGTCCTCTAAAGCATCCATAAAAGTATCTTTTTCTTCTCTAGATTCTTTTTCAAATGCCATGAGAAGTCTAAGATCTTGTTCACATTCTTCCTCACTATCAGATAACCCATCACTGTCTTCATGAGTATAGTAAATTTTTCTAGTGCTAAACCGATTCTTATTCCTTCTTGCTACTTCCTTCCCTTTTTCATGTGTTTCTTTATGAGGACACTTAGCAGCATAATGACCAACTCTTCCACAAGCAAAACATTTGAAAGGAAGCTTACCTCTGAACCGTCATGTGCCAAGTTGGAGTTTCTTTACAAAATTTACTTCATCTTCTTCTGAGATATACCCTGATCCTTCTATCTCTTGTACTTCTTTCCCTTTTGTAGAAGCTCTAAAGACGGCTTCTTTAACTTCAGATGGTCCTCCTCTTCTCATTTCACATGCAGTTAGTATGCCATGAAGTTGCACCACAGTAAGATTTTGAAGATCCTGCTTTTCTTCAAGAGCATAAACTTTTGACTCAAATTTTTCCGTTAGTGATCTTAAAACTTTCTCAACCAAAGTAGATTCGGTTATTGTTTCTCCCAGATTTCTCATACGATTTACAATATCATCAAGACGTAAAAATAAATTGGCAATGCTCTCCTCATTATGCATTTTTAGATTCTCATATTGAATTTTGAGAGTTTGGAGTTTAGCACTTTTTACCTTTGCATCACCTTCATAACTTAGAATTATTTTGTCCCATATTGCCTTTGCTGTATCCAGCTGCATGACTTTGACAAATTCTGATTCAGTTAGACTTCCCAATAGAGCATTGACCGCCTTTGCATTTGTTTCATAATTCTTTCTTGCCGTTGGATCTGTTGGTACTGCGGCTGGATATTGATATCCTCCTTCAACAATAGCCCATACATCTGCTCTCAGAGACTGAAGATAGGATCTCATCCTTGTTTTCCAGAAGATTAAATTGTTTCCATTGAAGAGCGGAGGCCTGATAGATGATGTTCCATCTTGATTTCTCATCTTGTTTGATCTTCCTTCTAGCGGCTAAGCTTTTTCAGAAGGACCTGCTCTGATTACAATTGTTGGGAAAAATACTGAGAGGGGGGTGAATCAGTATTTAGAGTTTATAAAATAAATTCAACCTTTTCTTTGAGCAGATTTCCATACGCGGTTTTTATGAACAGAACTAGCGTATGTACGCAGATATATAGAAGGAAACTAGCGTATACTGATTTACCTTTCAGATTTAGAGAATTTCTTAGGAACAGTCTTTTAAACAGATTTATCAGTTATGAATAAGGCTAGATAATCAGAAGTTATGAGCAGTAATCAACAATATAAAGCATCACACACATGAACACCAACATTTAAGGTGGAAACCCAATTCGGGAGAAAACCACCACTATTGTCATCTCTGTCTCTAATCTTTATTATATAGAAAACCTTTTACAACATTGTACTGATGCAGACTTATACCAGTATGCAGGCTTCTACCTGCAGAAGGCTGCAACCTTCTCTCGTTTTCTAGCTACAACTGGAAGGGAGTTCCAACCCCCTGATCTCTTTTACCAGCCTCTCCTGGAAGGGAGCTTCGACCCCCTGATTTCAACACCAGCTTCTACTGGCTGAAAGCTTCTACTTCCATACTAAAGGCTTCAACCCTCAGACCCACTGCAGACCACGTTTCATCAATTTTCATACTAGATCAAATAGCTTCAACACAACCTTTATCAACAATCATAAAATTTTCCCAACACTTCAATTAGAACAATGAAAACACTATGACTAGAACTTCAGAAATAACCTAGACTTCAGAAAGATATGTAGATACAAACTCAACCCTGAACAGTCATTGATTCAAATAGCATATGCTACTTTGCTTCTCTGAAGCCGCGTACATACGCGCTTTCCTGCACATCAACCCGCGTATACTTTTGTGTATTTTATTCTTCAGAAAACCCTAACTGGCATACACGCTTTTCATGAAGTGAACTTGTGTATATACGCGCTTTTCTACACATCAAACTGTGTATAGATCTGTAAAAATAAATTTTGTAGAACATACCACATCTATAAAACTTACCCAGATTTATTCATTTTCTTCAATAGACTTGCACCAGTTTTTCATCATTCCTTCAATAGGTCATTCTATAGATTCATCATCATCAGAGCTAGAGATATTGAACCATCATTATATCCATGGGTGCATTATTAATTCAGATCTATCAATAAACTATAACCCATTCCATGCAGATATACTTCAGAGTGAAGTATTCATTCAATACCTAGATACATGCACACCTTGCACTATGATCCTCTTGTCCTTATATATTTTTATCCTTTATCAATACCATGAGTCAAAACCACTTAACCGCTGATGGTATTCTTGGATGGGATCAAATAGATTTTCCAGCGCTCAATACTGTGGGCCAATACCATGGTCATGTCCCCTGGTTTTATAAATTTAGAGCACAAATAGGCATATGCTACTTGGTACATACTTTTACGCGTACATACACTACTTTGCCTTTACAAACCCGCGTATGCTTTGTGACATATCTTATTCATCATTACTCTGACACTTACTAGAATATCTTTCTTTGTTACTTCTGAATTGCTCTATAGATACATCATATTTACATCATTAACAAATAGGTTGCTATCCAAAGACAACTCATCAAGTCAATTTCCATCAAGGACAACTTCATCAAGTAGGTTGCCATCAAACACAACACATTGCATCATATTTCCAACAAGCTTGTTAAGGAGTAACGGTATGGCTCATTGGTAAATCAAAGTGCTATTTTTGGGGAGGTTGTGGGGTCGAGCCCCGACCTCAACCCATTCCATATATATTTTGCCCCATAAACTATACGTGTCGTCCACCATAGTTTGAAACTTTCAAATAATATTAATTCAGATTTGATAATAATATGCCAACTTTGTAATATATATGGTATGGTTCAGAGTTTCTAATATAAATAATTGTGCCCATATGAACTTTGGAATGTTAATAAATGCGCCATATATCAAACCTTGGACTTTGTAATAATTCGACCATTGCATATGAATTCTAGAGTTTGGTATATAATAATGCAGTTCAAACTTGGATAGGGTCCACCAGAGGGGTCACGTGGTGGCCCTTTGCTGCACCACGTGTCAGCGTCTATTTGGGCTATCCCTCAAACATATATATATATAAATTTCTGATTCAACCTTAGGAGCAAAACTTTAAAAAAATTCACTTTCAAACCAAATTGGCGAATCCTACAGTGACACTTGTCATAGTTTCATTTAGAAAAATGAAGAATATTCCCAGAATATACCTTGAATCCTGACTGGGTTGCCATGTCATCAACCTGTCACTGTTTTGAAAAAATTTTAGTTGTTTAGGAAAATAAACAACATGCTCTATCTTCTTCACTCGGACTTTTTTTTTCGACGAAATGAATTGCGCAAGATTCCTTGGAATGAGCTCTTTGTTGTCATTCAGTTTCCAATTAATTCTGAGAACTTTCATTTTTGAGATTTTACACTGAGCACCTGATCATTCCTCCCCATTGGAAGCCTTTTTGACCCCAAAATCTTGTTTATTATTGATCATGTGGATGAGGGTATTGTTCCCTCACCCTTAAAGTCTCTATCCACTAAAATTTTCCCATTTTCATCAATTGGATCATTTCACAAAAAAATAACTTTTTCCTTTAATCTTGTGACCTTATCTTGCTCTCGTTGACACTGTCATGCTGAAATTCCCATGAATTTGCAGAGCACGAATCTGTTCTTGCAGAAACCATCTTGTTCATACCTTGGTAATTAATCAAAGGAAACTTAAAAACTGTCTCACCTTGCACATCGTCATCATGGAAATTCTTAACTGATCTTGCTTTGTACTTGCGTCGACTCTTGACCAAGTATCTTTGCCATTTCCATTTACCTTTTGAAAACCAAAAACAAGCATTTGTGGAACCTATGCCTTATTTTTCAAGCTGCTTTCTCACTTTCTCTTTTACCTTTGCACTCTCTTACACCAGCATCTTGTTTCCAACACTACTGAATATTGATGTTGACTGCTACAAATCTGTCACGTCTTGTTCACCTCATTTGAAAGGAAACCTGTTAGAGTCCTCAAACATGTCATTACAATCATAAGCAACCTTAATTAAATCAACTTGTTCATTTGATGCATCTTTCTAAAGGGTTTGATTCAAAACATCTCTTTGTTTGATCATTAGCACTATCGAATTCTGACTTCCATTCACTATTCTCTTCATTTCTCCTGCATGTATAAGAGACAAAATTGTCTTCTTCTTATGCACTCTAACTATGTACTCAATACCATCCTTAAAAAAGTGATACTTATTCTCACGACGATGAAATACTACTTTCGTATCCTAAAGATAAGGTCTTCCCAATACAATTCTTGATATCTCAAGCGGCACCACATCAAGTTCAACTTCATCAAGAAAGTTTGAATTGATGGCAAATATTAGTATGCACTTCCTTGTAACCTGCAAGTTTTCATTCTTTCATATACACCCTAAAGGATAAGGTCTTGGATGTCTAACAGTTTCAAGGTCTAGCTACTTAACAAGTCTTCGAAAATCAAGTTAGTTTGTGACCCACTATCAAAAAGTGTATCTATCTTTGTATGTTTAGAGACGACTATAATATGGAAAAGTTATGTTCTTGTATCTTCATCTTGAGTAACATTGGAACAATTTGAATAACTAGTGCTTCTTATATGCTTACCTTCCAAACCTATGGCTGTAATCATTGTTTCATCTCAAGAATCTGAACCTATGTCATGTCTAATTATAGCAACAATTTTCCCCTTTTCTTTGGCTTTCATTTTATCTGGCTTCAACTTTGGATGAAGTTGCCAACAATGGTCTTCATCATGGCCTTTTATCAAACAATGTTTACATGTAAGTTTCTCTTTCTGCCTTTTGACAAAGCTATTTCTCTTTCCTATTCCATAAAACTTTCCCTTTCCTTTACCCTCACTATCACTTTTCTCATCTATGTTATGTTTCCCTCTTGCTTCTAAATGTGTGGCTTGAACAAAAACCTCATCTATGTTTGTGGGATTAAACATGAGAATAGTGCACCTAAAGAAATTGTGCAAACCCCCTTTGTTGGTGTGTTTGGTGCACGAATGTACCAAATCACACTCGCTTAAGAGGGGTGGTTTTTCCCTCCTAAGTTATTGGTCACAGGCAGAAAATAGATGGAGTCAAGCAATTTAGTGGAACATGCTAAAACATAAACATGCTAGATCGAGAAATAGCATGTATATTAAAACATAAAAACTAAACTAAAACAAATAAAACAAAAGCTCTGAATAGAATCAAACAACTTCAATAATCCAAACGACAGTGCTTACATTCCCTTTATTGAGTGTTGGTAGGAAATGAGGATGTAACTTTAACCCACTTACAAAGGGGCCCTTAGAACTAGGGGTTATAAGTCCCGATGCAAGGATGTCTTTACTTCCAAGCTACCTTGGCGCAAAGTATCCCTCTCTCTACTGTGGTGGACTGGATTTGTTGGATGGCCAAAAACTTAGTCCCCTCTATCTTTGCTCTGGGTCACTCACAGTAATATTCCTAAAATTAGCATGCAGCTAATAGGAATATTAAGTTTTGATTTTTGCACCTAGTAGATGAATAAATGGGAAAGGACCCATATTTAACTTGTATTGACATAAAAATCCCTCTTGGTGTGAAAAAGGGATAACTTGGTGGCTGGATTTTTCACATCCCATGTGTGAACAGGAAAAGGATCATGTTGATTCAGTCAAGTTGACCAAGTCAACAGCGCTGCCTAAGAGGGTGTGGTTTGCTTGAGAAGACAACACAGTTTTGTAGGGAAAGTATTCACATGGTGTTTGAAACCATAATAGGTGGGACCCAAGGTGAGGAGGCTCAAAAACATTATAAGCAGGAAGACGGCAGAATTTTTGGGTTCGCAAACTCTTGCTGGTTAGCAGAGTTGCAGTGTTATTCAGCACAAGGTATTCCTGCTTAGGAATTCCTTCTCCTTCATTGGGTGATCTCTTGGATGGGTTATGTTCTTAATTATCCACATCCGGGCTTGTGGCCTAGCATCCTCCTTTAGCCACATCTTTATTCCTGTAGGAGGGGAAGTTGTGTTGCAGGGTGTTGCAGTGGGAGACTCACAACACCAACTCTTGAGCTTATCCTTCAGAGGAGGGAGCTCCCCTTCCTTTGCAAGATCTGTACAGGAGGTTCTGGAGCTTATTTGACATCTTGGAAAGTGGCCAACTCAGTTCCTATCTAATACAACACAGTTTATGGGGAAATTGCGTCATTTTTTCTAGAGCAGCAGTTGTAGGTTTTGATCCCTTGCTTGCGAGCTAGTTCCTTGGAGAAAAGGCCAACCTTTCTCCCGGAAGGCTCTGTACTTCATTATTTCTCTGTCACTTGTATATTTCAGTCACATATATTCTGTGCCGTAGTAAAACTATGTTTTTCAGATCCATATCTGCAGATCTACATTTTTGTACATTGTGCTCTCAAGAAACTCTTGCTGGGTTACTCTTATTTTGTATAAAAAGGGAGGACTCTCCATTTTATCAAACATTGATGCATTTTATACCCTAGATCTATTTTGTCTCATCATTTTCTACATAAACCCTCATAAAAATATTATTTTCTTGCTTCAGCACTTTCTGCATGAGCTAGGCTATGGGGTTTGGGCTTATTTGAGGCATATTGACTTGGGGATATCTGTTTATGTTGGCTAGAGTGATTTGTTTCACCTCTAATTCTTCATGTGAGTTTTATATGATGTATTATAAGGGAATCAGGTCCCATTCCTCACTTTTATAGCATTATTTTCTGAAGACAGCTGTTTTATGCCCTATATTGTTGCATTTCCCCACTTGGGAAGGAGGATATAGGCCATCTACTTGTTGAGGTTATTTCATCTGTTGGTGAGATGTAATTTTACATCTAATGAGTTTATCTACATTTCCATGCTCATGATTTTCTGAAGATCCAACTATAGAATATCTCCAAATATTCTATTTGTTGTAGCAGATCTAGATTTGGAATATTACAGTGGTATCGGAGCTGCCATCTTGGCTTAGGCTGTGGATTTCAGATCCAATCAGAAGATAAGAATAAGATGATAACAAGATGATGGAGAGGATGAGATTACTCTCATCTATTTTCAGATCTAAGAAGAAATAAGCGAAATGCATTGAAATTCAAAGAGGGTTTCAAGGAGGAGAAAGCTGTAGTGAGACCTCTAGAAGGTTTCAAGAGGAAGAAGAAGACCCATGCACTTCCTGTTCTCATAGAGGAAGTGGATAGCAAGAATACCACTTAGAACATGACATCCCGAGTGGGTATTTGGCAGAATACAAGTGCCAATCTAGGGCTTACAAAGAGACCCTAGATTTTCCTTAGTTTATTCAACTGAGAGAAGAAAGAAGACCATGAAGAAAGAGAATGATAAGAGG
This sequence comes from Pinus albicaulis, assembly GCA_034641835.2. Taxonomy (NCBI): domain Eukaryota; kingdom Viridiplantae; phylum Streptophyta; class Pinopsida; order Pinales; family Pinaceae; genus Pinus; species Pinus albicaulis. The sequence continues at coordinate 269,258,979 of CM076579.1, forward strand.
CAAAATATTCCTGTTGTCTACATTTGATGGATCACTCAAGTGTGCAGAAAAGACTTGGGTGATGAAGCCAGAAGCATTTTTCCTACTACATCCAGTAGTGGAGAAAGAGGGTGCCTCTAATTTCAGCGCTGCACTTGGAGGGAAAGGCAAGATCTTGGTGAATCAGCTAGGAAGGTCATGCAAGAGTGCCTACTTTTTCTGATTTTATTCATCGATTAATCAGGATATTTGAAAATAGAAGACCGAAGGAGGAAGAGTCCTCTCCCCCAATTGAGGAGCCTTGTACCAGCGCTGTCACATTCATGAAGGGGCATCCATCTGTAGAAGTAGTTGGATCAGCCAACACATTGGAGGGAGGAACCCTTTCAGCCATACAAGAGGTTCCCAAGACTCACCAAGGTATGCTTGTATTTCCATTTCCGATCAATTCAGAAATTCTTATGGAAAACCTTGGGAATTTTTCCTCACATGGTCAAGGATCAAAACTCATTGCTATGGTGGAACAACAAGCTTGCACAATGCTATGCAATTTGGGATTGATCCAAGAGGGGATGAACATTCATCCATTTTCACCTTATTTGAGTTGCAGGCAGCATGAGGAGTTAGAGTACAAGATGGTGGGAGGCATGATGAATGTGTGCCACTTTCTGTTGGTGTTTGGCCTTCAGCACACTTGGATTCTTTTGGATCCAAGACGATCATTGATGAGAGGAATTTTCTGAAAGATCTCCGAGGGGTTACATCTCAACTTCCCATGAGGTGTAAGGAGGAATACTTGCTGTGGGAGATTGGTAGTCTTCATTGGAAAGACACCAAAGGAGAAAATAATTGGAGGGATCCACATTTGGATGAAGAGTCTTCTTCTCAAAAAGAAGACATGAATATTCCTCTTTCAAAGGAAGACCAAGATCTAAGGTCTCCTATTGATGGTGAGGCATTTTCCACCATTGAAGAAAAGGCTAGGGGTGACAAGGAAGTCATAAGAGAGGCACCTCTAGCATTTCATGAAGAAGAGGAAGGGGAAGCTGCTCTAAGAAGATAAGTTATTGCATTCTTGCAAGGAGTTTCAAAGAGTCCCACATATAGAGATTATGGCACCATCCATGAGCAGCATGTTCCATCATTATCAGATGGTGAGATCCTGAATACTGTAGAAGATAAAGGAGAGGGAAAGCTTCATATGGTAAGAAACATTTACCCCTCTTTATTTCAAAGGAGTGATGTCCTAAGAAAGCATGAAGATCTGTGCAAGAAAAAGAAAGGAAACATCAATCCATACATATTTCTATTATTATCTATGCCTTGATGTCTCCTTACTTGGGAGGAACCCACTAGGATAACCTCTTGATGAAAAGAGAAACGTTTTCTCTCAACCTTGTACATTGATGATACATTTGGTCAAGAGAGGAACTATCACAACGTTAGAGGATTGGGTAAGAAGCATGCTTATGTCAATCAAATTTTACTTTATGATTGCATGCATTCTTTTGCTTTACATGTGTAGGCCATGAATCCTAAAAGGAGTGTCTTACCATATAAAATTCATGGCCAACTATGGGCCAGAACTATTTCCAAATATGGCCACTCCCTTGATGGGCTAAGGGAGGTTCTGCAGCATGATGGGTGCTTCCCTAAAGCACCAAATATACATTTCACCTTCAGCCTTGGTGGAATGATGAGGGCAACAAGTAAGTGGCATGTAAACCACTTACCACATCTAGATCTAAATCAGGGAGGAGATGACCTACACTGCTTTCTATTGGGTGAATATGGGTACCACCCAAAGTATTTGATTTTCTTGTCTCATGCCTTGTATCTCAAGAGAGAAATTCATAAGAAGGAGGCATGGTTTCTTTGGTTGACAAGAAGAGAGTATGGGAAGAATTTTTCCCATAATTTTCATGATATTTCCAGAGAGGAGGAAGGCACATTCATGGTGCAAGGAGGCTACCCTTTTACATTGGAGGATTATGAGGGGCTTCCATGTAGGAAGGAGATATTGTCACATAGAAGCATGATGGTGGATGGATTTGGCATATGGAATTTCAAAGGGAGGAGTCATGGAGCCTTATTTCTAATGCCTACAACAGTGTCACATGGGAGTGTGTTCTTATTGATGGAGTGTTCCAAGGAGTATATGTATCTCTTCTTCTTACATATTTTTATGAGGAGATCCTCATGGGGGAACTTATACATGGAGCTCACTTTCTACTCACCATGCATGGTAAGAAATATGTTTTTGTACTTGTTGATTACTCCATTTATTATTTCTATCTTCTCACCATATATGAGTAGTTCATTGCTCCATAAGAGAGCAAGAGTATTTTTGGGTTTCATGGTCACTATAGGGCCAATGTTTATAATGATAGTAGTCCATATATACATGAATTTGGGCAAGTGTATTTTTATTTTTTCTATGTACAACTAATATACATTGATGCTTAATTCCCCATGTTGGAGGAGCAAACATGCACAACTTATAACTTATTGCAGAACCACTTGCCACATGACATTCTCAAACAACAATTGGGAAGACTGTGTAATATCCACTTGGAGAACCTTTGGTACCATCCAAAATTACACATAACTTTCAGAATTTTTCTGATTTGGATGCCAAATGGTGATGATGTGCCATTCATCTTGAATGGAATGGTTTGGGTTGGCATGTCTCATGATTTTGGAGGAAGGGTCCTTGGAGACTCAATCTTCTTCTTGCCATTGGAGGGAAATCATGTTGCAGCCCAAAATCAGCATGCCCTCTACACTTCTCATAAGTGGGGAGTAGGACAGCGTGGGATAGGCCCTCTTGCCTATCATGTTCAATTATTTAGCCCACCTACACTTCAGGAGCCAAAGGTGAAGGATATTCTTCATGAGTTGCCATGTTGGAGGGTGATTCATTTCATATGGATGATAGCTTGGGGGTGGAGTTTTCACCTGGGAATGAGGACTTCCCAAGCATTTCATACTCCATGCCTTGAGAGGACCTCTAGAAAACACATAGTTGTCTCCTTGAGCATGTTAATTTTTCCTTGAGGATAGCCTTTTGGGATGTGCACCAAATGCTGATCTGTTTTTCTTGGGAGAGGCACTATGGAGTTTCATTATTGAGACATCATCTTATTCTTTGGAGAACTCATCATATGAGGGTGCTACAGGAGGATGGAAGGAGACTTTCCACTTATCCTTGCAGGTGCTTGAGGATAATAAACATTTGGGAGGGGAGGATTGTAATATTCCTAAAATTAGCAAGAAGCTAATAGGAATATTAAGTTTTGATTTTTGCACCTAGTAGATGAATAAATGGGAAAAGGACCCATATTTAACTTGTATTGACATAAAAATCCCTCTTGGTGTGAAAAGGGGATAACTTGGTGGCTGGATTTTGCACTTCCCATGTGTGAACAGGAAAAGGATCATGTTGATTCAGTCAAGTTGACCAAGTCAACAATGCTACCTAAGAGGGTGTGGCTTGCTTGAGAAGACAACGCAGTTTTGGAGGGAAAGTATTCACATGGTGTTGGAAACCCTAATATGTGGGACCCAAGGTGAGGAGGCTCACAAAAGTTATAAGGAGGAAGATGGCAGATATTTGGGGTTAGCTTATGGATTATTTATTTTGGTTTTCTTAGACTAGTTGAAGACTCTTGCTGGTCAGCAGAGTTGCAATGTTGTTCATCACAAGGTATTCCTTCTTAGGAATTCCTTCTCCTTCATTGGGTGATCCCTTGGAGGGGTTCTGTTCTTCATTCTCCACATCTAGGTTTGTGGCCTAGCATCCTCCTCTAGCCATAGCATTATTCCTGTAGCAACGGACGTTGTGTTACAGGGTGTTGCAGTGGGAGACTCACAACACCAGCTCTTGAGCTTATCTTTCAGAGGAGGGAGCCCCCCTTCCTTTGCAAGATTTGTACAGGAGGTTCTGGAGCTTATTTGACATATTGGAAAGTGGCCAACTCAGTTCCCATCCACTACAGAACAATTTACTAGGGAAACTACTTCATTTTTTCTAGAGCAGCAATTGCAGGGTTTGATCCCTTGCTTGTGAGCTAGTTCCTTGGAGAAAAGGCCAACCTTTCTCTTGGAAGGCTCTGTACTTCATTATTTCTCTGTCACTTGTATATTTTAGTCGCATATATTTAGTGCTAGAGTAAAAATATGTTTTTCAGATCTATATCTGCAGATCTTTTTTTTTGTACATTGTGCTCTCAAGAAACCCTTGCCGGGTTACTCTTATTTTGTATAAAAAATTAGTAATATCCATTTTCTTAGCCATTTATGCATTGTATACTCCAGATATATTTTGTCTCATCATTTTTTGTATAAACCCTCATAAAAATAACATTTTTCTTGCTTCAGTACTTTCTGCATGAGCTAGGCTATGGGGTTTGGGCTTATTTGAGGCATATTGACTTGGGGAGATCTATTTATGTTAGCTAGAGTGATTTTTTTCACCTATAATTCTGCATCTGATTTTTATATGATGTATTCTAAGGGATCCAAGTCCCATTCCTCACTTTTATAGCGTTATTTTCTGAAGACAGTTGTTTTATGCCCTATATTGCTACATTTCCCCACTTGGGAAGGAGGATATAGGCCATATACTTGCTGAGGTTCTTTCATTTGCTGGTGAGATTTAATGTTACATCTAATGAGATGATCTAAATTTCCATGCTCATGATTTTCTAAAGCTCCAACTTTAGAATATCTCCAAATATTCTATTTGTTGTAGCAGATCCAGATTTTGAATATTACACACACTGCTGGTATTTCTTGTGGAAATTATGGCTAGCATAACAATTTTCTCTCCTATTTTTCATCTCTTGGTGGAATTTTATAGGAGAATTGAAATTCTCCTTCCCTCTCTTGGTACATTGTGGATGGTGACCCAAGAGAGGAGGGTGATTCCATTGTGTGCCACATTTATTCCATTGTGTGCTCCCTTGAGGTCCTAAGGAGGCTTTGGCGGTTTCCCTTAGGTGGCCTCAAGTGTGGGATAAATGTCTTGGAGTGTACCTTGTGGTCTCGGAAAGTGAATTCTGCCACTCTCAGGACTGCGTGGATTTTTGAGGAAAAGCCGCGTAAAGGCGCGCTTATTGAAGAATTCTCTGCGCAAAGGTGCATTTGACTGGTTCTTTCTGTGCACAATTTGATTTTTCCTTTTAGAACTTAGAGATTTTTAAATACTTTAGATTCTCTAATGTCTCCAGCTTGTAAATCCTTCTGCCTGACATTAAGTAATGCCATCTTTTCTTGTCTGATTTTCCAGTGATAACAGTTGCCCCCTAATGTGTGAGGTATAGGAAGAATTGTATAGCCGAAATACATTATAGTTTCTTTTCTGTGTACTGTGTGGAGAGAGAGAGAGACCTGTGTGTAGCCCAGAGTTGGAGACACCTTGAACTGGGTCGAAGAGAGAACATGTCTTGTGGGATCCCTACAAGTAAAGGTACAATGCAACATGTACAAATTTACTAAAAGACGGGCATGTGCCATGCTTGTGATGCTTTGGCTAGTTAAACAAATATATTTGATAAATACATATTCTGTCTGTGTCACTAGTGTGGTAGTGATATGCTGGTTGATGACGACGACTGTTGACGCCCTCAGGGGTGTTTTTTCTTTGACTATAGGTGGAAAGTGGTACCCATATGCGTAAAATTGGTATGGCATATAAATGCGCATTGTACACATAAGCATTGTCTGGGACCTTCTCGTGTAAGAATTGATGAAAGAGACATTTATAAAGGCATGGGTCTTCGACAAATTTAATCAAAGTGCAATGGTTGTAAGGTACGATACCATCTTGACATGAAAAATTTTGTTGTAGTCGAATGTCAGGAGGATCGATGACATCTATGGGAAATGATGTCTCCCACAATGCCACCCAAGGATGCCTTTTTTTTGGAGATGGGTGATCCAAGGTACTGCTTCCTTTTTGAAAAAGAGGTGTTGATTTTGACAAAAAGGAAGCCTCCAACGAATGAGGAGGTCAATGATACCTTGGATTAGGATCCTGGATGTGATGGGTTTAACATAGGCATGATGGAGAGGGGTGACTGAAAAATGATGATGGGGATTCAGTGGCCTAAGGTCAGAGTATAAAAAGCAGCTTGGTGGTAGTCATAACTATTTATGATGGGGAAATCCCTGGAGTTGTAAGGAATTCCAGGGTGGGTATAAACTGGTTATGAATGTCATGGTGGCTTTTGCGTGAGGGTGTGATACTCCAACCAAGGGTGACCAGGGACTGCTTCCATGGGATTAAAAATTAATGGGTGGGTGGGGGACATAGTGCGTCATTTGTGGTCTTTGTGCACTTACCAAAAGAATAAAATAATGGGGTTTGGTTTGTACAAAACACAAAGACGATTTCCCCAAAACATGAAAGTGTTCGCCCACTGATGATTCAAGGAAGGTGTTTTTTTGAGGGTGGGGGCCCCATTGGTTGGTCTCATGTGTGAGGTTGATGAAGTAGATGAAAACATATTGTAGATGGGTTATGCTGATGGAGGTATGGTAGGCCAAATGTGAGGCATGGTAGTGAGCTTTAAATATTCTTACACAACCTGGTCGTCTAGGAAATGGGTTTTATTTTGATATGGTAAAACTTGACCTGATGCATGGAGAGTGAATGGGCATGAGGTGCTTCCCGGACTACAGTGGTATGGTCATGGCATCATTATTTTGTGTGGTATGGTCGTCTGTAGGTGACGGGCGCCATGGAGGGAAGGTTATGCCGACATACAAGGATTGTTATCATGTGCAAGGTGAGGTGATGATAAACATGTTCGGGTGTTTAGAACCTATGGTTAATTTCTTATGGAGAAATGATGTCAGGATATGCAGAATTTTTTTGGGACTCTATCATGCTGGGGGTAGAATGATACCTGCTCTTGGAACTTTAATTGGATGGAGCTGCAGATGGTTTCCATACTACTTGCAAAAAAAAATACCCCAAGTGAAAGCATCTTATTTATTCAAATATTATTTTAAATACATGTGCTTAAAAAAGAAGATGAGAGAGGGCATACCTACCGACACTGAAAAATTATTTTTTTAGGGGTGTGAATGTGTGGTACCGTCCTTGGGTGTTATGGAGCGCTGATCTTAGTGATGCTTTCGGTCCGGTGATTGGGCCTTCTGAAATCTTGTTATGGTCCTCAAAAGTTTCTGAAAAGGGTAGAATATAGGCAAATATGGCTTCATTCAATTCATTTGTGTCTATTTGAGTGTTGAGAGGTCAGAGGATTTTGCAGAGCAGTTCTTGCCATTGTGGTTAGCTTGAGCACCTGAGGTTAGCGATTTTTTAGCCAACTAAATTCCATGACATCCTGCATTTTATTTTTTTTCAGTATGTGAGTGTCGTGGTCCATACAAGATTAGTTTGTACAGATCTTTAGCCAGTTTTCCCCTGACTACGCGGGCGATCAGGGTACTGGCGCGCCTTTTGTGCGCAAAAAGGAGGTTTTGCGTGCATCTTGTGTTCATGGCCAAGATTTGGACGCACCTTTTGCGCGCTTGTGAGAAGAACAAGCGCGCCCTCCTTGTGCCTCTCTGAGGAACAAGTATGCGTAGAGCCGACACAGTTTTGTCAATTTTTTTGGAAATTTTGTCTATTTTTGGTATTTTTCATGCTGCTGACGTGCTTGGACCAACAAAATACTGGTAAGCAGATCTAGGATGAGAAAAACTAAAGTTATAAATGAGATGAAGGTCAGGTGGGGTGGTTTCTCTACTACCAGGATGTCCATCACTATGTTGGGGTGAGTGTGGAGACTCAAAGTCTATCTGATCTATATCATCAAGTGACCTAGTTCTGAATGGGTTTCTTAAGTCAACGTGTGTATATTTCAGAGCTAAGATATTTTCAGGGACATAGTTAGCTCTATCAATTGGTCTGACAATAGTTGAAGTCTTAGATTTAGGATATTTCCTGAGGATGCTTTCTGGATTATCAACCATCTCAGGAGGATTTGGGTTAGGATAGGCTCTAGTGTAAATCCTTCTAGAAGCCACTATGTGGCGTTTTTAGACCCAATAATGAGAAACGTTTTAGCCAAATATGACAATCTTTAAGAGGCTAACTAATATTTTTCAAAGAAAACTTAATCCTCAAAGTCCTCTTAACTGAGTTTTTGTGATGTTATGATAAATATTTTCCCAATGGAGTCTTAGGAAAAACCAAAGGGGTCAGCAGACCTACTAAATACCAATGGAGTCGCCAGGTGAAGGATTTTTACTTGTTTTCAAGGTTTGGTTGTTGTTCACCATCAATAATCAATAATAACCAGTCTTGGTAACACTTGTTTCATTTATAAATAGGGGTTAGTTGAGTTGTGAAGTTATCTATTACTCAATAATCTCCCTAGTATGGTCTCCAGTATGTTAGGGTCTCTGTAATTTTCAAGATTGGCAAGAACAAATGCTGGAGAGCCTACATCAAAACCACTTTGGAATCCTAGGATCTAGCCCTCCTGGATTCAGAGAGGGATATCTCTATATAAGTGTTTTCAAAGATATTTCTTTAAGGCTTATGATATGATATTAGGCTAGTTATAAGGCACAAGGGTTTTTGTTTGTTTTGGTTGGAATGAATATCATCAAAATGAAGGAAGTCTTTTTGAGGGGTAAAGGTGTAAGCAGGTTGACAGAATGGTTCAGCTGATAGGATAAGTAAGAAACAATATCAATCCATTAGGCTATGGAGTCACAATAGGATTTAATTGCACAAGAAGTCTCAAGAGTGGTCCATGGGGCAAGTCATCTATGTCAAAGGATTCTTTAGATTGATTTGTGATATGGAAACATAAAAAGTGTTGTGAAAGAAACAAACACACAAGAAAAACAAAGGACAACCTAAGAATAGGTAAGTATTTTTAAACTAGCCTTCTTTTGGCATGCACTTAAGGGAAAGACACAAAGTAACCTAAGATCAGGTAAGTACTTTTAAACTAGCCTGCTTTTGATATACTTTTGAGGGAAAACATTGAAAACAAAGAATAACTTAAGATCAAGTAAGAAATTTTAACCTAGTCTACTTTCAACATATTCTCAAAGGAAAACATTCATGATAAACATAAAAAGTAGCCTAATATCGGGTAAGTACTTTTAAACTAGGCTGATTTTGACATACTCTTAAGGGAACTTTTCAAAGCAACTGTTAAAGATAAACTAGAGGACAGGGATAACCATAGACTTCCCTAGTTCAACTTTACTTAGCAGAATTTTCAAGAACATTCAAGGACAGAATTTCAAGTTGTACTCAGCCAGACATGGACTCACCAACATTCCTGGACTGATTACACTCTATTGAATTATCCCCAAATACACAATTAGAGGAAAACATAAAGATAAAGATTTATCAGTGAGATTTAGGGTACTTGACAGTGAATCCTAATCTATATTTGTTGTTCTTTATCAGATAAAGTGGACAATATGGAAAACATGAGAAAAATGACAATTACAGTAAGAAAAACACCACCATTGACATAAACCAGGATCCCATAAATCAGCTTGTGTATTTGATGTTCAAACCAGTCACAATATTCAAGTCCAGTGGGTCTTTCATAGCTTCAAAACTCTCTTATCAGCCTATCTTTCTTTAATTAAAAAACAGAGCTTCAGCAGCCTCAATAGCTATTTACACTTGATAAGTATTCAACCAACAATAATAATGAACTCCTCATATGATATATATAGGTGATTTGAGGAGGTGGAGTGAAAGGAAGAGTTAACTGTTCAATTAATATAGAGTAATTGCTTCTCGGCCTTTGGGAGGCTTAAGGGAGAAGATATCAGATGTTTTAACTCTGTTAATAGATTTTTTACATTAAGTTTCATCAACTTCAGTCACTTTTGTTGACTTTGGAGACTTTTGGTAGGCTGACATTTAATTCTGAGCTGTCTTTGGCAAATATATCTGACTATGCATTCAATTTGTATTCTTTTGAGGAAAATGAACTTGTAGGTGACATGTTTGAGGATTAATTGCCTTACTGATTTGGCATTTGGAGGCTCTCTTTGTTGATATGTCTGCTTTAGTGGCTTTAAACACTGATTAGGCCTTGATCTTGCTTTAAGGCCTTCTTTTCATCTTTCAGGATTTTTTGTCCTTTTCTGACTGTTTCAACCTTTTAAACTAACTTTATCCCCAAACTGTGCTTTATCCTTTTAAACTATGGGAATAAGTCTTTTGGTCTTCAACTTTGTGCTTTAATCCCTTATGTTTAATTCCTGATACTCTTTACTGATCTTCATTAACTTTATTATTCGCTAACAGGTGCTTTTGTTGCGGTGCTGGGGGTTTTGACTGAGTAAACCAATGCTCATGAAACACTGAAAAAAAAACATGAAATTTGACCCCTTTTTGTCCCTTCTTGCTTTTAATTCAGCCACAGAGGATCATCATCCTTGGCCTCTTTCCTTGATTGGACTGTGGGATGGGTTTATACTATAAAACCACTATGAAACCTACAACAAAACACAAATTATTATAAAATCCTGCATTATGTGGATAAAAATGCTTTGGAGGGTTTAGTGGAGGCAGAGGAGTAATGCAGAGGAGGTGAAATGCATGCGGAGGAGGCTCTGTGGAGAAAACCTGTGAAAACTGGGTTCAAATGTGTATTTGGGCGCGAAATATGGGTTAGCAGTTTTGCGAAAACCATTGGTGGTTTTCGCGCAGCAAATGGGTGGTAAGTGGTTTATCATAAAACAAATGCGATATCGTTTATTGCATGACACGCGTCCCTCCAAAACCACTGATTTCGTGTCCAATTTGCGCATCGAGGGGTTTCAGTGGTCGGAATCTGTCAGCGGTCTGATTTGTGGGGATGCAAATCGACGGTGGTAGATGAGCGCGATGATTTGAAGTTTCTTGGTGGATGGAGTAAGTGGAGGCTAGGTGTGAAGAGGGGATTGGGGGATCATTTCATGGGTGGAAGGTAGGGCCCGACTGATGTCTGTTATTTTGTCACGGGGTGAACTTTCAACGGGCAGGGTTAGAGATGCGAGTTTGACAAGGGCCGTTAGATCATATAGATCAATGGTGAGGATCAGTGCAAAGGGTGGAAGGATATATAAGTCGGGAGAATAGAGGGAAAAAATGGGAAGCATGATGGCCATTGATCTTTAAAGATCAATGGTGGGGATGGATTCGTAGAGTGGTAAGGTGGGGAAGAAAAGGAATGAAGGAATGGGGGCTGAGAAAAGTGGACAAAGGTTTTATGGGGGAAGGAAGACTAGGAGCGAGGGAGAAGGGGCTAAGGAAGTGGCGGGGATGGGGCGATCGGCGGGTTAAATGACGACTGTTAGATCTTATGGATCTAAGGTGTAGATCTCATCAAAGCATCTCCATCGGGGTGAGAATTTTACAATGAAAGATACGGGATTTAAGGGAAATGCCAATGCGATGGGGGCTTGGGATAAGGTAGAAGGGTGGTTCTGTGGGGATATAAGGTGACCGGGAGCCACAGAGAGAAGGGGCTAGAAATGGGCGTGGCCAATTGGGAGATAAAGGTAAGGGGAAAGAGAAAATGCAAACACCGATGCGCGATGCGCAATGGGGCTAAGGCCTTGGTCGCGAGCGCAGGGTTTTATGGCAGAAAAATGGGTGGGTGCTTAAGCCAAGGGGGATTAAAGCTTTAAAGGAGTGGAACAATTTTTTTTCAAAGGTTTTATGTGTTTTTTAGTGTTCTGATAGGTAAAATAGGAGTTTTTAAAACTAGAAAAAGGGGTTTCCATGGTTTAAAAGGATTTTAAGAAGGTTTTTTATGGAAATGAAGGATAAATGAAAGGGGAAAATGAGGGATATGCAAAGGGGAAAAATGAGTGAAAATGCAGGAATTGAAAAAAAGCTTAAAACAGTTCTTTTTGAAACCAACAAGACTCCTTTGAAGGATTTGAAGTGAAGATATAAGTGGATTGGATTTATTAAGGGTGAAGAACATAGAGAGGCTTCAAGAATGAGTAATTTTCTATGAAAATAATCTCTTGAAGGCTCAAGACTTGTTTTAGCCATCATTTGTTGTGACAAAAATTTACTGATGGCTAACAATACCTATCAAATACATGTTTCTAAATATATCACATATCCACATAATGCTAGACAAGATTAGGGTTAAGAAGACTTCTTGTATTCAAAGCACCCATTCGTTTGATATTAGGGTTTCCAAACATAACCAAAGGACGTCTCACCCAATTCCTTTATTTTACCATTTACCCTATTGCAATAAATTCTTACTATGTATTGTCACATCACCCAACTGTTAGTTATATAAACACATCAACCATTACCTTGTCATGCTAATACCAAGCAGGTTGTCCTGCAACTATTCACACAGGAAAATCACATGTTCCATAAATCAAGACATCATGTCTATGATTTTGAAATCAACCTTTACCAAGAATAGAAACCATGCCATACTCAATAATCAAATCAAATTCATCAGTCATAATACATAATGCTAAAACTATCACCTACTTACACTCAAGTACATAACAACTATCTGAATGCATATGTATTTAGTACAACCATCTTAAAACAAGATAATTTCTTCAAGCACTATTATAGACACATACTTATATAATGTAATTAATCAAACATCCAAACAAATTATAAATGTACCATGTTAGATACATCAACTAGACACCATACACTCAACACCAGATAGACGCCATAATCAAATAGTCAAGCACTAATTAGATGACATAAGAAAACTCATACCTTAATGCATCTCAGGGGGCTATCTTTTCTACACAATAAATCTAGATTAGCATGATATAAATTCATAACATATCCACTCAACATAAATAAGGCCATGATATCCATAGCAGTATCTAACTAACATGTTCACATCATAAGCTCATAAACAATTTTCATTCATGCATAACAATCACATATGCATAGTTAGTCTAGATTAGTATGACATAATATCACAATAGGTTGACTCATACTTTAATGTCATAACCATAACCATTTGCATAGACTAATCCAAATTAGCACGATACATATAGCATCATGATATTAATGCTATAAACCTAATCATAAATTTAATAACATATAAGAACAATAAATTAACATATAACATGATCATCAACAACATATAACATAATCATCGAGCTAACTACAAGTTAACATCTAACATATTCATCAACAACATATAATATAGTCATCAAGTTAATACCATGCTAAACTAACCAATGCATTTAAATAAGATCACACTAATTAACTAACATCTATCATGTATGTAACCATAAAATCAATAGAATGAAATGCATACACATAACCATAATGAATATGACTATGTTGATCAACTATAATTTATCACATATATAACCATAATAATAATAAAATGAAAAATTATAAGTAACCCTAATGCTTACAACAACTATGAATCACATATCTGCATGCAAAGCATACAAACTTGTATGATGATGTGCTCTTACCCTAAAGTCCATTGTTGCAACAGCACTTTAATGATTTGCAGCTCCTGCTCTATCTCAGCCAACACATTAGCATCATAACATACCAATATCATCATGATGACCTAATTACATACAATGAACTTATGCACAACAACCTTAACTATGAAAATGGATGCATAAAAATGTATAGACACCGACATGCATAACATATGAATATACAACCATACACTCATGAGAATACATCCTACAACAAAACCATCAACCTTCACATGGCGACATCACTGCAACCATGATCAACACCATGAAAATGAAACAAGCACATGGACTACAAGGATAAAGAAAAAAATGCAACCGACTTGAATGCATGACTGACACACCTCTCATCCAGTCTGAGGGTTGAACCATGCTCTGATACCACTCTGTAACACCCTCTTCACACATCTACCCAAGTAACTGACCAACCAGGGTAAACATGTGACGAGAGTCTACTATAACGAGATTAAACCTCCTAGGTGAACTTAAGGAAGTGGAACCGATGAAAACACAACATACATACCTTGTACATCATGAATGACACCCCCAGGAGCTAACCCAACCATTCATGCCTCTTCACTGTGGGTCACACTAACCTTTTTACCTCTTTGAGCCACAAACATAGGCACAGGCTTGTTAGCCAACATCTAGGAGGCTACAGCCGCATGAATAACACTGCATGCCAATGTCCAAGGCCCCAAATACTCAGTTCTATTCTAGCATCCCCAAAATTTGAGACACATTTTCAGGCCTAGAACCCAGTTCTCTGCCCAAAAATTCATGAAAATTTTAGAGATGATAAATAACAGTAGGAAAATGACATAGAAGTGATTACATCATTAAGAACTCATCCGGATCCTCCTAGCCATGACATGCATTTTTTCAAACATGTCACAAACATGAAAAATACTGGCATAAACAATGGAAGTGAGTGTATGGGTCTCATACTTATCCAAGAATCACTAAGAAGCATTGATCCCTAACATCACTAGATGAAATACAATCTATTTGACCATAGATACATTGTGCATTCATTTACAAGTAAAAACATAGGGAGAGACATACATCATCACTGATAAAATACATGCTTATAACCAACATAATAACAACATAAATACAATGGATACAACAAAAATAAAATCCACATAATAACCAGTGAAATTATACATCAAATGCCATAGAAATGAGCTTCTCATTAATGAATTTAAAAACCAACCAGAGATAGGACTTCCACGTTCGACCCGACCATATATTGGCTGAGCCAAATCTCTCTTTGTCCAATCACCCCCGTGCCATATTCCAAGCATGAATGTGGGACTCAAAAAAAAAAAACCAACCAGAGCATCCCGAGGCTAAAACACCTCACCCTTATCAATATAAATCAGGCTCTACCATGATCTACACCCAATAAATAGTAAAACAAAAGCATGGATATCACTAGATTATCTCCTCCTAAACCGTTGGTAATTTTTCTATATCCCAGTCTCTCAGGATTTACCACAACCCATAGTCTGAATGAGGGGTCATTAGGCCCTAAACTGATACATACTCTCCAGACTTACCGTATATCCCAAACCTGAGATTGTTAGGCCTCATGGAGAGAAAACCATCTCTCATGCTTTACCAGAATCCAAAACTAGATCACTAGGCCCTAAACTGAGGAAACACATAAACCGTTTCTCTATGATATCATTTGAAGATCCACCTCACTAAGCATAGAATCGATCTGAAAATATAGCTAAACCAAAAAATTAGAATTCCACAACACCATGGCTATCTGGAAAATGTAAGGCTATGCTGAAAATACTGTCACACCTCGAAAAAACCCATGCCAAGACATAAAAGAACTACATGCAATACCATGCATGTCAAATCTAGTAACGAAGTCGCACATGTAAATCAATACCTGCAAAGAATCCTGATGTAGCTACCTGATCCTATACTTCCTTGCTTGCTTGCTTCTTCTTCTTGCTTTCTTTGCCGTTCTTGATCCAATGCCAAATTGCTCCAATAAAACTCTAAGTGTCCAAGAGTATGAGAGAGAGTGAGAATAGAACGAGAGCCACAAATATGAGAAAAAGCTTAGAAAATTCTTTCCAGCTGATCATCAGAAACCTTTTTATCAATGAGAACTCTAATTTATTCCTTTTCTATTATTTTCTTTCATTTTCCTCCTCACATGCTACTTCTGACCTTTCATCTCCCTTTTCTCCTAATTTCCATTATTTTCATACATAAAATTCCAATTAATGCCTCATGCATTTTCAAATCCTTTTCCATTTCCTTTGCTAATTTCCTTAGCCATATTAGGATGTTTTGTCCAACATCCAACTTGGAATAAGTGTCCCATCAACCATGTTTATTATTCTTCTTATTCTAAATTTTATTACATGGAATATTAACCAGGGCTGTTACAACTGCGACTCATTTTCTTTATCCTTAATTATTGCATGTTTTCCTTCAATAAATGTGTTCTTTATTCTACCAACTAGTTTCCAAGATGTTTCCAATAGTTCTTTTTCTCCTTCCGACTTTTTAACTTGGTCCTTAAGTTTAAAATATTTCATATGAAAACATTGTAATTTTTCTTAAAGTTGTTCAAGAGATACATTATATGAAGTGGGGATGGAAATGCTTTGTTTTAGAATGAATTCTAGCTGAGACTTATGTTCCTCCAACTTACTACATTTTTTTTCCTTTGTTTGAAATTCAAGATGCTGATCTACCTTCTCTTTCCTCTATCTAGCTAGCTCGTTCTTATCATTTTATGAATCAATCAAATTAGAATTAAAAGTTAGTACATTTGTAAGTAGAAATTAATTTATTTATTGAATTCCTTTTCCTTAGAGTCAATCAACATTTTTGTATTGCTACCATATTTTAGACAACAAGAAATAGAGATGATCTAATTTTCAAATTCTTCAATTCTATTTGATTTGAATCTTATAGCTATTTTAGCAGTTTTCAACCTAGTGTCCAACCTACTCAAAAGAACAAGTAACTTTTTAACATTGGTTATAGATTGAATTAAGCTATTTTATAGCATATCTCTAATTTTTCTATGTTGTTGGACCATGACATTTGCATTAATCTGGTTCAATCTATCTTGACATAGATAGTTTTGGAGCTTACAAGCTCAATACCTAATTTAGTTTCTAGCTAAATAACCATCAATTAAATATGTTTTTTTTCAAAATCGATGGATGACAAAAACCTTAATCCTAAAACATCCTATGAACCAACTTCTCTATTTTGTCGATATTGTCACGTTATCTTAATTTGAGACAATGTGTAAAAAGGAGATGTTTATTAATTCTAATTTACATGTGATACTATAATATTATTATTATAAAGTTTTTTTTTTCCGAATATTTTTTTCATAAGTAAAATGTAAAATATATTAGGTTAATGCAATAATAAATCTTGACAATGTTACGAAAATAAACTTTGAAAATCTTGGCAACATGGTGTTGGCATTGATGTCAACCATGGAGCAAGCCAATCAGCTTGGAATTGATGTAAACCACCGAAAAATTACGCGTATGGTTTTCTAATGATTGATAGAGGTATGATGAGTTTGTACAGATTCTGGAGTTTCTATAGAAGGGTTGCAGTTAGCTTGAGGAAGGAGTAAGAAGTTATGGGTAGTGAGAGCACGATTATCCATAAATTAGAGTAGTTTCATGGTCATCTCATCTGCAAAAAGCATCACTATCTCAGTGAGAAACTCTTCCCTTGTTGTGCTTACATAGTTTTCTATAGTGTTCCCATTTAGTGCCAACGACACTTTCCTGTAGATTGAAAAAAAAACACACCACATACATTTACTTGTAAACTTTCCAATGGTAAGTGGAAACGACGCATACAGTTATTGGCTTGAAAACCATCAATGTTGATGATTTTTTTTTCCAATGGTAATCGATGGGATGGTGTAATTTAATATTAATACAATGGCTAAAATTTAAATTTCTTATTGACAATTGAAAGTGTGATTGAGTGAGTTCAGGTGTTATCATTTGTTTGGTCTTTGGCACAAACATTCAACTCTTGAATATAATTCGATCTCCATGTAATTTTTTGTTACTCTAGCACAGGTTTCTCCGAATGGTCGAAAGTTGAATATCCCCCTTTAAAACTGATGTAGCGATTGAGACACTGATGTAAAGTTTTTAATTCTGAAGGGATCGACTAAGATTATATATTCTGGCCCAAGTTCAAATTTATTTTAGTTTGAAAGGTGTTTTAATGTACAAAGGGGTCACAATTATATAGTTTTTAAATTGTCCTGACTTAGATGTGGGTGAATATGGGATGTATATCCTTTGGTTTGATCTCTTGACTTGATCTCTTGACGACTTGTTTTATGGGACTGGTAAAAATGGTTATATTTAAATCATTGATGAGTTATTTAAGCACATGGCTCATAACTGATTGGTTTAATGCCAATGGGGATCTTTATATTTCTTGATCTGCAAGTGTTCTTTGTAGTCTAATTAGATTTGGAAGAATTTTTTTAAGTTTTGTATATGTCTAATAATGATTCATTTTTTTTTCGATGCAAATTTGATGGACAATTTCAGAGGATCTTGAATGAAAGGTTGAAATATAATACAAGTGGAAGCATGATTGATTTGGTATGTACTCAGTGAATATGTGCTTTGGAATTGTTCTATTTATAGTTGTTGCTGGGACACATTAAGAAAGGTAAAGTACTGGATGTGTGAGTGTTTGTTTAAAAATTTGCTAGTATTCCATATTTATTTGTGTTACCTATTCAATGAATTAAAAGATATGTAGAAGGGTTGATTTGATGATTATTTATCTATTGAGAGAAGTATTTTCTCTAGATCCCCGTATTAGAAATTTGATATAGTTATTAAAATCCAAGTTTACAATATTGCGGAGAGAACATCAATGACACGATAGGCTTGTAATATCACTGCTAATTTGGTTGTTGGAGTTTATATGTTACTTACTATTGTGATTCATAGTTAACACATATCTTCGTTTATTGGACTAAACGAATAAACAATGAATATGTTGTTGAGGTTTTTCCAATAAGAAAATTGGTCATTGTGAGTTTGTAGAGGTTTTTTAGCTGAGAGCGAAGTTTATTTTCTACTAGGGTTTATATAATATTTTGACAAGTCCTATTGATGCTAATATTTAATAATGCAAGGGTTGAAAATGGCTTGTATCCCTGAGGAAGGCTAAGTGTATGATTTTTCAAGGTTTTAAACAAAAAAATGTTGAGATCAGGGCTTGATGTACTATTACTAAGGTTTTAGAAACTAATCGTAGATTCAAAAATACTAATGTAATGTATCAAAAAATAAGACTTATATCCACTCTACTCATCTACGGAAGCAAATCATGATCGAAAACACATATAAATAACATGCATAATGATTCAACACACATACAAAGAGATTTATCTAGGGGAAAGAAATTGCTCAAAACCCCTTCCTATCTATATTAGATTAATCAAAGAATCTACATGAATACAATATGCTTGCTCAAGCTTGAGCACAATCTCCACAAGTATCTTCTATCCTATGCCTTACAGACTGAATTTGGCCAACACTTAGCTGATTTTCCTAGCCTTCAAGCTCCTTTTTCCTTGAACCTTTTGATGAGGAATTAGCCCCCTATTAATTAGGGAATTTGTTCATTGCGAATTGCGCAATTCTATTAGGCCCTTCTTTTACTACATGCACCACTTCTACGATTTGGAAAATTCTACAAATGATAGTACACTACCCTTGAACTCCAATATTAGCTGAGTAACTCAAATTTCATGCATGAATGAGTTAATTTAGGTTGATTGATCAGTTAACTAGTTAAACATTGAAGCTGCACCCCACTTTTAGACCTCCCACTAGTTCTTCCAACAGTTGGAACTAGTTTAACTAACCTTACCTCAATTTAACCGAATTAAATTGTTACAATTGAGATTAACTCAACCTAGGCTCCTAAAACTTATGAATCACTGTACACAACTCAAGTTAGGCTCACAACTCAAATTAACTAAGAAATCTCAGTGATAATAATTGAGTTAACTCATTCAAGTTGTCTAGTGATGTGGAATTTCGATTTTCTCAAAATTAAATTAGGAATTTTTTGTTGCATTTCCAACACTCCCTTTCAACAAGAAAGGGATTATCAGATACCCCAATCCTGCCTCCATGGAACTCTAAATTTCCTCTTCACAAATATTTTATCAAAATATCTACATCCTGTTCCTCATAGGAATCTATTCCAACAACATGATTTGCCTATGCACACAATATCGTAGATGGTGGTACCAAATATCAATGTGAATGGATCAATCATGAGAAACTATATTCTGAGAGAGTTTGATTCAAATATGATTTTCATAGTAAATCATATTAGGATTCATCATCTAAACAAATAACCCAACATGAATATTTCTCATCTAGATAGCTTCACAAGCTACTTGAATGACAACCATGTACTCTCTTCTAATGAGCTGAGTGACACTAATGCCTTGTTCCTGTTGTACCAAGAATCTGCTGCTAACCCAACACTGAAAATTCCTCTTGAAGTGCTCCTTTGATATGATGGACTTCCTACCCAATCCACATTTGCGAATATTTGAAGCTTCACTCCCTTTGTCCATCTATACCAAAGGCTAAACTGACTAGTGGTTTGAGGTACCTCAACACATGTTTCTCTACCTTCCAATACATTTTGGTTGGCTTAAAAATTGCTTGAATAAGTTGGTTAACTGCATAACACATGTCCGGTTCTGTGTTTTCTAAATACATAAGTGACCCCACATGTTTCTGGTAAATAGTGGCCTCCACTTCCTCAGCTGAAGTAGCATCCTCCTTCCTCCAACTTCCTGCTAGAGGAGTGTCCATGGGTTTTATACTCTCCATGCAAAACTTCTTCTGTATCTCTTTGGCATACTTTCCCTGAGAGACAAACAGTTCCCTATCTCCTTGGACTACTTCTAAACTGAGGAAATAATGCATGAGTTTCATGTGATTCATTTAAAATTCTCTTGCAAGATCCTCTTTGAAATATTTGATCAAATTCTCATTACCGATTAAAATAAAATAATCCACATATAATACTATAATCGACTATTTACCTTTAGCAACAATATGGTAACTTTTTGCATATGCTTCAATTTTGTTGAATCCCAACCTGATGAAATAGCTGTCGATCCTGGTGTACCAAGCATACGGTGCTTGTTTCAATCCATACACGGCTCGCTTGAGTTTGTACACATAAAAATCTCCGTTAAAGGTCTCAAATCATTCAGTTTTTTAAATGTACACCTCCTACTGAATCAATCCATTGAGGAAAGTTGTTCACAAACTCATCTAATGGATCTTCCATCCCATATGTGTTGCAAGTGTTAGAATTGACCTGATATAAGAGTACCTTGCTACTGGAGAAAAATTCTCCTCATATTCAATTCCCTCCACCTGAGAGAACCCCTTGGCCACAAATCTGGCCTTATGCTTCTCGATGCTTATGTCTACTACTTGCTTCACCTTGTAGATCCATATTGAACCCACCACCAACTTGTTATCTGGTTTTGGGACCACTTCCCAAACATTGTTTCTCATAATGGAATCATATTCCTCTACCATGGAATCAACCCACACTGGTTTTTTCATTGCTTCCTCGAATGAGGATGGGCCTGTCTCTACTATCTCACTCATAAGATCCATGTAGCCTATGTACTAATCTTGTGAGCTCCTCTACCTACGATGTGATGTGGGTGCTCCCACATTCTCTTTATCATCATGCAACAATCTGTTAGCTTCCCTGATGCACTTCATTCCTTCTCTGGATGTCTCTGCATGAGTAGGTGTCTCCACTCTTTTCTGCTATGCTTGTGGGTGCTCCTCAACATCTTGAGGTTATTCCTTTGGAGCCAAAATCTCCCCATCTCAACATAGTTGGAGCTCCCTCTCAATGGCACACCTCCATGCCTTCTCCTCATCGAACTTCACACCTCTACAAACAACTTCCATCCTGAGAGATGGAAGGTACACCCAATAGTTGTGAGGTGTATCACTGTACCCCACAAATATCCCCAAATCTACTGTTAGCTCTATCTTTGTCCTTGATTCCTTGGAAACATGACAGTAAACTAATGAACCAAAGATACTAAAGTGTGACACATATGGTTTCTTCCCTGAAAAATCTTATTTTGGTGTACTCACCCCAAGAATCTAGTCAAGATTCCTATTCTATACATATACCGTTGTGTTGCATGCTTCAACCCACAGGTGCAATGGTAGTCCCCGATCATGCAAAGATTCCCTTTCAACTCCCACAATACTTCTGTTCTTCCTCTCAACCACCCCATTATGTTGTGGGTTATGAGGTGCTATTAAGTCTCGTTGAATGCCTTCCTTTGCATCAAAATTTTTAAACTCATTCGACACATATTCACTACCGTTGTCACTCTTGAGAGCCTTCACTTTAATGCCAGTTTATTTCTCAACAAGTGCTTTAAATTAAAAAAATTTGGAGAATGTCTAGCCTTTCTTCTGCATGAAGAAAATCGAGCACTTAGTGAGAAATCATCCACACATATAACATAATACCTATTCTTGGTTGTGGAGGCTGTCGAGAAAGGTCCATAAAAGTCAGAGTTGATCCTTTCAATAGTTGCATGCGCCCTGATATCCCAATCATTGAAAGTGGATTTTGTGTACTTCCCCAAGGTACACCCTTTCGATGTATTGTACTACTTTAGTGATCCTTTGGGGAGTCTCATGGTGATCTATTGCATGATATTCAAAGATCCATGACGCAAATTGTTAAGTATTATATGCCATAATTCAGGAACATATTCGCTCTGCACCTTCTCTACCTTTTTTATCAAAGAAACACATTGAACCACATCCAAGATGTAAAGGTTAACCTCGATTTTCTTCACTTGTCCTGTGGCGATGTGCCTCAGGAATGCATTTTCTTTGCTGAATATCACATTGTAGCCATAGTCTTCCAATACCGCGATGGAATCAAAGTTCTTCTTTAGATTGGGAACAAACATCACATCCTTGAACCCGAGAGGGGAGCCAGGCTCCCTCTGAAAAGTAACTGTATCGATATCAGTTGCACTATACCTCCCATCATCTCCCATATTGATGTGCATCTCGATCTATTTCTCCTCTAATTCATTGAAAAATTCTTAGTTTCCCATCATATAGAATGGGGCACCACTATCTAGATACCACACACTACCCATCACTATGCTTTCCATGCATGCAATGAGGGTAAAATCAAGCTCAAATTGTGAAATTAGAGGTTCACCTACCACTACTCCTGAGGGCTTCTTGCTTGCCTTTTTGTGTGGACACTTCATGGCATAGTGTCCCAGTTCATGACAGTGAAAGCACTTGATTTTGGATAAGTATTTATTCTTCCCCCCTTGTCCAGAATCTCCTTTTGATTGGGATTTCTTCCCTTTCCTTTTCATTTCCTTTCCATGAAAGGCACAATTCTCCTCATCCTCAACCTTGGATGAAGTGCTGTCTTCGTTTCTCCGTTTGATTTCTTCCTACAATAGATGGGACCATAACCACTCTCAGTTTGGTAGTTTATCTCTAATATTTATAGAATCTTGATAACTGTGCCAGCTCTTGGGAAAGCCCAAAAGTGTTATAGTTGCAAAATATTCTTCAGGGACAGTAACACCAACCCTGCCAATTTGATCACGACACTGTGCAAAATTGCTCAGGTACTGCAGAATTGAATCAGTCTTTTTCATATTGATACTTTGAAGCTTGTCCTTGAGTGCCAGCTTCATGTGGTCATTATTGTTCTCAAACAAATCTATCAGTGTTTTCCACACCATGAAAGAATTCTCTTTTCCATGGATATTCAAGACAATATGATATCAAACTCCCTCCAATATGATTCTCCTCGCTTTAGACACATCCTTATTTCACTGAGCGATATCCTAGGCATTAGATGCTGGGGGTTTTTCTACATCTGTCTTGATGTATTCTTGCAACCCATTGTCATCCAATAATACCTCCATGCCGATCTTCCATGCCAAAAAAATTGTGGTTCCTTCCAAAGCATACTTGAGCCTAAGTCTAATGAAATCCATCTTCTCAGTCCTGGAGAAAACCTACAACACTGATCTTGAAATTTGAACCTCTTGCAATGAAAACTTCGAATTCTCTTTTCTACTATGAATGTAACTCTGATACCATGTAGAAATTAATCATAGATTCAAAAATTCTCATGTAATGTACCAAAACATAAGACTCAAATCCACTCTACTGAGTTTGCAGAAGAAAATTTGCAGTCAAGAACACATATAAAAAACATGCATCATGATTCAACACACATGCACATAGATTTATCTAGGGGAAAGAAACTACTCAAAACCCCTTCCAATCTATTTTGGATTAATCAAATGAATTCGGATGAATACAATATGCTTGCTCAATATTGAGTACAATATGAAAAAGTATCATATATCCTCTGCCTGACCAAATGAATTTGGCCAAAACTTAACCAATTTTCCTAGCCTCAAAGCTTCTATTTAATTTCACTGTTTGATGAGGAATTAGCCCCTTATTATTTAAGGAAATGGCTCATTGAGAATTGTGCAATTCTATTAGGCCCTTATTTGACTGTCTGCACCACCTGTACAATTTGGAAAATTCTACAACCGATAATACACTTCCCTTGAACTTCAATCTCAACTGGGTAACTCAAATTTCATGCATGCATGAGTTAATTTAGGTCAATTGATCAGTTAACTAGTTAACAATGAACCTGATCCCCACTGCTAGACCTCCCACTAGTTCCTCCAATAGTTGGAACTAGTTTATCTGACCTTAAATCAATTTCACTGAATTAAATTGTTACAACTGAAATTAATTCAACCTAAGCTCCTAAAATTTAGGAATTATTGTACACAACTTGAATTAGGAACTCAAATTGAATTAACTAAGCTTGCTAAGTGAAAATAACTCCTTTGACTCATTCTAGTTATCTAGTTATGTGGAATTTCGATTTTCTCCTAATTTAATTCAAGGGAAAATTAAATTAGGAATTTCTTGCTACATTTCAACAAAGTTATGATGATTATGTTTTTCCGAGTACAAAGAATTATTATAATTATAACTGGATGTTAGTATAATAATATTATCTCAGAGACTTAGTTTCCTATTGAAGAGTAGAAGAAAATTTGATTATGTATTCTAGAGGTTGTTATTTTGTTTATTGCAGACATTGACTTTTTTTTAATAATACTTGTTTTTTCGAAAGTGGATATATATCAGATTGATTATTGATGTATGAAACTAAATTTTGCATGAAGCTAATTTTATTATTGCAAAGAGAGTTTTGTATTCAGCTGTACGAAGAAGGATATAGTGGGTCTAGTTTGAAAATTGTGAAATGAGCTCTGAAATTGTATATTTTATTAATGGTGGGCCCTAGTTTAAAAATGCATGAAATGTGGTCCACAAGTGTCTCAGAGTTTGGTACTTCAATGGGTAAGTGGTAGCTTGCCAATAATGGCAGCTTTCTTCCAATGGTGGTTGGAGGAACTTTTTAAGTTGGTGGCCTTTTATAGGTTAGGGCCTACAACAAGTGGTGGCATGCATAGTTGAGAAATAGGTGGCTTCCATCATTAGGTGGTTTATCATGTTCATTTCAAGTCAGATCTGGTCATAGCTTCCACACTAGTGCTAGCTAGTGATTCATGTACAAAGAAGAAGTGTAACAACCCCTCCCACATTTACTCACTTTTACTATCTCTCAAGTGTAAACATGAATTGAGTGCTACTATGACATGACCTGACCTCCAAGTTATAGTTATGGAAGCAGGTTGACAATTAGGACATAAAATGGCATCCCTCAGGGACTAAATATCACTCAGGAGCTCGACAACCATCCAAGGTGATCAATCCCTGAGATGGAACTCTTTCTCACTGACCTAACACCCCAACCACATCCTTGAAAAATCGTGCATGTGGTTATGAGGCTCCAACCACACCCTTGAAACACTGTGCATGTGGTGATGAGGCTCCAACCACACCCATAACCTTACTTGCCAATGGTTGTGACCCAAAATATCTTGTTTTATGCACGTGGTGACACAATTTATGCCACTTTTTTCAGTATAGCCTCCATACAACTACCCAAAACTTCCTTTAAATTTCTAGAATGATGATTAAGATGATAATAATGCCAGCCATTTAAAACTTGAAAAATATATTGACCTAGACATGCCTAGTACATGATAGAAATTTTGTCAAACATATGGTAAACATGAAAACTACAGGTCATGAATAAATATTTGATCATAAAATTCTGAAATTCGTATGAGAATCACCAAGAAGGCTTAATTCCCTCTCAATCTAGCTTCAACAACACTTGTTGGCCCATGCATACATCAACCATTCAATAAACTATCAAATCATGAAGTAGAGGCATTACTAGAGAACAACATAGAACCATGCTTACAACCAACATATAACCAGAATAGAAACCATGAAAAATAAAACATAAAATCCACATAATAACAAGTGTATGTGCTCATTAATTGCACAAGAATAATAACTCATATTAACTTATGCAAAATCCAACCAAGTTAGTGACTTTCACGTACCACCTGACCATAGATTGGGATGAACCAAATATTTCTTTCAAACAATCACCCCCGTGCCATATTCCAAGCATGAATGTCGGGTCTCATGGGATAAACCAAGACATAACCAAATAGTGACTCTATAGGTTAAATCACCTCCACCCTCAAGATGATGAGATCTCTCCTAAACTAACCCCGAAATGAAAAAAATAAACTAAGCTTGGATGCCTCAAAATTTCTTCACCATACCTTGAGGAGTTTTCATATCTGCAAACACCTATTGAGGGTTTCCTAGAGAAAACCATCTCCACCCCCAACCCTTGGGATTTTCCTAAGACCACCTCACCCAGTTCCAAAAGCTTCTAACAATTTAAAGCTAAACCAAGAATGCATCCCATCACACCATGAATATCCAAGAAATGGAAAGGTAAGGCTAAAAGCACTATCAAACTAGGCAAACCCCATGCTAATGACAAAAAATGAAACAAATAAACAAATGCATGTACCACACATTCACATACAAACAAGGAAACCACACATGCAACCTATTACCTACAAAATATTCCCACCAAAGTTGATAATCCAGCCTTCCCCTTGCACTCATTTTCTTTCATTTCTTCCCTTCACTTTCCTTTCATTGCTTACTTTTTCTCCCTCTCTCTCTTTGAAACCGATCCAAAACAAAAACTGGAAAAATATGTGTATTTTTTCTTTGAAGCCATTTTATCATTGATGTCTCTATTCAACTTTCATTTTCCTCTAATTTACCTTGCATGCAAATTTGTGTCTCTTCACCCTCCTTTCCTCCTATTTTCCTTATTTCTCATAATTAAATTCCAATTATTTCCTCTCTTCCTTTTCCAATTTCCATAGCCATTATTGAACCACAAGTGATTCCCACTAAATATTTTTCCCAACATTAAGCTTGGAATACGTGTCCCATGACCTTGTTCTTATTTTGCCTTGATTATTCTTTATTACATGAAGCTTTAACCTGGGGCTATTAAAACCCCTCCCCCTTGGGGGAACACCATCCTTGATGTTCTATGACATGAACTATTACCAACAAATCGTTGATAAAATTACATACTACATATGGAGCTTTATGACATACCTTGATGCAGTATTTACAATGAAACCCCGCTGAAAACAAAACAAAAATATCGCTTATTGGAGGTTTACAACATAGATCATTATGGTATCATATATATATATATATGTATGTATGTATGTATGTTATACCAAAAATTAATTTTCCTGAACCAACAAATAATGAAGGATACAAATCCCGCATCCGATCAGCCATCTCCCATGTAACTTCAATGGGCCCAATGTGCTTCCACTGCAGTTTAAATTTCTTGACTGTTTGGTTCTAATGCATGAGTTGTTTCAAATACAATATGCACTAAGGTTATGTTTGAAACTCCCCCTCTAGTTCCACCTACAATACAAACCAATCATTCACATGATCAACATCCTGCACATATATCTTAAGTAATGAAACACGAAAAAAGTCAGGAACTTCAACTATTGGAGACAATGTAGGTCTAAATTCCACTGTTCCAATCCTATCAAGGATATAAAAAGGCCCATAATATTGAGGTTCCAACTTGGCACATGACCCAATACTCTAGGATCTTCTCTTGGGATTGATGCAAAAGTACACATGCTCCCCAACCTGAAACTCCTTGAATGCCCTATGTTGATTCACATAAATATTTTGTCCATCCTGTGCTTCCTTCAAATTCCTCTTTATAACCTACATCTCCTGCTCCATCTCAACCAACATATCTGGTCCAATAAATGCGTTATTCATTGGATCACTCTAGCTGATAGGAGCATTACAACTTTACGCATAAATATCCTCAAATGGAATCATCCTCAAGGATTAATAATACCCATTATTATATTAAAACTCCACTAGTGGAATATACTCCTCCCACTTCCTCCAATGATGCATGACATACATCCTCAACATGTCCTCAAGAATTCTATTGACCCTCTCTATCTGTCCATCTATCTGCAGATGATAAGAGTACTGAAAGCTAACTCTATCGTGAAGCCTTCAAAAAAATCCTTCCAAAGCCCGGAAGTGAACTTGACATATTTTTATGATATGTTCTTCTTTTGAAAATCATGCAACTTCACTATCTCCCAGATGAATATCTGAGCTACCTCACTAGCTAAATTTGTAGAATTCACTGCAATGAAGTGAGCTACCTTACTCACTCTATAACCACAACCATGATGGAATCATGCTTCCTTGATGTCCTTCATAAACCTATAATGAATTCCATGGAAATGACCTCCCATTTCCATTCTCAAATTAGAATAGGTTGCAAAAAAATAGCTAGATTCTTACACTCTTCTTTCACCTCCTAGCAATCCAAGAACTTCGCAACAAACTCAACCACCTATTTCTTCAAGTTTGGAAAAAAATTGGAAATTATTAACAATTGTCAAAGTCTTATGATATCCTGGGTGGCATAAATATGGATTGACAGGAAACTCCCTTAAGATAATATTCTTGAGCTCAGTACTATCTAGCACAAAAATCATGTTCCTAAATATGACCAAGCCATCTACCGCGAGGCGATACTCCTCATCTCTATCACCGTCACCTTGCTATTGCAACCAATGCTTCAATTTCTGGTACCTCTCATTATGCTGCCTTGCAAGTAAGATACGTTCCTGTATGTACCATAAGAGCTCACAACTGAAATATGATTTACCTACACTCTCCTACAAAGAGAATCTGTAAACCGATTCTCCTTGCCATTAATGTACCCGATATCGAAATAAAAATCACCAAGTTTAGCCAACCATCTAAATTTCTCAGACTTTAGATTAGGTTGGTCAAGAAAGTACCTTATTCCACTATGATAATTGATCAAAATAAACCTCTTGACATGAATTTAATGTTTCCACATATTCAAGGAATGGAATATAGATGCCAACTCAAGATCATGAGTCACATAGTTCTGCTCATGCTCATCCAACTTCCTTGAATCATAACATACCATCTGCCCTGACTCCATCCTACCTCAGGACCCCATGGAATCCTTTCTTGCAAGAATTTGTGTAAACTTCAAACTCCTTATCAGGATATGAAATCTTCAAAACTAGAGCATTTGTAAGCACATGCTTCAACTGCTCAAAACTAGCTGCACACTCCTCAGTCCATTCAAACTTATTTCCTTTCCTCTACAAATATGTAATAGGATAGTAAATCCTTGAGAAGTTTTTGATGAACCACCTATAATATCTCTCTAGTCCCATAAATGATCTGACTTTTTCCACATTCCTAGGAGCAAGCCATTCCATGATAGCTTTACTATTTTCCTGATCCCTTGTTATACCTTCCTTGGAAACAACATGTCCCATGTAATGAATCTAAGACTGAAATAAACTAAACTTGCTAAGCTTGGCATACAACTGATGATATCTTAATAATCTCAACAAAACTATGAGGTGCTTTGCTTGATCCTCCTCATTCTCGGAATATATCAATATATCATCAATGAACACTATCAAAAACTTGTCCAGATAAGGATGCGACACACTATTCATTAAGCACATGAAAGTGACCAGAGTGTTAGTAAGATAGAAAGGAACCACCACAAACTCATAATGTTCATACCTCATGCGAAATGTGGTATTGTAGATGTATTCTTCTTTAAGGTGCATCCGATGATATCCTGATCTCAAATCAATCTTTGAAAATACTGTTGACCCCTTCAACTGATCAAATAAGTCATCAATCCACAACAATGGATACCTATTTGATGGTCACCTTTTTCAACTGCCTTTAGTCAATGCACAACCTGAGAGTACCATCATTTTTCTTTACAAACAACATTGTTGCACCCCAAGGTGATACACTTGGCCTTATGTATCCCTTATCAAGAATTTCCTTAAGCTACAACTTCAATTCCACCAACTCTGAAGTGCTCATATTGTAAAGTGCCTTTGATGTTGGTGTTGCTCCTGGTACTAACTTAATAGAGAAATCCACTTCCTTATGAAGTGGTAACTTTGAAATATATGCAAGAAACACATCCTGAAACTATTGCAAAACATGGTACCTCTTCAAGACTTCATCATTCTCAACATATTTCCCTTTTTTATTTGAAACATGCACTGCAAAAAATGCACACCCTTTCCTAAAACTGCGCTTAGCTTGCATGGCTATAACTATTCTCACTGATTTAGGCTTCTTCTTTCCCTGCAAGATTCTCTTCTCTCCATCATCATCCAAGCAATCACTGGCCTTCTCATAGCAGTCTACCTTGGCCTTGTGATTAAACAACTAATCCATGCCCAAAAGTGCACTATATGATCTCAAAATAAGAACATTTAGATGTGCTGATGTAGGCATACCATTCAAATAAAATGCAGAAGCTCTCACCTAATGATGAACTTTTTTCTTCGTCCCTATAGCCAACTGCACCAACCAAGACTTTTCATGCACTTTTTTATTCAATCCACACTTATCCACCAGGTTAGGACTAACTTAACTATAACTATATCCATGATCAATCAAAATGGAAACAAATTGATCAAAAAGCTTACCTTCCGTCTCAATAATGGATTCCTGATGATCTGCCTGCCTATTATCAAGTGCTGCAGAAACTTAAGGAATTCTATGATCAACATCACAAACTATCTGCACTCTTAAGAACTATAGATCTGTGGCCTGCTACCCTAGTACAATGGAAAATCCTTCTTGCGATGGTCTTTGGCACAAACCCAACACTACAATGGTTTTCTGCCACTAATTTTATATTTTTTCTCTCTAAGATGAGGTCCATGTCCTTTCTCAGCTACATTGAAGTTGAGCTTGAATATCTAGAATATAATCCACATTAGTAATTTTTGAGTTGACATTTAGAGTCTATAACAAGAATCATCGCCAAGAAAAATCCAAAAATAAGAGCAAGGTTTACAGATAATAAATAGGGGATGAAATGATAAGAAAAGTGAAAGGGCCCACAAGCTAACCCTAAAATTAATAACATGGATATTATAAACAAAATTAGTAAAAGTGATATTATTAATAATAACAATTAATAGTTCTTATTGTGGTTGTTATTAGGATAATTATTATAAATTCTGAAGTTAATAATAATAATAATAATAATTATTATTATTATTATTATAATTAATTATCATTATTATTACTAGAAATAATTATTGATTTAATACTAATAATAATAAAGTTTAATTAATAATAATAACATAGTTATTAATTCTTATTATTAACTTTACGAATTAACAAATTATAATAATAAAGTTAATAATATTTAATGATATAAGCATTAACTATTAATGTTGATAGTAAAGTTTTACTGAAAAGATTAATAATGTGAAAGTTAGGGTAAATTATTAATTGCAAGTTTTTAATGTTAAAATAGGTTCTACAATATTGTTAATATAAAGAATAAAGTTAATAATAAAGAATAAAGTTAATATTTTTTATTAAAACCATTAACTTTAATCTCAAGATAGGATATTAGAATTTTAGTATTATAGGGATGAATTATTCGGGATATTAGATAAGGAGATATAAGGATGCAATGAAAGGAATAAGGTCAGAGCAGTGAAAATAATTTGGAGGGGGAATGAATGTGTGGGAGATGGCAGGGGAAGAGGATATATGGAGTAAAAGGGTGAAGAAGATGAGGGAAAGCGGTCTCGAAAAAGTTTTAAGTTTAGGGGGGTTTAGAGTGCATAAAGGGAACTAAATCCTGATTATGTTCAAACCCCCATCTCTATTAAGATTGTGTGGGTGCTTTATAATTTAAGGGCTTCACGTATATTTTTCTTATATTAAAGATTCAATTTTAAAATTATATTAGTGTATTAAAGGAAAACATGGTGACATGTTTTTATTAAGTTCTTTGCAAGTGTTGAAGATCGAGTTCTACCATTTTTTATGTTCGCGCCATGTTTTTTGTGTATTATTCTGAAGGATATTCCTGTCTCTCTAATATAACATTCGCCACATGAACTTTATAAAAACCCTTGTGTTGGAGGTGATCCATAATGTATTTAATTAATACCATCTTCTACATTATGGTTGCAAAGGGCTTTAAATAAGTGTCAATATATTTCTTTCTGAGAACTTTGGCTAGTTTATCTATCACTCGAATTTATAGAAGATACACCTTCCTACTAGTAGTCTGGGAGCTACATGAAGGGGGTGTTACTCCATTCTTGGTTGTAGCTTTATTGATGGTCTTGATGATGTACTTATTTTTATATTTAATGATAACAAATAATTTTCTCAAACACTCTATTTCCTCTTCAACATGCTTTGATTCTGATATTCTCAAGGCTCTTGCGATGAAGGTTTTTAGCACTCCCATCTTTTGTGCCAGATGATGGTGTGATTATTCATGAATATAGTTATCTGTGTGTGCCTTATTTCTGAACACCTTGTGTCCAAGTGATCCATCTTCATTCCTGAGGAGAATAATGTCTAAGAAAGGGATGATATTTATTTCTTCAACCTTCATTGTGAAATAAATGTCTCTAGATAAACTGTTAAGGTGGTCTAGAAATTTTCTTACCTCATTGTCCGCATGTGGCTAATTGACACTGGTGTAATCAACAAACCTAATCTAGAAATATAATTATCTGTATGTGCCTTATTTCAAGGAGTATCTTCCATACATTTAAGGAGTCACAGATAAACTAGCCAAGGTTCTAAAAAAAAAACCATTGACACCTCTTTCAAGCCCTTATCAAACATAAGACATAAGATGAGATAAGTTAAAGGCATTACGAATCACCTCCAACACAAGGGTGTTTATAAAGTCAATATTTTATGTGGGGAATGTTATATTGGAGAGACATGAAGATCCTTCAGAATAATACTCAAAGAACATGGCGCGAACATAAAAAATGATAGAACTCGGTCTTCAACACTTGCAAAGCACTCAACAAAAAAATGTCACCATGTTTTCCTTGAAGAAACTAAGATAATTTCTAAAGCATCAATATAGGTGAAATATTTGTGAAGCCCTCAAAATTATAAAGAACCCACACAATATTATAAGGGACAGGGGCTTGGAAGTAAGAAAAAGTTGGTTCCCTTTACTCACTCTAGACCCCTTAAAATTACAACTTAGCTAGACCGCTTTCCCTCGTCCTATTCACCCTTTTACTCCATATATCCTCTTCCCCCTGTGCCCTCTCCCTCACATTCATTCCCCCTCTAGATTCTTTTCACTGCTATGACCTTATTCCTTCCATTCCATCCTGATATTTCCTTATCTAATAGCTAGAATAATTCACCCCTATAATAATAAAATTTTAATATCCCATCTCAAGGTTACAGTTAATGGTTTTAATAAAAAATATTAAATTTATTCTTTATATTAATAATATTGTAGATCATATTTTAACATTATCAACTTGTAATTACACCTACCTCTCATGGAAATGGTCATAGATGAGTGACTTACATAACGTAGTTGAATCCAAAAAAAATAAAATACAATGTAATGTGAAAACCCATAAATACTTAAATACAAAGAGTGAAGGGAGCTCTACTTGAATGGTTCATGAGGCACAATACCTGCTAAGGTTTTACAAATGGGGTAGCAAGCTAAGTGGGTTTGATTGTGGGGAAAACTCCACAATTAAGCACGCTTGAGTCAGAGGCGATTTTGGATGGGTGACCACCCAGGAATTACTGGTTAATAGGTGTAGGCCCTGTTGAGATTCAACAAGATGATGAACTTAGTGAAAATGAGCCGCCTTCACTAAGTGGTCCCACAGGCTATTTTTGGTGCAAGTCTATTTTTAGACATGGGGATCATATTTCAGAAGTTGTAGGATGCTATTTGTGGATGGTTGGTCAAGTTGGAAATATAGATGAAATTCTATTTTTGGAATATTGAGCGAAGTCTATTTATATATCGTCGATCTAAAAATAGAAGTGTTGATTATTATTAGCTCTTAATAACAATATGAAAATAAGCAACAACTTATTCTCTTGGGGCACTTAGTTTCACTGAAAAAATTTGGAAAATCAGTGGGCTGAAGGAATTATACAATTCCTAGGGTTTTGCTGGTGGTTCATGCATGGAGGACTCAGTTAGAACTGAAGTGGTAAAGTTATGACAGAGTTGGAAGATTAGTTCATGGAGTTGTATTCAGTTTAACTAAGTTAAACTCAGTTGAGCTAGTTGTATCTAGTCTAACTGAACGATACACTTGTGAGAGTGGAGTGAATTAATTAGTTAATTAATTCACAAACAATAACTCATTAATCAATTGAAAAATACAACATTTAACTACAGTGCATGTTAGTTCCAGTGGAGACCCAGTGGAGAGATAGGTGAAAGGGCAAGATGGACTATCTGTTGTGACTTCAGTGATGCATTGATTGCACCACACACACATTGGAGTTGCCAATGAGGATTGTGCAATCAAGGCAAGGGTAATTTGAATTCATTTAGAGCTATTCTTTAGTAGGGATTGCGCAGTGGAGGCAGGCTATTAGGTGGCAAGAAATCAGTGCATGGATTTGCAGATTTCTTCTGATTAGTGTGTGACGATTGATTGTACTGAGAGCTTGATGCACTAAGCTTTATATGAGATTGTTACATGATCTCCATGATACATAATATATGATAGTTGGGTTTTTCAGCTCCAAGATTTCCCATTAAACAACTGTGTTATGTACGATTTTTTTATTTATGCTTCACATGTGTTTGCAATTAATTTTCCGCAAAAGATTAATAGTGGAATGATTCTGTATTTTGCAAGAAGTTAAATATTGTGAAATCAGGGGAATCTGCATGTATGCATGCTTAATATATATAATTTCTACATGTTATCAGAGCAGTGTTAATTCTTGAAGATTGCAATTGTGAAGAATTTTTGAGTTTTTGCTGGTGGAAAATTCGAATTTGCTACAGAAAATTCTTGGTGCAGAAGTTGAGTATACATTGAAATGTCTTTCAATGGGTTGCGATTGGAGTATGCCCTTAATGGGAGCTCGAATTACATAGCCTGGAAGGATAGGATGGAGGCGGTGCTGGAATATAATGGACTAAAGGAGTTCATCGATAGCGATGTTCCTAAGCTGGGATCTAGTGATGCTGCATTACATGACGCATGGCAAAAGAAGATAGCAAAGATGAGAAGAATTATGTTGGAAGGTGTGAAGGACCATATTGTTTCTAGCCTTCATGGGAAAGCCACCCCATTCTTAATGTGGAAGGCTTTGATAGATTTGTTTCAAATCAGCAGTGACCAGAGGAATTTGGCGCTCCAATACAAGCTCAGAAAAATAAAAATGGAGAAGGGTGACAGTATTCCAAAATATCTCAGGAAGTTTTCCCACTATAGAGATGAACAGGGAAGTGTGAGGATTAATTTTGATGATGAAGACTTGCTGAGCTTGGCTCTCCTTGGGCTTCTGAAGAGTTAGCATAGCTATGAAGACCTTGTCAATGAACGGGAGAAACTGTTAGGATGGGAGCGACTTTGGTCGGATCTTGTGCAGGAGGGGATAAGGTGGGGTACCAGGGATGGCTCTTCATTGAAGAATGATGATGAAGAGAATTTCGCTTTGGTTGCCAAAGCAAGGAAGGGGAAGGGGAAGAAATTTCCTTCAAAATCTGATGCTAAAGGAAAGAAGCAGGATTTGTCCAAAGTGAAGTGTTTTCACTATGACGAACATGGGAATTTCGCCACTAACTTCCCACAGAAGAAGAAGAACAAGAAGGCTGCTGGAGCTGCAGCTGGAGAGGCCTTAGCCTTGCAATTTGAACTTGATTTCTCTTTTATCGCATGCTTGGTTTCAAGCTATATGGGATCGGTGTGGTATCTTGATAATGGTGCATCTTTCCATATGACGGGAGACAAGGAGTTGTTTAGTGACTTGGAGGAGAAGGACCTTCAATTGCATATAGAGATGGGCGACGATGGTCGATATAGTGCGACCCACATTGGGACCATTACCTTTGAGAGGGAGTCCAGTAATCCATTCTTGTTGAAAGATGTTATGCATGTTCAAGGTCTGAAGAAGAACTTGGTCTCGGTCGCAATGTTGGAAGACAAAGGTTATGACGTTGTTTTTAGCGATTTAAAAGCTTTCCTGCGACAAAAAAAAAATGGGTCAAATCAAGAGGACAAGGATTCGAGTAAAGAATATTTACAAGCTGGAGGTAGATGGCTGCACTGTAATGATGGGCAAAGCAGAAGAAGTGGTGAGCCGGGATGAGGGCGAATTATGGCACAGGAGATTGGGCCATCTTCACCATGGCACTTTCAAGATTTTGCAGTAGATTTCTACTGGAGTTCCCAAGAGTACTCTTGTGCAGTCAAATCAGTGCAAGGGATGTACTATGGGTAAGTTTGTGAAGACCACCTTTCATGAGAAGGAGAACTGTGGTTTGGTGATCCTTGAGAGAATTCACACAGATGTGTGTGGACCTTTCTCGGTTGCTTCAACAAAAAAACACAGGTATTATGTTATATTTTTTGATGACTATTCTTGTAGATGTTGGATCTTCTTGATGTAGAAGAAGAGAGAAAAATTCTCAAAGTTCTGTGAGTTTAAAGCATTGGTGGAGAAGGAGTCGGGGAAGCAAATGAAAGCTCTACAGAGTGATAATGGTGGTGAATACATCTCGGGCGAATTCAAATACTTCTGTAGCAAAGAAGGAATTTGAAGAGAACTCATAGTGCCTCATAACCCACAATAGAATGGGGTCACGAAGAGGAAGAACAGAATGATCATGGGTGTTGCACGAGTGATGCTGCATGCCCAGGACCTATCGATGCACTTGTGGGTAGAAGCATGCAACAATGTGGTTTATGTGCAAAACCGTTATCCTTATAGAGTACTTGGCATGAGTACATCTGAAGAAGATTTTACCGGTAAGAAGTCTGATATTTCTCATTTGAAGATTTTTGGCTCATCTGTTTACATTCATGTGACAAAGGATGCTAGGAAGAAGCTGGAGCTGACTGCAGAGGTTGGGATATTTGTGGGGTACACAGAAACACCCCATAATTATCGTGTGTATTTTTAAGACAGTCGAATGACTGTGGTGCAATGGGATATAAAATTCAATGAGGTGAAAGCCATGAAATTTTCACTTGAGAGGGAGCTACACTTGCATGTAGAGGAGGAACTTCTTGTTCCCAAAGATGAGCCTCTAGATGTGGATCAGCCACAGAAGGAGATTCATGGAGTGGAGGAGTCCACTCATGCAAAACCAAACATCAGACAAGGCGGAAAGTGTACCACGGATGCTGAGAGACTAAAGCTTGATGCAGCACAGAATGAAGGAGTCCCTACATCACAGCGTAGACAGAGAAATTCACCTAACCAATTTACTGGATACAAGGCTCTCATGAGCAAGTGTATCATGACAGAGCCATCTTCTTTTGAATAAGCAGTGTAGGAGCCCACATGGGTAGATGCCATGGTGGAGTATGACTCCATTGTCAGAAACAGTGCTTGGGAGATTATTCCAAGGCCGGTGGGAAAATCAGTTGTAGGATCAAGATGGATGTACAAGTTAAAGCAAGCTACTGATGGGAGCATCGAGAAGTATAAGGCAATATTTGTTTCCCTGGGCTTCTCACAGATTGAGGGGATTGATTATGAAGAAACCTTTGCACCTATCGCATGGTATTATTCCTTAAGGACCATCCTTGCTCTCTCAGCGTAGATGGGTTGACACATTCATCAGATAGATGTGAAGACTGCATTCCTTAATGGGATCATTGAGGAAGAGGTGTACATTGAGAAGCCTGGATTTGAGATATTCAATAGCGAGTCACATGTATGGGCTGAAGCAAGCACCACGTGCCTCGTACACACAGATCGACAACTATTTCACTGGACTTGGCTTCACCAAGAGTGAGGCAGATGAAAACTTGTACCAAATTGTGGTGGAGGGTAATATTTTAATCATTGTTCTTTATGTTGATGATTTAATACTAATGGGTGATGAGCAGTTGATACACTCATGCAAGGCAAATCTTGCAAAGGAGTTTGAGATGAAAGATTTGAGCCTCCTTCATTATTTCCTTGGATTGGAAATATGGCAGCGGGAAGGTGAACTATTTGTGTCTCACGGAAAGTATGCTCGGGAGATACTTGAGAATTTTCACATAAAAGGATGCAAGCCTATTGACACTCCTCTTCCAGGAAATTGGAGGAAAGAGGATGCTACATCGACAGAGGTAGTGGATGCCACTGTTTATCGACAGTTGGTGAGTTCGATCATGTATTTAGTTAATACAAGACCAGACATGTGCTATGTGGTGAACCAGCTTTCACAATGATCCAGGTGGATATTGGTGGTCACCCGCCTATTCCACTTGGGGCCCCACCATTGTCTCTTTCATTTTTTCAGTTTCGACACAACTTACTATTTTTAGCAGTTTTTTGGGTTCTGAACCTCCGGAGCTTTTTTGAGGCCCTAAACAACGTTTTTGGGAAAACGAGGAGCAACATGGGTCCGTGGATCAATGTTTCTCACTCAAAATTTGTAGTCCTCGGATAGATATTTCTAACGAGATATGGTTCGCATCAAACGAAGATCGTATGCCAAAGTTACGTCCCCGCAAAGTTGAAACACCAATTTACCCAAACGGGGCCCATAGTTTTGGCGCTTCATCTCCTAGGGTTAGGGTTTTGGATTTTTAGAGTTTTCCATTGTTTTTAAATAATAAATAGGCCCTTGAGCCTCATTGTAACTCAATTCAGAGGTCTGTAGCTACCACATCTCTTCTCAGAGATAGCTACTAGCGCCCTAGCTAGTTTATTTCCATTCTGTCTGTAAGCAAATTTGAGTTCTTTGATATTAATGAAATGAAGTGTTATTTCCGTTGCATCTTTGTATTTATGGTTATATGTTTATTCTATTACATTCCTGCATAAATCCAAATCAGTGGTATCAGAGCGGTCTGATTTTTCCTGATCCTCTTTGCATGTCCCCAATGAGGTCGGGGTATAAGGAGTTAGGGATTGATCTGGTGGAACCTTTGCAATATCAGCCTTGCAAACCCCAATGGATGCCCATGGGGGATGAAAATAAATATGAGGGAGTAGGAGATCCTATCAAAATATTGCTCTAGGAGGCCCTCTAAAAACAAAGGAACGCGATGATGGATAACTTTGCCCAGATCCTTCAACAAATACCCACCAGTGGCGCATCTGCATCCAGTAGCCACTCTGGAGGTGCGACTCCCTTTAAGGTACAGGTAAATTTTGAAATTCCCATATCTGAGGGTCAAATAGATGCATATGCCGTATATAGATGATTTATTCTATTAGAAGGATATTTCTCAATTCATGACTTTTCCGACCAGGAGAAGATTATTTTTTCACTCCTCAAAGCTACCCCCCATGTCAAGGATTGGTGGGAAACCTACTCTAAGAAAAAGGACGAGACATAACCCTCTCTGTTCTCGGCCGTACCCACTTGGAATTATTTTCAAGATGCCATTAAGGAACAATACCATCCTGTGGGGAGCTATGAGGACAAGTACATACAATGCACCACGCTGCAACAACAAAGGGATCAAGATGTGCATGAAATGATGAACCTATTTCATACCCTGCGCACAAAGTTGGGTATGAAATATTTAGAGAAACATCTAGTGCTAAAGTATCATAGTTGTCTACACAGATACATTCAGGAGGAAATGGAGTTCCTCGACATCTCCTCGCTTGGTACGGCATACCGGTATGCTGCCAGGATTGAGCAGAAATTCAAACAGAAGAAGCGAGACTTTGGATCTATTAATCAAAAGCGAGGGAAAGGTGCTCCCAAATCGCAGAAAAAAGGACAGAGCCAAGATATGGTGGCTCAAGACAACTTGTCAAAGCCACAAGCAAAGAACAACACTGCAAAGCCAAAGAAGGACACGGGAAAGTGGTGTGAGTTTCATAAGAGCTTCACTCACAACACAAGTGAGTGTCGGGCCAAGCAGTCACTGGTGGCTGAGATGAGGGCTTATGAGTTAGATGCATGCTCTGAATCTGAATCAGAACTTGACAAGGGGAATGAAAAAGGGAAACAAATTATTGATGCGGAGCCCAACACCATCGTTGCCACTACAAAGATCCAGAAAGATGAACTAGAAGATCCATGGAGGAGGAATGTCTCTTCACCTCCCAGATGTGGGTAAAGGGCTCCCCAGTATAGTTCATTGTTGATAATGGGAGCCAAAAGAACCTCATTTCAGCAGACGCCATGAAGTCGTTGGGCTTGTCGACCACAGCTCACCTACATCCATACACCATCGGGTGGCTTCACCAAGCACGAGATATCCATGTCAGCCATCAGTGCCACCTTCCCTATAGCATCAAACCCTTTACAGATGAGGTATTATGTGACATTGCTCCTATTGATGTTTCTGGTGTATTATTAGGACAACCATACTTTTGGAAGCATCATGTTGTGTATGAGTCTCAGCCTCGCGCTGTTATTGTTACTTTGGGAAATAAGTTGTATAGGATACCAGA
Organism: Pinus albicaulis; assembly: GCA_034641835.2. NCBI lineage: Eukaryota > Viridiplantae > Streptophyta > Pinopsida > Pinales > Pinaceae > Pinus > Pinus albicaulis. The sequence continues at coordinate 269,299,550 of CM076579.1, forward strand.
GGTACCACCACCTACTGCTATCGCTTTGGTTACTACAAAACAATGCAATAAGCTCATTTCCAAAACCAGGAAATTCATTTTCCTGATTATCTGCCCCTAGGGAAAGAAGAATACTGTGGCCACAATCTCCAGACCGGGCTCCTCTGCACGACAACAACAAATGGACAAGGTTGTGGAGGAGTACATGGACATCTTCACTTCATCCACAAGGATTCCTCTTTAGTGTCAGGTCAAGCACCTGATTTATCTGACCCGAGGCACGTCACTACCCAATGGACAGAGCTATCTGTTGGAAATGTTTTCATTGATGACAAAGGAGCACAAAGGATCAGCACCTGAACTAGCAATAAGTAAAACTAGAAGACAGGGAACAGAGGCAGCAGAGAGGTAGCCGAGGCAGCAAAAAGCTAAGTAAGGAGTAGCATCAGTCAAGGAGAAAAGTAAGCAAATGTCAAACAAGATTGAATATGTTGTGCGTTAATTGTAATGTCGAACAGTCAGGGGTAAGAGGAATCATATAAAGAAACAGTGGAAGTGGTGTTTTTTAATTCAACTATGTTGAGGAATTGCACAACGAAGGAAGATGTCAAGCAGTAGAGGCAGAGACAGGCAGAGGTTGAGCAGTAGAGGCATAGGCACAGCCAAGGTAGAGGCATAGATGAAATGGTCGAGATGAAATGGTCGAGCAGCAGAGGTAGAGGCAGAAATCGTTTGTATATAACGAGGGCGGAACCAAAAATCAGTGGAATAGAGATAAAGCCACAATATTAACAAAGGTTATTTTACTACATATATTAGTGTTGGGCTTAAGTCTGATCCAAAGACTTAATATAATATTGATGGAGAGCATTATATGTAGTGTGAAACCCTGCATAAAATTCCGAGAATCGTAACCCAAGCTGGAGGATACATAAACGCAATTATGAGAATCACTACCCCAGCTGGTAGATACACTAAACATAAATTTCGGGAACTGTAACCCAAGCGGAAGGATACATAAACACAATTCTGGGAACCGTAACCCAGGCAGAATAATACAAAATATTTCAGGAATCCTAAACCCAGCAGAAAAGTATATATTCCGAGAATCGTTACCCACGCTGGAGGATACACTAAAGCTGAGACATAAAGCTTATATATATATATATGCAGCGCATTACATATATTTCGCCTTATACACAAAGGTCCAAAGCATATATATTAATTTATATGGAGCGCTTTATGATCAAAATAACCAAAGTACCATAAGGTGGGACCCTTTCCTAATCGCATCGGAGAAAAAATGTGCAGCGGAACACGTAAACAAAGAGTTGTGATTGCGATGAAAGTCCGGACCCGATGGATCAATGAACCATAATTGATATGTGTTTGAATTCCGGTAGAACAGTGACTGATCGCATCGGAAAAAGGCAGAGTATCAGAACATGCAACTGGGAGTTTCGATTGCGATCAATCACAATCGGAAGCAGTCGAGGGATAATACATCAATCGCATCGGGAGTATTCAAGTTCCGACTAATCGCATCGGAGAAAAAATGTGCAGCGGAACATGTAAACAAAGAGTTGCGATTGCGATGAAAGTCCGAACCCGATGGATCAATGAACCATAATTGATATGTGTTTGAATTCTGGTAGAACAGTGACTGATCACATCGGAAAAGGGCGGAGTATCGGAACATGCAACTGGGAGTTGCGATTGCGATCAATCGCAATCGGAAGCAGTCGAGGGATAATACATCAATCGCATCGGGAGTATTCAAGTTGTGATTAATCGCATCAGCGATTAGAGCAGAAGAGTTTAGAATTTATAAAGCTGTGGGACCCAGAGATTTTGAAGGTCAGCGTTGGTTGTTCAGTAATTAAAATCCAAGTTTGATTAAAAAGGTTTAATAATATTGCTGAGAGTTATTTATGTTGGATTAAAAGAGTTATGCAACTGCAATGAACAGGAAAATGAATATAGTGAACTGAAAAAGAGAGGGTGACATTATTAAAGCACTGTATTATAAAAGAACCATGGATATGATACACGTTGGTTGAAAATGCCCAGTAGTTATATTAAAAAGACAATTATATATATGCACCGGTTACACAACTGCAATGTAGAGGAGAGCGTGCAGAAACGATTATGAAGGTCGAATGTTGATTAGAGTTTGCAGATCTGCCATACATATATTAGGTTTATAACCATGGCGATATTAAAGCCTCCACATTCAGTTATTTAAACTGCCAGTAAAGGAAACCAAAGCGTTGGAATTTTCCCAGATTTAAAGTCAGCAGTTATATGTATTGTAATGCAACTATATGTATACAACAGACACATAATCACGGTGAACAAGAATATGCACAGGAATGAACTTGAAAGGTGTACATGCGCAGGTGCACGGAGTAGCAATAACTAGAGCGTGCAGAATAGTTTCTTAACAGCAACAGAAAAGGACAAAACCAGCAAAGCCAAAGGCCAGAAAATGGGCTAAGTGAAATTGTTTTTATGTAACCGAAAAGGTGAAATGTAAATGTTTTAATTGATTTATATTGTTGTGATGCATTGGCAAGTCTCCAGAAGAGAACAAATATCCCACTATAATGTTAAATTGGTACCTACAGTTATATTTTCGGAATGAGCGGATAAAAGAGATGAGAAGGCAGAAGGCAAAGAGACATGGCTGTCCATTTCGAATTCCCAGTAGAATACAAACATCCATGAAGCTCTTTTGTGTAAAACAGGGTAATATCCAAAGGGAGAATTTTGATGAAAACAGAGTGAGAGAAAAAGAGAGTGTGCAGCAGAATTGAAGTTAGTTGAAGAAAATAAGAAAGCTGCAAGAGGTGAGAGAGAGTGAGCATAGAGAATGTTGAGTATGGAATTGAGGAAGAGAAGAGAGTAAGAAGGAGGAGCAGAACAAGATATTGTGAAAAGTTAGAGAATGCAAAAATGAAGCAGTGAGGCAGAGATGAAGGAGGAGCTGAGAAGAGAAGGAGGAGATGATAGTGAATCTGAGAAGATGCAGAAATGATATAAGGCAGATATGAAGACTGACGCACAGCAGTGAAGATGATACAGAATAGAGCTGATATCCAATGTAAATCAGCAAGTGTTTTCCTTTTGAAAGCATAAGGAAGTTGGAGCTTCCCTATCAAGTTGTAGCTTGATAGATGTTATTTGTAGCTGACTGAGGTTGGAGACTCCTGTAGGTTGGTGCCTGCAGAAAATAGATGGGAGTTGGTGCTTCCACATCAAGTTGTAGCTTGATAAAATTTCAGTTGTAGTTGACTGAGGTTGGAGCCTCCTGTAGGTTGGAGCCTGCAGTAAATTGATGGGAGTTGGAGCTTCCTTACAATTTGTAGCTTGCAGAATTGAGGTAGGAGCCTCCTGTAGGTTGGTGCCTACAGAAAATCAGTGGTGAGAGGGAGTTGGAGCTTGCCTTTGCATCACAACAATAATAAGATGTGGTTTTCTCCCTTTATGGGTTTCCACTTATATCTAGTGTCTCTGTGCATGATGTTTATGTGTTGATCTGGTTTATATCATCTGCTTAATACTTGCTGCTCTCATATTAAGTCTACTGTTACATTATATTAATGTTTGCTGCTCACATTCTAAGATTACTCACATGTTAAGTTGAACATGAAATGAAGGTATAAACAAGTGTTAATGAAAAAGTTTTAAAAGTCCATGAATGTGTTGAACTGATTCACCCCCCCCTCTCAGTTTAACTAAGGGTTCAACAATTGGTATCGGAGCAGGTTCCTTTGGTGTAAGCTTAATAGCTTGAAGGAGATCTGGTTGAGTCATGGACTATCAAAATGTACCTGTGCTAAATACAACAAAATTTCTTGAATGGAGAGATAAGGTTAAGACAGGTTTAATGGCTGATGAACCTGAGGTATGGAAGCTTGTTTGTGATGGTTACTGCACAGACTCCCCCACGGTGAAAGAACAACAGAGGAATGCCAAGGAAAAATGTGTGATATATAACAGTCTTCATAACAAGGACCTTGAAGTTGATAATGGATTTAACTTCAGCAAAAGAAATCTGGGACAGACTGCATTTCATGCATGGAGTAGACACTGAGGATTGCATTGTCAAGAAGGAGAAGAGAATTAAGAAAAAGAGAAATTCATGTCAAAAAGAAGATGTTCAATCAAATGAGGTACTTGCTAGTGTGAATGGTAGTAAGAGCCATGAAGAAATTGTAGCTGAAGAAAAAGCCAAACTTGACACAGCTCTGACTGAAATAGAAAAATTGAAGAATGAAAACAAAGACCTTAAGATATTGGTACAAATATGTGATGAGAAAGAATATGAAGATAGGAAAGAAATTATTGGCCTGAAGACATAGATTGAAGAAGCAAAGAAAGTAGAAGAAACTCTACTGCAAAAAATGAGAGAGAAAAGTCAGGAATGTGAAATATTGGAAGAAGAAGTAGTGAGCCTAAGAAAAAAATTAGAAAAATCCCAAAGAGAACTATTAATGAATACACCTCTAATGAAAGGCTCTGGACAATTGGACCAGATTCTAAATGCACAAAGGTCACCTCTCATAAAGACTGGGATAGGATATGAAGGAGAAACTAGTAAGTCCAAGGCAGAAGATAACAAGAAGATCATTTTTGTAAAAGATGTAAAGGAAGATGAAGCAGCTCAGAAGATTCCCACAGATGAAGAAGCCAGCAAGAACAATATGTGCAAAGAAACAAACAAAAACAAGCAGCAACATGAAAGAACAAAGAATTAGAGGATGAAAAAATCAGCTACTAAAGGCTCATATGCTCCTAAGGATGAATTGAACAAATTTGGAAGATGTCAAAGAAGGTTCTTTCCTCATATGGGAAGTATCACTTGTTTTTCCTGCCACAAACCAGGACATACTGAAACATATTGTAAGACAAAGCAAACCCATTCCAACCAGCAAAGGATGCAGCAAAAGAGAAGAACCCCTCAAGCAAGCAAATGGAAAATACAATCTTCCACCAGGTACACAAACTATTTCCATGGCTACTGTTATGCATGCAATAATTTTGGACATAAATCTGTTGAATGTAAATTGTGTTAAAAAAAGGGAACAAAGTATTGTACATCAGCTCAAATGTACTTTGATAAAATAAAATGTTATGTATGCCTCAAGCTTGGCCAAAGCAAAGGACTGTAAACTACATTATATATTAAAGAACTCTAGACAGATGATGGAAACAAAGCAAATCAAACAAAACTATGAATCTAAAAGAATTTCAGACATTATGAAGAACCCCAATAAAGTATGGAAAGAAAAGAGAAAGGGGGAGCCTATTATCTAAATAATGTAATGAAAAATTCATAGTCTCAGGGGGAGCTGCTCTAGAAAACAAAGCTAATATCCAACCAGTGATAAATATGAAGCAACATCCCAGGGGAGAGCAGTTCATAAATAGACTCCATGAAAGTATTCTAAGAAGAGCACCTTAGAATGAGATCGGCCATAAGATCATGAAGGGAAAAGAAAATTCCTCTAACAAAGAACTATAGAGGAAGAAGATTATTTAGCTGACATATTGATGAAAGAAGAGAAGGTAGCAAGCAACCATGGTGGTAGAGAGGAAACATTAGTCATGATCATTTCAGTTAAAAAGACATCAGCACATTAAGTGATGATCACAGTGTGCAACATTCTGCTAGTATGAACAATGATTCACCTTAAAAAGGGATGAGTAAGAAAAGAGCCTCTCATCATTGTATCATTTCTTCTTCCATCTATGAAAATTTCCCTTGGAAAAGAACAACTAAGTAAGTGATAAATCTCTGAGTAATCTACCCATGAAGATTTCTAATAAACTAATTGAAGATGTATTCCTGAAAATCTTTATGTTAGAACAATTGAATTGAATATAAAGCAACAATGATTCTAGAGCAGTCCTAGAAAGGAACATGCAATGGCTTTCCTTGGAACAGAATGATAGAAAAAGAAGAATGGTAAATAATGCCAAGATCTGATTCAATATATTGATGATTGTTGGTGTGAACAGTGGAAAGCTCAATAATAGAATTTATGAAGGATGTATCAATTATGGGTTAGTGTCCAAGCTGAAGTGAAATCTCTGCATGATTTATCAAATTAATATCAATTGGTGTTTAGGTACAAGAAGCATGCTTATCAACAGATTACCAAGCATTATCAGGGAAGCAGCAGTATGATACAGGTCCACAGGATCAAAGGACTACGACAAGAATGCATCAAGGTAAAATTCCCAGGGTTATCTGCATTCAACATGAAAAGGTCAGTAGTAGTGCTAAAGAAGTCTGTTTGCTGAGATGTCAATCAAACAACTTGAAGATGTTTATGCTGAAGATCATCATGACAGAATAGTTGTGTTAACCTAACAATTGAAGTCCAAAAGTCTGTTATTGATTCATCACAAGCATACTTCAGCAGAAAGGAATTGTTGATGTTTAACCATTGAAAAGAAGTTGATCATTAAAGAGAGATTGATCATTGACATACATAACCTCCTCCTTATGTCATAAAGGAAAGTGCATGATTGATAAGTGATACTGACTAATACACTGAATGTATCTAGTATTAAGGCTTTGTTTTGAAAGTACATTATGCAAGCAATAAAAGCATTTCATCTCTTAGATAAAATTCTGGTTGATTCATTGATCATATCAGTAACAAGGACCTGCAGTTATCAAGTGTAATATTATTATCAGCATCCTAGCTCAAATCATCACTAACAGGCAAGAAAAGTGAACCATAGCTATAAAAGACATATTGGCTTCATCACAATTGAACAAATGTTGTACTACAGATGAATATTGCAGAAGAAGACATATTCCATCCACAATATTCCTCAACAGAAATGTATTGGCGCACTACATTAGATAGAGACTAAAGTATATTTGAAGCATTCTCCGTATTTTAGGTTTAATCCAGTGATGCATCCCTGATTAGATAAAGCTGGTACAATGTGTTCTATGAAGTGTCATTATCCTCACTTTCAGCTTTATACAAGTGAAAGGAGTCAGTGCTTTGGGATTGTATCAATTTGCAGTGTACATTCAAGATCAATAATCCTCAAAGTGTTCTCTCAACAAGTCTTTTACACCAGTTTGGAGCAACAGGGTACAAAGTCAGAAGAAGAAGGCCTAAACACATCTCAGAGAGAGGAAATGCAGAGATAGAATTTACACTGAGAAGATGTGAAACCCTTTGCCATTGATGTCAAAGGGGGAGGAAAATCAGATAGACAAAGGAAGCATTGGATTATTGGTGGATGTGTTGCCATCAATGCCAAAGGGGGAGACTGTTGGAAATGTTGTCATTGATGGTAAAGGAGCACAAAGGAGCAGCACTTGAACCAGCAATAAGGAAAACTAGAAGACAGGGAACAGAGGCAGCAGAGAGGTAGAAGAGGCAGCAAAAAGCTAAGTAAGGAGCAACATCAGTCAAGGAGCAGAGGAAGCAAATGTCGAACAATATTGAATATGCTGTGCATTAATTGTAATGTTGAACAATCAGGGGTAAGCAGAATCATATAAAGAAACAGTGGAAGTGGTGTTTGTTAATTAAAATATGTTGAGGAATTGCACAACGAAGGCAGAGGTTGAGCAGTAGAGGCAGAGACAGGCAGAGGTTGAGCAGTAGAGGCAGAGGCATAGCCAAGGCAGAGGCAGAGATGAAATGGTCGAGATGAAATGGTCAAGCAGTAGAGGTAGAGGCAGAAATCGTTTGTATATAATGAGGGCGGAACTAGAAATCAGTGGAACAGAGATAAAGACACAATATTAACAAAGTTTATTTTACTACATATATTAGTGTTGGGCTTGAGTCTGATCCAAAGACTTAATATAATATTGACAGAGAGCATTATATGTAGTGTGAACCCATACATAAAATTCCGAGAATTGTAACCCATGCTGGAGGATACATAAACGCAATTCCGAGAATCACTACCCCAGCTGGTAGATACACTAAAAATAAATTCCGAGAACCGTAACCCAGGCGGAAGGATACATAAACACAATTCCGAGAACCGCAATCTAGGTGGAAGAATACACAGTATTCCGGGAATCCTAACCCGAGCAGCAAAGTATATATTCCGAGAATCGTTACCCGCGCTGGAGGATACACTAAAGCTGAAACATAAAGCTTATATATATATGCAGCGCATTACATATATTGCGCCTTATACACAAAGGTCCAAAGCATATATATTAATTTATATGGAGTGCTTTATGATCGAAAGAACCAAAGTACCATAAGGTGGGACCCTTTCCCAATCGCATCGGAGAAAAAATGTGCAGCAAAACATGTAAACAAAGAGTTTCGATTGCGATGAAAGTCCAGACCCGATGGATCAATGAACCATAATTGATATGTGTTTGAATTTCAGTAGAAAAGTGACTGATCGCATCAGAAAAGGGCGGAGTATTGGAACATGCAACTGGGAGTTGCGATTGCGATCAATCGCAATCGGAAGCAGTCGAGGGATAATACATCAATCGCATCTGGAGTATTCAAGTTGTGATTAATCACATCGGAGATTAGAGAAGAAGAGTTTAGATTTTATAAAGTTGTGGGACCCAGAGCTTTTGAAGGTTAGCGTTGGTTGTTCAGTAATTAAAATCCAAGTTTTATTAAAAAGGTTTAATAATATTGCTGAGAGTTATTTATGTTGGATTAAAAGAGTTATGCAACTGCAATGAATGGGAAAATGAATATAGTGAACCGAAAAAGAGAGGGCGACATTATTAAAGCACTGTATTATAAAAGGACCATGGATATGATACGCGTTGGTTGAAACTACCCAGTAGTTATATTAAAAAGATAGTTATATATATGCAGCGGTTACACAACTGCAATGTAGAGGAGAGCCTGCAGAAACGATTATGACGGTCGAATGTTGATTAGATTTTGCAGATCTGCCATACATATATTGGGTTTGTAACCATGGCGATATTAAAGCCTCCGCATTCAGTTATTTAAACTGCGAGTAAAGGAAACCAAAGCTTTGGAATTTTCCCAGATTTAAAGTCAGCAGTTATATGTATTGTAACGCAACTATATGTATACGGCAGACACATAATCATGGTGAACAGGAATATGCACAGGAATGAACTTGACAGGTGTACATGCGCAGGTGCACGGAGTAGCAGTAACTAGAGCGTGTAGAATAGTTTCTTAATAGCAGCAGAAAAGGACAAAACCAGCAAAGCCAAAGGCCAGAAAATGGGCTAAGTGAAATTGTTTTTATGTAACCGAAAAGGTGAAATGTAAATGTTTTAATTGATTTATATTGTTGTGACGCATTGGCAAGTCTCCAGAAGAGAACAAATATCCCACTGTAATGTTAAATTGGTACCTACAGTTATATTTTCTGAATGAGAGGATAAAAGAGATGAGAAGGCAAAAGGAAGAGTGACATGGCTGTCCATTTCGAATTCCCAGTAGAATACAAACAGCCATGAAGCTCTTTTGTATAAAACAGGGTAATATCCAAAGGGATAAGTTTGACGAAAATAGAGTGAGAGAAGAAGAGAGTGTGCAGCAGAATTGAAGAGAGTTGAAGAAAAGAAAGTTGCAAGAGGTGAGAGAGAGTGAGCATAGAGAATGTTGAGTCTGGAATTGAGGCAGAGAAGAGAAGAAGAAGGAGGAGCAGAACAAGATGTTGTGAAAAGTTAGAGAATGCAGAAATGAAGCAGTGAGGTAGAGAAGGAGGAGCTGATAGTGAATCTGACAAGATGTAGAAATGATATAAGGCAGATATGAAGACTGACGCATAGTAGTGAAGATGATACAGAACAGAGCTGATATCCAAGGTAAATCAGCAAGTGTTTTCCTTTTGAAAGAGTAAGGAAGTTGGAGCTTCCCTATCAAGTTGTAGCTTGATAGATGTCAGTTGTAGCTGACTGAGGTTGGAGCCTCCTGTAGTTGGTGCCTGCAGAAAATAGATGGGAGTTGGTGCTTCCACATCAAGTTGTAGCTTGATAAAATGTCAGTTGTAGCTAACTAAGGTTGGAGCCTCCTATAGGTTGGATCCTGCATAAAATTGATGGGAGTTGGAGCTTCCTTGCAATTTGTAGCTTGTAGAATTGAGGTAGGAGCCTCCTGTAGGTTGGTGCCTACAAAAAATTAGTGGTGAGAGGGAGTTGGTTCTTTCCTTTGCATCAAAACAATAATAAGATGTGGTTTTCTCCCTTTATGGGTTTCCACTTATATCTGGTGTCTCTGTGCATGATGTTTATGTGTTGATCTGGTTTATATCATCTGCTTAATACTTGCTGCTCTCATATTAAGTCTACTATTACTTTATATTAATGCTTGCTGCTCACATTCTAAGATTACTGACATGTTAAGTTGAACATGAAATGAAGGTGTAAACAAGTGTTAATGAAAAAGTTTTAAAAGTCCATGAATGTGTTAAACTGATTCACCCCCCCTCGCCAATCATGGTTCAACAATTCTCATCCAGAGAACGATGAAATCAAGAGGTAGAATCAAGAGCTACTGCAGAAAGGTCACATTCGACCAAGTTCATTGCCCTGTGGGAACCCGATCGTGTTGGTACAGAAGAAGGATGGGAAGTGGAGACTCTGTATTGACTATCGGGCGCTGAACAAGATAACTGTCTGGAATAGGTACCCAATCCCACAAATTGATGACCTTTTGGACCAACTCAAAGGGGCGAAATATTTCAGCAAGTTCGACTTGAAGTCAGGGTATCACTAAGTACCAATTGAACCCTCCGATGTGTGGAAGACTGCCTTAAAAGCCAAGGAATGCCTTTTCGAATGGTTGGTCATGCCTTTTGGGTTGACGAATGCTCCCACAACCTTCATGAGGTTGATGGATGACATCTTATGGCCATTCACCAACTCATTTGTAGTGGTGTACTTGGATGACATTCTGATCTTCAACTAGACTTGGGAAGAGCACCTCCACCACATCTGACAAGTCCTCCAAAAACTGTGGCAAGACAAGTTGTGTGCCAATTTGGAGAAGTGCACTTTTGGCATGACCCAGGTTCAATATCTAGGATACATTATTGATGAAAGGGGGTGCATGTGGATCCAACCAAGATCCAAGTCATTTAGATCGCTTTCCCAACCACTATAATGCAGCTTCACACTCTTTCTGGGTCTTGCTAATTTCTACCGTAGGTTCATGTTGGGATTCTCTCATATCACTTGGTACTTGAGTAAAGTCACCAAGGGAGGAGTGAGAGCAAAATTCTTTTGGTCGAAATATCAACAGAAGGTGTTCATAGAATTGAAAATTGCTCTATTCTCGCCTTCTGGGCACTACATTACTCGTACTTGCAACAATCATTTAGATCGATATGATGCCTCCGACTATGCTATCAAAGTTTCACTAACCTGGACATCCAGTGGCATATCACAGTGAGACATTGTTTGACACAGTTCGCAAGTATCCCACTTATGACAAAGAAATGTATTCCATTGTGCAAGCTTGTCGACAATGGAAGCATTACATTTTGAGGAAGGAAACAATCATCCACATAGACCACCGGCCCTTGTAGTTCATACAGACACCGGGGAAGTTGCAGAATGATCGCCATCAGAAGTGGTCCACATATCTGCAACAATTTCATTTGAACATCAAGTACAAGAAGGGTAGCACCAATAATGTTGTAGATTGCCTTAGCCGACCACCGATCGTGGCCATAAACATCGTTCTCAAATCTTGTGGGCATGAGACTTCTGATTGGATGCTTATTCATGAGAGCGACCCGTACCCGGCCACATACAAGGCACTCTTGGGGGGTACGCAAGTTCCAAATTTTCACCTCCAAGATGCACTTTTATGTCACCTAGGACACCTTTGTGTTCCTTCAAGTGAGCGCACCATGTTGATATGGGAAGCACACTACAGTTGAGTCGCTGGGCATTTCGGGGTTGAGAAAACAGTAGCAGTACTACAAAAGTATTTCTATTGGCCGAACCTTCGAAAGGATGTCGGGAAGCACATCAGATCCTGCATTGCTTGTGCCATTGCCAAACCGACCATCAAGAAGCAAGGCCTATATACTCCGCTACCTACCCCTAGTCGACCTTGGGAATCCATCTCCATGGATTACATGTCGGGCCTTCCTTCTACTAAGCATGGAAATGAATGTGTTTTCGTGGTCATCAACAGATTCTCGAAGATGACCATTATGTTGGCCTGAAAGAAGAATATCACAACAGAAGCCACTATTGAACTCTTCTTTGAATGAGTGTGGGTGAACTTTGGGATCCCATAGTCTATCATCTCAGATCAGGACAATAGGTTCCTCAACACATTTTGGTATAGCCTCTGGTCAATGCTGGACACCAAGCTCACCAAGTCCACAGCTTTCCATCCCCAAACTAATGGACGGATATAGGTCGTTAACATGATGATTGTACACATTTTGCGTATGTACAATTAAAAGCATCCACGCACATGGGATGAGAGTGTTCCCTATGTACAACATATTTATAACCCGAATCTCCACAGCTCAACCGGCCACAACCCCTTTCAGGTGGGCCTCGGATTCCAGCCACTATGTCCCATTAACGTAGCCATGGAATTTGCGGCTACTCAGGCTGATTTGGCTCATGTCTAGTTTGAAGTTGACAAAGAAAATAGCTTCATTGAGCGTATTCAACACATACGCCAACAGGTTCATGACATATTGGACAGAGCCAATGCTAAGTACAAGCAAAGCCATGATCAACATCGGGTGCCACACAAATTCCAGGTGGGCGGCAAAGTGTGGCTACATTTGCGGAAGGAGCGCCTCACTGGACCCCACCGGAAACTTCGCCCGCTCCGATACAGGCCATACACCATCACCAAGGTTTTAGGGAACAATGCCTTTGAGCTTAGTATTCCACCATGTTGAGAATGCAGCAAGATGATGGAGCTTAGTGAAATGAAGTCGCCTTCACTAAGTGGGCCCGCAGGCAAATTCTGGCGCAAAGTCTATTTTTAGACTATGTCTATTTTTAGACATACGGAGCATGATTCAGAGATTCCAGTTGGAGATTCTTGAAGCATGTGACATGTTGGTAAAAATAGATGAGACTCATATTTTTAGGTCCCAGGCTATTTTTAGACTGCCTCTCCTAAAAATATGGAAGTCAAATATTATTTACCCTTAATAATATTTTGACTATAAATAGCAGTTTACTCTCTTGGAGCACTTCAGTTCGAGTCATGGAGGTGGCTCATGCAACTGACAGAGGAATCACGTGGTTCCTAGGGTTTGATGGCATCTTGCATGGTTGACTGGCCACCATGGTAAGTTTGGAGGAGTTAATCGATAGTTTAGGAGTTGTATGTCTGCTTATTTTAGTTGAACTAGTTGAGATTAGTTTAACCTAGTTAATCAATTAGTTATGAGTGGAGTGAATCTAAATATTATTTAATTCATTAATAGTAACTCAATATTCAACTCAATAACACTAGCTCTTTTCACTGCACATGACTGGCCATGGAGACCAAAAAGGAAGAGGTAGATGAAAGGGTGAGTAAAGCTTACTGAGGACTGGCCAGCATGGGATTTACTTACACTTGGAGTGAAATCTGTCTCATGACACCACATGCTAGCTAAGCCAAGGGGATTCGAACTTGGATCAATTCTTTTCTCATCTTGGATTGCGCAGTAGAGGCAGGCAAACAGTGGAGGAGATTTGAACCTGTGACTTGTTCAGATCTGAGCTAGTTTGTGTGTAACTATTGGAGATAGTACCGAGTACTTGTGAGGAGTATTGTACTATGATTGTTACATGATTCTCTATCATTATAATATACACAATAGCTGCGGGGTTTTCAGCTATAGGCTTTCCCCATACATACTGAGTTAATGTGTGATTGATTGATGTGCGATCGCTTCTATTTTTTCCGCATGTGACAATTAATTGTAGATGAGATTATGTGTTATGCATGAAATTCGAAATTGATGTGTAATCGGGTTAATCTCCATTGAATAAGTGATTTATTCAATTAATTTCTACATGTAATCGGAGCGAGATTAATTGTCGAGATCTATTACGGTGATTGCAAACTTATTTCCTCGGACAGAGTCTGCATACGGGCCAGGAATCCTCCGGATTCATCTTTCTTCGGAAAGTGAAAGGTCTGGTAAACGCCCCTTGCAGTCAATCTCTGATTTGGAAATAATTTGTTCTCAAGTGTAGATCGGAAGCGAGAGAGCTTGGAGTTTGGAATCTGACCTATGTTATATTGTTTTCTGGTTTCGTGCTGAAAATGTCTTTCAATCTTGTTTATACTCAATATGCCTTGAAGGTACCAATTATAAGGTATGAAGGATCAGATGGAAGCAGAGATAAAGATAATGAACCATGAGTTCAGACATAATGCTATGTCCAAAAGCCCAACACAAAATGGTCTAAGCACATGGCAAAAGAAGAGGCAAATGCTCAAGGATCCGTTGAGGCGGCCACATAGATCATATTGGCCCGCCCCCGTATGAGTTAAGCATCTATGGCTTAATGTGAAAGCTTTACTAATCTGGTCTAGTAAGAGGACTAAAGGAAAGCCGGCTCAAAGATAAGTCAGAAGACCAAGATGGAGAAGGGCGACAGATTTCCGCCAAATACCTCACGGCTCACCCACGCATAGATGAGTCAGCGTGGGAAGCATCGTTGATGACGAGGACATGGTCGACCTGGCTCTCCTTGGTCTTCCGAAGGCTTGGCACTCATATCAATATAGTGTCAATGGTCGAGAGAAGCTGCCAGGATGGGAGCGCCTTTGGGCGGATCTCATGCAGGAGGAGATAAGAAGGACTACTTGGGATGGATCTTCATCAAAGGGAGCTGATGAAGAAAACTGCGCTTTGGTTGCCAAAGCAAAGAAGGGGAAGGGTAAGAAAACCTCTCATTCTGGTGCAAAGGGCAAGAAGAAGGATATGGCGAAAGTGAAGTGTTTTCACTGCCATGATCACGGACATTATGCTACCAATTGTCCAAAGAAGAAGAAGAACAAGCAAGCGGGAAGATCTGCAGATGGAGAAGCCTTGGCTTCACAGTTCGAGCTTGAATTTTCACTGATTGCATGCTTGGTTTCAAGTGTGATGGGATCGGTGTGGTTCTTGGACAGCGGTGCGTCATTTCATATGATGGGAGATCGGGAGTTGTTCTCAGATCTGGAGGACAAAGATTTGGGTGTGCACATCGAGATGGGCGATGATGGTAGATACAGTGCGACTGGTATCGGTACCGTATCCTTTCAGAGGGAGTCTGGTAAACCCTTTGTACTAAAGGATGTCATGCATGTACTCGGATTGAAGAAGAACCTGATTTCAGTAGCGATGTTGGAGGATAAGGGGTATGATGTGGTCTTCAGCGAAGGAAAAGCCTTCCTGCGCAGTAAGACTACTGGAGAGACCCGGAAGATAGGGGTTCGAACTTAGAACCTTTATCAGTTGCAGGTAGATGACTGCGCAGCTATGGCATGCAAGGCGGGAGAAGTGGTGAGCCGGGATGATGAGGGCGAACAGTGGCACAGGAGATTGGGCCACCTTCACCATGGAGCTTTGAAGATTCTGCAGCAGATTTCTACTGGGCTTCCTAAGGGCACTCTTGCGCAGTCAGATCAGTGCAAGGGGTGTACTTTAGGGAAGTATGTGAAAGCCACCTTTCACAAGAAGGATAGTCGCGCCACGAAGATCCTTGAGAGAGTTCACACAGACGTGTGTGGTCCTTTCTCAGTTGCTTCGACAGCAAAGCACAGGTATTATGTGATCTTTGTTGATGATTTCTCTCGAGAGTGCTGGATCTTCTTCATGCAGAAGAAGAGCGATACATTCGCGAAGTTCTGTGAGTTTAAAGCACTGGTCGAGAAGGAGTCGGGGAAGAAGGTGATTGCTCTAAGGGGTGATAACGGTGGTGAATTCATCTCGGCTGAATTCAAGGAGTTCTGCAGCGCAGAAGGGATTCGGAGAGAGCTCATCGCACCCCATAACCCACAGCAGAACGGGGTGGCTGAGCGGAAGAACAGAACGATCGTGGGTGCTGCACGGGCGATGTTGCATGATCGGGGCCTACCCCTTCACTTGTGGGCTGAGGCATGCAATACAGCAGTGTATGTGCAGAACCGTTGTCCTCACAAGGTTCTTGGCATGAGTACACCAGAGGAGGCTTATTCTGGCAAGAGGCCTGATATTTCCCATTTGCGGATTTTCGGATCTCCTGTCTACATGCATGTGACGAAGGATGCGAGAAGGAAGCTGGATCCAACTGCTGAAGTTAGAATATTTGTGGGGTACACTGATACACCTCATAACTATCGGGTGTATGTGCCAGACAGTCGCAAGACTGTTGTGCGACGGGATATAAAATTTCAGGAGGAGAAAGCCATGCAGTGTTTGCTTGAGAGGGAGCTACACTTGCATGCAGATGAGGAGTTGTTAGTTCCTAAGGAGGAGCTTCCGGATGTGGATCAGCCACAAGAGGAGGTTCAGGAGGCGGAAGAAACCACCCAGGCAGCGCCAACCATCAGAGGGCGCATGCGCACTACAGAAGCTGAGCGACTGGCTCGGGATGCAGAGAAGTTTGTAGGACCACCTACAACACAGCGCAGACAGAGACAGTCACCGGATTGGTACACTGGATACATGGCTCTTGTGAGTCAATGTGTTGTGACGGAGCCATCCTCTTTTGAGGAAGCTGTGGAGGAACCCGCATGGGTTGATGCCATGATCGAAGAATATGATTCGATCATCAGGAACAGTGCATGGGAGATTGTCCCAAGACCGGTGGGGAAATCAGTGGTGGGTTCGCGATGGATCTACAAGGTGAAGCAGGCAGCTGACGGGAGTGTGGAGAAGTACAAGGTGAGATTTTTCGCCCGTGGCTTTTCACAGATCGAGGGGATTGACTATGAGGAGACTTTTGCACCTGTCGCAAGGTACTCTTCCATATGGACGATCCTTGCTCTCTCAGCGCAGATGGGGTGGCACATTCATCAGATGGATGTGAAGACTGCATTCCTCAATGGAGTTATTGAGGAGGAGGTGTACATAGAGCAGCCTAAAGGTTTTGAGATCTTCAGCAGTGAGTCACATGTGTGCCGACTCAAGAGAGCACTGTACGGGCTGAAGCAAGCACCTCGTGCTTGGTACACTCGGATAGACAGCTACTTCACCGGGCTTGGATTCTCCAAGAGTGAGGCGGATCCAAACCTATACCAGATTGTGGTGGAGGGGAAGTTGTTGATCATCGTACTGTATGTATATGATCTGATTTTGACTAGCGATGAGCGGTTGATACTTTCATGCAAGGAGGATCTTTCACGAGAGTTCGAGATGAAGGACTTGGGCATCCTTCATTATTTCCTGGGATTGGAGATTTGGCAGCGCAGCGGAGGACTGTTTGTTTCTCAGGGCAAGTATGCTCGGGAGATTCTGGAGAGGTTCAACATGCAAGACTGCAAGCCTGTTGACACTCCTCTTCCTGGTGGTTGGAGGAAGGAGGATGCTACTTCAGCGGAGGTAGTGGATGCCACTGTCTATCGACAGTTGGTGAGGTCGCTTATGTATCTGGTCAATACACGACCCGATATATGCTATGCAGTTAACCAGCTTTCGCAAGCTATGGTTAAGCCTACCAAGCTCTTTTGGAAGGCGGGCAAGCATGTATTACGCTATATCAGAGGCACATCGGGATATGGTCTATGGTACAGACAGGAGGATGGAGTGAAGCTTTCTGGTTTCACTGATGCAGATTGGGCAGGGAGCCCAACGGACCGGAAGAGCACTTCTAGAGGAGTTTTCAGCATTGGGTCGACAGCAGTTTCCTGGTACAGCAGGAAGCAGAGATCCGTGGCACTCAGTTCAGCAGAGGCCGAGTACATGGCAGCTAGCTTTGCTGCATGTGAGGCTATTTGGATGAGGAAGATCCTCGCAGGTTTGTTCAGGTTGCATTTGGAGCCTACGGTGATCTACTGTGATAACCAGAGCTGCATCAAGCTCTCGGCTAATCCAGTTTTTCATGATAGGTCCAAAAATATCGACATCAGGTACCATCACATCAGAGATTGTGTTCAGCGGAGGATCATGATGCTTTCATATGTTCCCACGGAGGATCAGGATGCCGACATCCTGACGAAGGCGCTCACCAGGGGCAAGTTCGAATTCCACAGAGGCAGGATAGGGATTGCAGATAATCCATATCTTGCTGAGAGGGAGTGTTGAGAATGCAGCAAGATGATGGAGCTTAGTGAAATGAAGTCGCCTTCACTAAGTGGGCCCGAAGGCAAATTCTGGCGCAAAGTCTATTTTTAGACTATGTCTATTTTTAGACATACGGAGCATAATTTGGGAATTCTAGTTGGATATTCTTGAAGTATGTGACATGTTGGTAAAAATAGATGAGACCCTTATTTTTAGGACCCAGGATATTTTTATACTGTGTCTCCTAAAAATATGGAAGTCAAATATTATTTACCCTTAATAATATTTTGACTATAAACAGCAGTTTACTCTCTTGGAGCACTTCAGTTCGAGTCATGGAGGTGGCTCATGAAACTGACAGAAGGAATCACGTGGTTCCTAGGGTTTGATGGCATCTTGCATGGTTGAATTCAGTTGGACTTCAGTGGCAGAAGTTTTGGAGGAGTTAACGGGACAGTTAGTGGAGTTGTGTTCTGTTTATTTTAGTTGAACTAGTTGAGATTAGTTTAACTGGCTAATCAATTAGTTATGAGTGGAGTGAATTAAATATTATTTAATTCATTAATTATTAACTCATTAGTCAACTCAAGAACACTTCAGTTCACTACAGTGCATGATCAGTTCAGTGGAGACCAGTGGAAGAGGTAGATGAAAGGGTGAGTAAAGCTATCGGTTGGAGGATCAGTTTTGCATGGGATTTGCATTACACTTGGAGGAATTGTCCATGACAATTGCGCAGTCAAGCCAAGGGGATTCGAACCTTGGATCTCTACATAACCAGGCCATGATTGCGCAATAGAGGCAAGGCAATCAGCAGTGAGTTTTGAACCAGTGACTTGTTCAAAACTAAGTTAGATTGTGTGTGACTTTATGAGAAAGTACTGAGTACTTGTGAGGAGTATTGTACTTGTTTGGTTACATGATTTCTCCATTATAATATACACATATAGCTGCGGGGTTTTCAGCTATAGGCTTTCCCCATACATACTGAGTTAATGTGTGATTGATTGATGTGCGATCGCTTCTATTTTTTCCGCATGTGACAATTAATTGTAGATGAGATTATGTGTTATGCATGCAATTCGAAATTGATGTGTAATCAGGTTAATCTCCATTGAATAAGTGATTTATTCAGCTAATTTCTACACACCATTCCTTGGTCTGTACCTAGTATTCAGTGTGGATCGCCTTCGTCCCTACTTCCCACCTCTACTGCACACCTCTGACATTACAAAACAACTCACACCAACCGAGTTAAACCCAAATTGCATGGAATAGGCCACCATAGATTATATCATGGACATGCAAATCAAGAACAATCGCCAATATAAGATCCAACTGTATTGGGTTGTCAAAGCTGGCCAACTCCTGCACTAAGGAATGTGGTTCACGAGGGACCAAGTTTAGTAGAAGTTTCCTCATCTGGTGGAGGAACTTAACGCAATGAGGACCATTGCTTCCTAAGGGGGGAGGAATGATCCAGGTGGATATTGGTGGTCACCTGCCTATTCCACTTGGGGCCCCACCATTGTCTCTTTTATTTTTTCAGTTTCGGCACAACTTACTATTTTTAGCAGTTTTTTGGGTCCTGAACTTCCAGAACCGTTTGAGGCCCTAAACAACGTTTTTTGGGAAAACCGAGAGAAAAATGGGTTCATGGACCGATGTTTCTCCCTAAAAATTTTTATTCCTCGGATATATCTTTCTAAAGAGGTATGGTTCATGTCAAACGGAGTTCGTATGCCAAAGTTACGTCCCCAGGAAGTTGAAACACCAATTTACCCAAACATGGCCCATAGTTTTGGTGCTTCATCTCCTAGGGTTAGGGTTTTGGATGTTTAGAGTTTTCCATTGTTTCTAAATAATAAATAGGACCTCGAGCCTCATTTTAACTTAGTTCGGAGGTCTTTAGCCGCCACATCTCTTCTCAGAGATAGCTACTAGCGCCCTAGCTAGTTTATTTCCATTCTGTCTGTAAGCAAATTTCAGTTTTTTGATATTAATGAAATGAAGTGTTATTTCCACTGCATCTTTGTATTTATGGTTATATGTTTATTCTATTGTGTTCCTGCATAAATCCAGATCACTCAAGCGATGGCTAAGCCTACCAAGCTCTTTTGGAAGGTAGGCAAGCATGTCTTGAGATATCTCAGGGGCACATCTGAGTATGGATTATGGTATAGACAGATGGATGAGGTGAAGTTGCATGGATTCACGGATGTAGATTGGGTAGGCAACCCAACAGATAGAAAGAGAACATCAGGAGGGATTTTTCAGTATCGGATCTATGGCAGTTTCTTGGTACATCAAGAAACAAATATCTATGGCACTCAGTTCTGCAGAAGCAAAATACATGGCAGCATGTCAAGCTGCGTGTGAGGCTATCTGGATGAGGAAGATCCTGGTTGGTCTATTCGGTTGACATTTAGATCCTATAGTGATACATTGTGATAATCAGAGTCACATTAAACTCTCGATTAATCCCGTGTTTCATGATAGATCTAAACATATTGATATCTGGTATCATCATATCAAATATTGTGTGCAGCGGAAGATCATGTTGCTTCAGTACATTCCTATGGAAGATCAGGTTGTAGATATTCTGACGAAGGCGCTCACCAGAGCAAATTCGAATACCATAGAGGCAGGATCGGGGTGAAGGATAATCCCTATCATGTTGAGAGGGAGTGTTGAGATTCAACAAGATGATGATCTTAGCAAAAATGAGTTGCCTTCACTAAGTGGGCCCGTAGGCTATTTTTGGCACAATTCTATTTTTAGACATGGGGATCATATTTCAGAAGTTGTAGGATGCTATTTGTGGATTGTTGGTAAAGTTGGAAAAATAGATGAAATTCTATTTTTAGAATATTGGGCGAAGTCTATTTATAGATCTTTGATCTAAAAATAGAAGTGTCGATTATTATTAGCTCTTAATAATAATCTGACAATAAACAAAAAACTTATTCTCTTGGAGCACTTAGTTTCAGTGCACATATTTGGAAAATAAGTGGACTAAAGGAATTACACAATTCCTAGGGTTTACTGGTGGTTCATGAATGGAGGACTCAGTTAGAACTGAAGTGGAAAAGTTATGACAGAGTTGGAAGAGTAGTTCATGGATTTGTATTCAGTTTAAATTCGTTAAACTCAGTTGAGCTAGTTGTATCTAGTCTAACTGAATGATACACTAGTGAGAGTGGAGTGAAATAATTAGTTAATTAGTTCACAAATAATAACTCATTAATCCACTTAACCATATGTTGAGCTAATTTATGTACCTAAACTAACACAATTAGTTATTATCAATCCAGGTTGTTTATGCTTTGAGGCAAGTTCACTATATGTGAAGATCAGATATAATCAAACCTTGAAAGATAAGCTATTCAAAAGCTGAAAGTAATACATTCTATAACTCTAACTCAATTAGTTTAAAAAGAGGAATAATATTGAAATGGTTCTTGACTCAAGAAATCCACTTTCACCTCAATTACCACTTAATGAATCAGAGATTTAAAACCAAGAACTTAAGATGGATAAATTATTAATGAAAGAAGCTCTTAAATTAAGAGACATGTAAAGTATTCCATTATAATTCATTCATCTTAATATCAAAAATCTCAACAAGAAACTACTCGCACACAAACAAAAGAAACCAATTTTAATTCATCATTTTAGTAGAAGGGATGCTCAACTTGATACATCTGTTTTTCCAACTTGATAAAGTGATGAATAAGCTATAAAATAATGACATCAATCATTATGCATGAACCATGAAGCAATCTGAAATAAAGCTTTGAAAAACCAGTTCTACAATCATCAAATTACAAGGAAATAAAACTAGTTAACAAGAAAGTGTACTTAGCTTGGAATGGGGGCCCTTCCACCCTTGCCTTGCACACTTGATAAATGATCTCAGAAGCTTAAATTCAGTCACACATCCATAACATTGAACAACAAAATGATAACAGCACAAGTCTTCAAATTAACTCCTCAATCCAAAGTTGTCACAATATAAAAGTATATAAGTCAATAATAATCCTAATACATAAGCCATCAAAGCTTTGGCTTTAAATAAGAAGTCTCATGAACAAACTGATCTATTTTTACTCAAAAAAACCCATCTACTTCTCATCCACCTATCCAAGTCGAATTCATTGTTCTTATCCCAAGAAATATGGTCAATCCCATAGAATCTCAAAACTGCCCTATTTCTATGGGATTTCTGAATGACTAGTCATGATTGACTAGAACTAAATGGGCCTAATAAAGCTTGTTCTGTTCGAACTAAGCATAGGTGGCTTAGTCCTAGTTTCCAAGCCGTCCATCCATGCATTCAACTCGTGCCCAAGTGTCCTGCAACCATATCAACCATATAGCTATTACGGGAATTTCTGAATCAGCCAATTTTGCACTAAAAATCAAACTTTCATAAAAACTTTAGAATTTGAAAAATTAAAATTAAATACCTGAATAGATATCAAATATATGTCAAAATGGAATAAATGAATGAAAAATGGATGGAAAATAGATGGATTAGTAAGTTTCTTTGAGCAAAATAAGACCAAAACTAAGGCCCAACATCTCTCCCTTGCTTATCATCAAGCATGTCCCCATGCTTGCCTATTTCTCTTTGACCTTCTTCTTTCTGAAGTAGATGTTGTACCTGTAGATGCTTCCTGTTGTGCTGCCCTTGCCAAACAATCCAAACCTGTGTCATGTCTTTCTTTGAACAAAGCTGCTTTAACCTTCTGTTTTTCATACTTGGCCTGCCACATATTCTTTTCCTTCAACCACTTAAATGCTTGTTTAGAAATTAGATCATTTTTCCTTTTCAATCTCCCCAACTCTTCTTTCAATTTTTCATTTGTTTTGACCAATTTAGCATTATCTTTCTTGTTTGCTTTGTTCTCTTCTTTTAATTGTTTTTCCACAATTTTGCTAATTTCTAATTGGTCAGTTAAATCCCTGATTTTTCCATCATTGATTTCTTTTTCAAAATCTTGGGTTGTTTTCATTAATGATGTTGCTGCTTCATCATCATATGAAGAATCCCTCTCAAATTCTTCTTGTGGAATGTTATTTTCTTCTTGTGGTCTTGGAAAATATGTTTCTTCTTCCTTGTCTAAATTAATGGGACTTTTATTTGTAAATCTTTTGGGAATAGACATCACAGATATTTCATTTTCCATGGCCATGTTATTTTTCTGTTTGGCTCTTGTTCTAGGATATAAGGGTGAATTCATCAATCCTCTACTTTCCTGCTCTGTTTTATCCTGCACCTCTTTAATCTGTTTAGTAAAATGATTTTTAATCATGAATTCTCTCCACTCTATGCCCTGCAATCTCACCTGATACTCAACTAGGATTTTAATCAATCCTTGATGATACATCTGTCCTACCTTAGGCCTGTTTTCATGTCTTGCTGTTTCAATCATTCTTAAGAGGCTCTTATATAGGAAATAAGGTAAATTAATCCTATCTTCTCCCTTAATGTGCTGTAGAAGTTTAACATGATATAAATGGGCAACACTATATCCTCGGTCACAAGTCAAGAACTTTTGGATGATCAAGACCAATTCTCCCCATGGCTCATTAAACCATTCCCTGGGTATCCCTTTTGTCCTATCAAATGTCCCCTTTCGGTTTTTCTCAAGGAAGAAAGTCCATGCTTTCTCCTTGAAGTGTAGCCCTTTGTAATACTTCTCCCCTAACATTGGCAAATCTAAGGCTTTGGACAAGTATTCTTGGGTTACTGGGACAATGATTTCTCCTACTCGAGTCTGATCTTGATTGAAATTCTTTATAAAATCTTTGGTTATCTCCTCAGAATGGCCATTAAATTTCTGTAAGAAGCCTATCATCCCTGCCTGATAAAGTTTCTCTATAGTCTCTTTTCCCCAGCTTTCTATTTGAAATTTTGGCTCTACCCTGTTTGTCATTGTTTCTGTAAACCAATCAATGTAGGCCTCTGCTGTCACTAACTTCATTTTAATAAAAATTTATGACTATCGTTTTTTTTTTAAATGAAATTCAGTAAGCAAAGAAGCTTACCTTCCTCTTCTGACTCAACTCAACTCTGCCTTTTTTTAACCTCTGATATATTCCCTTGTAATAGCACTATCTGAATTCCTTGTTTAATGCAAACAACACCTGTATACTCTGTTAATACAGTGGCCTTTGTTTTTTTAATTAAATACACACGCAGCAATAACCATGTTTACTCATCACACAAAAAAACATGATTCACTGTGTATCTATAAAATAAAAAAACTAAAGAGTGCTCTCGGCCTCATCAAAATTTCAAAATGTTTTCGGCTTAAGCAAGGGCATTTGCAAAAATTTCTGCTTGCAGACTCAGCATAAAAACCATAAAAATGCAAAAAGGCTCTCGGCCTCAACCAAATATAAACACGGCTTCAGCAACCCGACTCCCTTTGGAAACCACAGTTCATTTTGACAATCCGGCATTCGATCCCCTGTTTTAGTAAAAAACAAAACAAAAATGCAGTGGCAGCAAGTGTTTATGGCATTTTTCGTTTTCATGTTAACTGTTTGTTAAAATTTTAATGCGCACAATTCACTCAGCAGAACACGGTTTAGTGCGCAATTAGTCAACAACCACTGCCATGCCACTTCAATCACAGCATTCCGTTAAAATTCTTAACGTGTTACTCATGCAATGAGTTTCCATCAAAATGCTGCGCATCAAAATCTATCCACAATCCGTAAGTGCTGTTAATCTGGAGATAATCACGGATTTGTAGTTACCTGACTGTCAACGAGCGCATGGAGTGTAACCGGGCGCTCCAAATCCCTATTACTTTGGTTAATTGAGCTGGTGGCAAAGCAAAGGATCTAAAAGTTAATGACAAGCAATATCCCATAATCGCTGAGTGTAAATGAACTTCACTGTTACCTGACTTAATCCTGAAAATCTGCTATCTCTGATCGTTGAACCCGGAGCGATTTCCTTTCTTAAATCCGCCTTCTTGCTTTTCCGGAGTGATTTTCACTATTTTGCTGCTTCAAACGCCTTCTCTCTTCTCCGGAATGATGTTTTGTTTCAAAACGCCTTCTTTCTGAGCTCTGGCAATGAGGAATGAGGTCTAAACGGTCATGAATTGACCGAGTTCATGGTTGTACCGTGCCTATTGGTGTTATGATGCGCAGTTGGTATGGCTGTCCTCTTTGACCAGTCGCCCGACTGTGTCATGAGGATGCCACCGCCGTGTGCTATGTTTGAATGATATACACGTATTGCCACCACCGGCGTGTGCTATGTTTGAATGATATGCCCGTATTTTCACCACCGGCGTGTGCTATGTTTGAATGATATGCCCGTATTGTCACCACCGTGTGCTATGCACGTATGATTTCCATTGTCGTGTGCTATTTTTTTGAATGATATGCACGTATCATTGCCACCATCATGTTTTATTTTGAATGATATACCCGTATCATTGCCACCGTCATGTGTTATTTTGAATGATATGCATGAACTATTACCTCCGCCGTGTGTCTATACGTGCAATGATACTCCTGCATTGTATATGCAATTATCATTTCACCATACCCTGTCAATCATACAAGCCTGCCAGATCATAACAATCGTGCCCGTCCTTCATTTTGTATGCGTCATATACCTTTGCTTATCCTTATACCATATGCGCGTTGATTTTATATACCATATGTATTAACCTTATATCCTTTGCGCTGAATTTTATATAGATGGTTTTAACGCATTTCTTATTTACACTATGGTATATAGTTTAATATAACGCATTATTTGTTTTGCCTTCTATGCACACCTTTATGATTTTAAAATGACCATCTTAGGTCATGTTTAAAATCATCACCATACTAATGCTTGATTTGTATATGCAGATGGAAAAAGTTGTCCTAGCTTGGTCTTTTGCTCTTAAAGAAAAATACTTAGGATTATAGGGAATATGTATAGGAAATGTGTATGAATGAAATGGAATATGTATAGGGGTATTATGAATATAGGATATGTATAAGGAATAATGAATATCCTCAGGTACTAACTTTAACTTAACAAAAACTAAAAATTCCTAAGAAAAATTTGAATTTCAAGTACAAAATGACTATACATATACTTCCCTGGATGATGTTTGTACAGGTGGAATGAAATAAGATGTTGTAGATGAATCAAAAAGTAAATTTTATTGCTGCTCCTTGTTCTTCATGCTCTGGTTCTTGAATTGAAAAATCAGGTCCCTTTGTAATGATTCTTTGTTTCAGGTCCCTCTGTACTGCTTACATAATATGCACATGTTGTTTTGACATTGGCAGGTCTCTCAAGTCCCTCTGTATTGATTTCTTCTTTCAGGTCCCTCTGTTGACAATACAAGTTCCTTCTATACTTCAGCTTTCCAGCTAAAGATCTAATACAAGTCTCCCCCTTGTTTAAGATATGACTTGTCCTCAAGTCAGTTGTTGATGGAGAGTACCTGTATTGAAATTATGTGAGAACAGTAGAACAAGAAAAAGGAATTCATAGAGTCCAAGTTGCCCTGGTTTTCCCCTATGATTTCTTGTTTGCTTAGTGCCAGTTGCCTGGTTTTCACTAGCAAACAAATTATTTATATATATATATATATATATATATTTTTTTTTTTTTTTTTTTATTCAACTACAGGACTGGAAGATGGCTGAGCCTGGTGTGCCATGACTTCCAGTTCTGTATCTTCTGTCAGTTGTTTCATAAATGCTTCTTTACTGATAGGCCTATTATAAACTTTGAGCCTATGTCCATTCACTATAAAGGAGGTGGAGTCCTCGTCGATTGTTTTGATCTTGACTGCTCCATTGTCGAAGATTTCATCAATTTCATATGGACCTAGCCAGTGTGTTGTGAACTTTGCTTTGAAATCTTTGAACTTGGAATCAAAAAGTAATGCCCAATCTCCCTTGTGAAATGTCTTTGTTTTGATATATCTGTCGTGCCATTTCATTCTTTGTTGTTGCACCAATGTAGTATGTTCTATGGCTTGTTGACGATGCTCATCCAACTGATTCAGTTCCATGATCCGCTGTTGTTGTGCTTCTGTCAGGTCTAGTCCTAATTCAGCTGCTAGTCTGTATGTTTGTATTTGAAACTCTCTAGGCAATAAGGCCTCTTTTCCATATACTAACTGGTATGGACTAAAACCAGTTGTATTCTTCCATGTAATTCTATAGGCCCATAGTGCATCTTGTAATTTTTCAGACCAATCTTTTCTGTTCAGCTGTACTGTTTTTGTCATGATATTTTCTAGGACTTTATTTGTTGATTCAACCTGCCCATTTTCTTGAGGATGATATGGTGTAGATGTCCTGTGTTTGATCTTGTACTTCTCTGTTAGATCTCGTACCAGTTTTGATGTAAATTGTGTTCCTTGATCTGTTACAATTTGTCTAGGTACTCCATATATGACAAAGATTTCTTTAAAAAGAAAGTTGACCACTGTATCTTCTGTTGCTCTATTCACTGCTTTAGCCTCCGCCCACTTGGTTACATAATCTGTACATACCAAGATGTACTTCTTTCCATTTGATGGTGGATTGATGGGTCCAACAAAGTCAAGTGCCCATTGCTCAAATGGTTCTATGAGGACCTGTGGCTTCAGCGGCATCTCATCTCTTGTGATTGGTCTCCCTGTTCTTTGGCAACTGTCACATTGCTTGACATATTTCTTAGATTCTTTGAAGATGGATGGCCAGTAGTAGCCCAGTTGTAGCACCTTATATGCTGTTCGTTTATCTGCAAAATGGCCACCACATGGTTCATCGTGACATGCCCTTAGAATATCTAATATTTCATCTTCTCGCACACATTTTCTAATTATCAAATCTGAACCAGTATAAAATAAATCACCATTTACCAAACTATACCTAGAACTCTCTCTAACAATTTTGTGTCTTTGCTTTTTAGTGAATTGGGTTGGTAACTTTCCAGAAGATAAATAGTTTTCCATGTCTGCAAACCATGGTGTTCTTACTGTGATAGCAAACAGATGTTCATCGGGAAAGTTATCTGCAACCGGATTAGGATCATTGGGTGAATGTATGCGGGACAGAAAGTCAGCCACTTGATTTTCCTTGCCTGGCCGGTCTTGTATTGTGATATTAAATTCTTGCAATAATAGTAACCATCTTGTTATTCTTCCATTGGTGATGGGTTTATTCATCAAGTATTTGATTGCTGAATGATTTGTATGAATGAAAACTTGATATCCTGTTATATAATGTCTGAATTTGTTTACTGCATGTATAACGGCTAACATTTCTTTCTCGGTGACTGTATAGTTCAATTCTGCAGGTGTTAGATTCTTGCTTATAAAATATATTGCATAATTGAACAAGTTCTCTTTCTGTCCAAGAGAGGCACCTATCGCAGTATCAGATGCATCAGTTGATATATGAAATGGCAAAGACCAATTTGGCCCACAGAGAATAGGTGCAACTGATAATTTTTCTTTCAGATTTTGAAATGCATTTTGACAGTCATTTGTCCAGTGAAATTCAATATCTTTTGCTAATAGTTTAAACAGAGGTTGGGCTATTTTACTGAAGTTTTCAATGAATCGTCTATAATAGCCTGTATAGCCTAAGAAACTTCTTACCTCTTTTTGTGTTGTAGGAGGCATTAAGTTTACTAGGACTTGGATTTTTGCTGGATCCACTTTAATTCCTGAAGCAGAAATATGGTGTCCCAGAACTATTCCTTCTGTCAACATTATATAGCATTTCTCATTGCTTAATGACAAATTTGTTTCAATGCATCGTTTCAGCACTTTCTCAAGATTATTTAGGAAATCATTATATGTGTTTCCATAAACTGTAAAGTCATCCATATAAACCTCTACACATTCATGGATTAGACCAGCAAAAATTGCAAGCACTGCTCGTTGAAAAGTTGCAGGTGCATTACATAAACCAAATGGCAAAACATTATATGCATAGGTTCCCCATGGGCAAGTGAATGTTGTCTTGTCTTGGTCTTCTGTTGCTATTCTAATCTGGTTGTACCCGCTAAACCCATCCAAGAAAGAGAAGAATTTCTTTCCAGCCAATGAGTCTAACACTTGATCAATAAATGGTAGAGGAAAATGATCCTTGAGTGTAGCTTTGTTTAGTTCTCGATAATCGACACATACCCTCCACTTTCCATTTTTCTTTGGAACAATAACCAGTGGAGAAACCCATTGACTATCTGAAATAGGATAGATGAATCCAACATTTAACAATTTTTGAAGTTCTTCTTTCACTATTTCTTTCATCATAGGATTCATTCTTCTTTGAGGTTGTCTTACAGGTTTGAATTGCTCATCTGTATAGATGTGGTGGACACATGTGTTAGGATGGATTCCTTGCATGTCAGTATAATCCCAGGCAAAAGCTTTTGAATATTTCTGTAATAATGCAATTACCTCTTGCTCTTGTTCTGATTGCAACTCATTTCCAATGTTTAAATGTTTTCCAGGACTTACCTCAATTGTTTTTATTGTTTGATTGGAGATTGTGTTTACAGGAAAGATGTCTAGAAAATAATTCCGCAAAGTTTGAACAGTACAGGTTTCCTGAAAACATTGATTCAAAAGGTTATTTGCAGCTTCATATTGAACTTCTCTAAGCTGCTCTGAAATACTTGGTTCTGAAATGAAAAGATCCATTAAGTCTTCATTCTCTTCTTCTTCTCTTAAATCAAAGAATTTATTTATACTTAAAACTGATTTAGTTTGTTGTTTTTCTTGAGCTTCAAGTACTGATTCTAAAGAAGTTGATTGTGCAGGTGAATAAAGAGCAATATGTTTTCTTTCATCTCCATGCGAAATAATCATGCTTCCTGATCTGCATCCTATAAAGGCATCAGCGGTAGCTCACCATGGTCTGCCTAAGATTAGAGGATGTCCTCCCAAATTTGTTTTTGGTTGCAGAATAAGGAAGTCAACAGGATACTCCCATGAATCCAAAGAGACTATAATATCTTCCAATATTCCTTCAGGAACAACTTTAGATCTGTCTGCTAATTCTAAGATTGTAGAGGTTGATCTAATGTTGCTCAAATGCAAAGTTTTCATTGTCTCCATTGTCATTACATTTATAGCTGCTCCCAAGTCTATTAATGTGTTTGGTACTGAGAAATTATTTATTGATATAGTAACCATAGGGATACCAGGATCAATATATTTTTCTACTTTGGTTTCTGTAGACATGAGGCTTGCTAGTTTACCAATGACTTGGATTGTAGTAGGATCCTTCTTCTTTTTCTGTGATTTCTTAATGCACAATTCCCTTATTGTTTTAGCATATATTGGTATTTCTTTAATTGCCTTCAACAAAGGAATTTTTACATAAGAATTTTTTAACTCATCTAAAATATCAAATTCAGGAAGGGTTATTTCTTTTTGTTGTTCCACTAACCTTTCAGGATAAGGTGGTGTTTGAGTTGTAATGTTTGTTCCTTTATGAATTTGTATCTTACTTTGTGATGTTTCAGGTGATTCTCCTTGTTCGGTTGGTTCTTCTATAATTGGAGGAGAATCCTTTTTAAGCACTTTTCCAGACCTTAGATGGACTTCATTAAGAGGAAGAATTGAATATGTGGGAAAACATGTTGCTTCCTCTACAGTGTATGAAGCTTTTTCCACCTTATTATTCGGATTTGCAATTGGTTGGGCTGGTAATTGAGTTGGTCTGGGTTGATTTGTGGGTAGCTGTAACTGTTGTGGTTGGGTCAAAAACGGTGGAGGATTCTGCTGCGGATATGGGATGGATTGTGGATATGCAGAATGTTGTTGTTGAAATGGTATGGATTGAGGATATTGTGGATATGTAAATGGCTGTTGATATTGTTGCTGGTATTGTTGTTGATACTGTTGAGGTGGCTGGTTTCCATAACCATATCCTCTCCAACCTTGTGCAGGTTGTTGTGGATATTGTTGTGGAGGCCAATCTTGCCATGGCATTGGAGGGGTCCAAGGATTTTGAGGTGGATAGAGGTAATTTTGTTGAGGGAATTGTTGCTGATTTTGTTGAGGCATCCTAGGTTGCCATGGTCTTCGTGGTGCTACATAATAAAAACCTTCCATTCCTGGCACTTCTTCCATTGAATTCATTTGTAATTCTTTCAATTTTAGACAATTTTCTGTGGAATGCTTTTCTGTACAAAGACCACAAACCTGAACACTCTGAACACTATCCAAAGGACATTCTCTTAATGGATGTTTGTTTCTACAATTGGGACAAAAGATTGCTAGAGCTTTTTCTTGTTCTTCTTTCTTCTTGTTTGCTTTTAGCACATCTACTTGTGTCCCTAATGTACTCAAAAGATCTGTTTTGAAATTCTCCAATAAACTTCCTATTTCAGCTCGTGTTATCCCTCCTGCAGCTGACTTTGCTGCTTTTGAACTTACTTCTCTTCTTCCTGTTTTTGCTCTTCCTCTAGAATATTTTTGACATAAATCAACAATTTCATCGAATGGTAGGTTTGAGATGTCTCCTTTACCCATCACATTCAAAATGTCAAGGTATTCATCCCTTATACCCTTGAGAAATATTGTTCGAATGGTTTCTTGATTTAGAGAGTGTTGTTTAGATTTCTGTAGATTATATAAAAATCTTTCCAAATATTCTTCTAAACTTTCATCTTCTTGTTGTGTCATTCTGAAAATATCTTCCTTTGAATCTCTAGATCTGCAATAAGCTTGATATTTTTTAAGGAAGACTAATCTCATATCATCCCAAGAAGCTATTGTATGTTCTCCTAAACCCATAAACCATTTCAAGGCTGCTGCGTTTAATGTTGCAGGAAAAAGACGAAGTTTATGAATGTCATCAGTATATCCATATGTTCTACATAGAATATCAAATTCAAACATAAATGCATCAGGATCTTCTGTTGACATTCCATAAAAATTTGGCAATACAGAAGGTGGAATATTTTTCATTTTCACTTCTTCTCCTAATATTGCACTTGTGTCTATTATTGGAAAGCCAAAGGTAGTCTCATCTTCTTGTCTTTTCCGATCGTTTTCTATTTTTCTATCATTTTCTTGTTTTGCATCCTCCTCTCTCTTTCTTCTCCATTCTGCTTGTTATCTTTCATATTGAGCTCGTTGTTCAGGAGTGAGAATAACAGATCCATGTCCCTCTTCTGCCATTGGTTGATTTGTTTCAATTTTAAGTGGAGTTTCAGGTTGGTCGAAGATATGAGGATTTATGGATGGAAATAAAGATTGTTTTCCTTTGATAATTTATTTTTGTTTTCCAGAAGTTGAAGATTGTTTTTGCTTTGCTTCCCAAGCTAACAAAGTTTGTCTCTCAATCAAAGTTAATCTTTGTCCACTTCTTTGTTTTTCTGCCAATTCCTCAATGATTGGATTACCAGTAACTGGGGTGTTTGATGATCCTATCTCTATTTGTGGGGGGTTTTTAATAAATCTACCATGAGGATCTCTATGTCTAGGCATAAAGAAACATAACTAAAAAGTGTAACTATTGTTTTTGTTTTTTTTTTTTTTCTTTCTATTGACTATGCCGATATTTGCCTCCCCGGCAACGGCGCCAAAATGTTGAGCTAATTTATGTACCTAAACTAACACAATTATTTATTATCAATCCGGGTTGTTTATGCTTTGAGGCAAGTTCACTATATGTGAAGATAAGATATAATCAAACCTTGAAAGATAAGCTATTCAAAAGCTGAAAGTAATACATTCTATAACTCTAACTCAATTAGTTTAAAAAGAGGAATAATATTGAAATGGTTCTTGACTCAAGAAATCCACTTTCACCTCAATTACCACTTAATGAATCAGAGATTTAAAACCAAGAACTTAAGATGGATAAATTATTAATGAAAGAAGCTCTTAACTTAAGAGACATATAAAGTATTCCATTATAATTCATTCATCTTAATATCAAAAATCTCAACAAGAAACTACTCGCACACAAACAAAAGAAACCAATTTTAATTCATCATTTTAGTAGAAGGGATGCTCAACTTGATACATCTGTTTTTCCAACTTGATAAAGTGATGAATAAGCTATAAACTAATGACATCAATCATTATGCATGAACCATGAAGCAATCTGAAATAAAGCTTTGAAAAACCAGTTCTACAATCATCAAATTACAAGGAAATAAAACTAGTTAACAAGAAAGTGTACTTAGCTTGGAATGGGGGCCCTTCCACCCTTGCCTTGCACACTTGATAAATGATTTCAGAAGCTTAACTTCAGTCACACATCCATAACATTGAACAGCAAAATGATAACAGCACAAGTCTTCAAATTAACTCCTCAATCCAAAGTTGTCACAATATAAAAGTATATAAGTCAATAATAATCCTAATACATAAGCCATCAAAGCTTTGGCTTTAAATAAGAAGTCTCATGAACAAACTGATCTATTTTTACTCAAACAAACCCATCTACTTCTCATCCACCTATCTAAGTCGAATTCATTATTCTTATCCCAAGAAATATGGCCAATCCCATAGAATCTCAAAACTGCCCTATTTCTATGGGATTTCTGAATGACTAGTCATGATTGACTAGAACTAAATGGGCCTAATAAAGCTTGTTATGTTCAAACTAAGCATAGGTGGGTTAGTACTAGTTGCCAAGCTGTCCATCCATGCATTCAATTCGTGCCCAAGTGTCCTGCAACCACATCAACCATAGAGCTATTACGGGAATTTCTGAATCTACCAATTTTGCACTAAAAAACCAAACTTTCATAAAAACTTTAGAATTTGAAAAATTAAAATTAAATACCTGAATAGATATCAAATATATGTCAAAATGGAATAAATGAATGGAAAATGGATGGGAAATAGAAGGATTAATAAGTTTCTTTGAGCAAAATAAGACCAAAACTAAGGCCCAACACCATACAATAGTTAACTATAGTGCATGTCAGTTCCAGTGGAGACCCAGTGGAGAGATAGGTGAAAGGGAAAGCTGGACTATCTGTTGTGACTATAGTGATGCATTGATTGCACCACACACACATTGGAGTTTCCAATGAGGATTTCGCAGTAAAGGCAAGGATAATTTGAATTCATTCAAAGCTATTCTTTAGCAGGGATTGTGTAGTGGAGGTAGGCTATCAGGTGGCAAGAAATCAGTGCATGGATTTGCAGATTTCTTCTGATTAGTGTGTGACGATTGATTGTACTGAGAGCTTCATGTACTAAGCTTTGTATGAGATTTTTTCATGATGTCCATGATATATAATAAATGATATTTGGGGTTTTCAGCTTCAGGCTTTCCCATTAAACAACTGTGTTATGTGTGATTGTTTTTATTATGCTTCACATGTGTTTGCAATTAATTTTCTGCAAAAGATTAACAATGGAATGATTCTGTATTTTGCAAGAAGTTAAATATTGTGAGATCAGGGGAATCTGGATGTATGCATTCTTAATTTATATAATTTCTACAAGCCCTAGAAGTGATGATTGATGCTACGTAATTCATTTCACTAGTTTCAGTCCCACTTCTTTACCCCTGTGAGCATCACCCAATGTAATGAGCGCTTAATGGACTATTCAAAAATCACGAGAATTTAGTTAGCTACGACTACCTCTCATGGAAATGATCATAGATGAATGACTTACATAATGCAGTTGAATCCCTAAAAAATATAAAATTATTAATCCTTTTAATAAAACTTTATTATCAACATTAACAGCTAATGCTTAAATCATTAAATATTATAAACTTTATTAATTATAATAATTATTAATATATAAAGTTAATATTAGGAATTATTAACAATGTTATTATTATAAATCAAACTTTATTATTATTAGTATTTATTTAATAATTATTACTAATAATAATAATAATGACAATTAATTCTAATAATAATAATTATCCTAATAACAACCACGATAAGAGTTATTAATCATTATTATAATAATATCAATTTTACTTATTCTGTTCATAATCTCCATGTTATTAATTTAGGGTTAGCTTGTGGGCCCTTTCACTTTTCTTTTCATTCCATCCCCTATTTATTATCCTTAAACCTTTCTCTTATTTGTAGATTCATCGTGATGATAAGTCTTGTTATATAATCGAAAAATCGACTAAGAAATGATTACTGTGTATTATATTCTGGATATTCAAGCTTAAGATTCTCACTATATTGAAATTCTTGTAAGGAGCTACATTTTCCTTTAGCATTCTAATTCCCTTTCCAATATTTAGGCTCAAACTTGTGCTTCGACAGCTCATAAAAATGCTTTAATTTCTTGATGTGTTTCTCCAATGACCGAGGCTCATCATAATAAATCCAATCCTTGAATGCTTGTAGAAATCTACTAATGAAGTTTTGGAACTTTATCTTCTCATCCTTAAGATAAGGCACACACCTCAAAAAATCCAGAAATTTGGTCATGTATTGTTCATCTGTCATGGAACCCATCTTCAACTCATATAATGCCTTGGATTTTCCATTATAATATCTTTTAGACAAGTTCTTCTTCCCAAATTGTATTTTAAACGCAAGATAACTCAACTCTTCCACCTTGATGCCTCTGACACATGCCTTCACATATTCCCACCAGATATCAAATTTTCCCTTGAGACTTAAGATTGTTGGACATTGGGTTCAACGCTCCCTGTGTGTTTTGCGACATGGACTAACCGCCTCTCGTGGATCCTAACTCTGGCGATTGTAGCAGAGACTAATTCCTGCGGGTTTTGGTCTAACGGCAATCGTTATTCCAACAAGTGGTATCAAAGCGAAAGGTCTCGAGTTCAAAACTCACCCGGCTCACGTTGGGGGGAGATTGTTGGACATTGGGTTCAATGCTCCCTGTGTGTTTCACGACATGGACTAACCACCTCTCATGGATCCTAACTCTGGCGATTGTAGCGGAGACTAATGCCTGCGGGTTTTCATCTAACGAAAATCGTTATTCCAAAAAAATGAACATTGGGTAGCAGCTACGAATGAAGAATTGGATCAAATTGAGAAGAATAACACCTGGGAATTAGTTCCACGACCTAAAGATAAAAATTTCATTGGGACTAAATGGGTGTTCAGGAACAAATTGAATGAATATGGGCAGGTTACCAGAAACAAAGCAAGATTGGTTTGCAAAGGCTATGCACAAGTGGAAGGAATTGATTTTGACAAAACATTTGCACTAGTTGCTAGAATGGAAGCCATCTGAATGTTTCTCGCCTATGCATGTTCAAGAAAAATAAAAGTCTATCAAATGGATGTTAAGTCAGCATTTCTGAATGGATAATTAGAAGAAGAAGTTTACATCGAACAACCTGAAGGTTTTCTACTATCACAAAAGGAAGACTATGTCTGCAGGTTAAAGAAGGCTCTATATGGTCTCAAGTAGGCTCCCAGAGCATGGTATGCTCGTCTTGATGGATATCTACGTCAACAAGGGTTCAAGAAAGGTATTGTTGATAGTAATCTTTATGTACAAATAGATAAAGATAATTTAACAATTGTTGAGGTATATGTGGATGATATAATATTTGGTACTAATGATGATCGACTAAGTAAGAAATTTTCTACAAAGATGCAAAGTGATTTTGATATGTCTTTACTTGGTGAGCTGACATACTTCTTAGGGCTTCAAATATCTTAGCAAGAGAAAGGAATATTTATATGTCAAGCCAATTACATCAAGGAAATGCTCAAGAAATTCAAAATGGAAGATTGCAAACTCATCCTTACTCCAATGGTAACAAGTTGCAAATTGAGCATTGACAACTCATCTAAGGATGTGGATCAGAAGTTGTACAGATCTATGATTGGTAGTCTTCTATATGTAACAACCTCTCAGCCAGATGCTATGCAAGCAGTTGGACAAATAGAAAGATTCCAAGCAGCACCAAAGGAATCACATATTATTTCTGTCAAAATAATTCTTCGATATCTAAAGGGCACATAATAATATGGCTTGTGGTATCCCTAGGGTAACAATCTCATTATTCAAGCCTTTACAGATGCAGATTGGGAAGGAAGCGTTGATGATCATAAGAGTACTAGTGGAGAAGCATTATATCTAGGTGGTTGTCTCGTATCATGGTTGAGAAAAAAGCAAACTTCAATCTCGTTATCTACAGCGGAAGCAGATACATTGCAGCAACATCATGTTGTACTCAAGTCCTTTGGATGAAACAAAATTTGCAAGATCTTCAAGTACAATTAAGTGAGCCTATTCCCATATTCTGTGACAACACTAGTGCCATCAGCATCTCCAAGAATCCTATCATGCATTCAAAAAAAAAAAAAATTCCAATCAAATATCATTTTGTTAGAGAACAAGTCACTGAAAAGAATATCAAACGTGAGTATGTTTGAACAAAAGAACAAATTGTTGATATCTTCACTAAACCTTTACTTCGTGAAGCATTTGAATATCTTTGTCAAAAGCTTGGGATTCTCCCAAGTTCTCATTAGATTTTCCTTTTTCAAGAATATAAAGCAGGAGTGGAAGTGTGTACAGGTCTACAGGACGATTGTGTGTCAGCGGGAGTGGAAGTGTGTACAGGTCCGCAGGATGGTTGTGTTTCAGGGGGGGTTACCCTTTGCCATTGATGTCAAAGGGGGAGAGAATGTTGTAGGAAGAGGTGTCATGATCGCAGGGGGAGTACTTTTGTTGCCATAAATGCCAAAGGGGGAGATTTTTGATCAGCAGTTGTCATTGATGTCAACCCAAGCAGCACCAGGGGCTAACCCAATATTGCATGGGAATTTTTACCTACCAAATTAATATATTCTGGGTCAATAATGATTTTGCTGGTTTCTACTTGTCGAGATGTTTCTGTTGATATATGTAACGCCATGTAATTCTTCATGGTTTGAGAGATATTCATGTTTGAAGTTTGTACCCCCAGTTAGTGGGCTAAAACCCCATGGGGTTGGGGCATGGGTCATTGAAAATTCATAATTAATATTTTTTATGCTCCTAAAATCCCTCCCATGTTCACTTGTTGAAGCCCCTCTCAACTTAAGAATTCATATAAATTGTGATATTCATTTCCTCCTTAGGAAGCTGCAGTAAAAATTTTAGATCAAGATGTGCAATATTTTTGGAGATATGATCTGTGTAAGTTAGGGTTTTTGTAGGCTCCTAAAATTCATCTCAAAGAAGTGACCTTGGTAAATTTGTCATAACTCTCTCTCTGAGTATCAGATTGGAATGCCGTAAAAAGTGACGGATAGTGCACAGTCTGTAATTTTCGCTCTATCAATTTCAGAAACAAATGAAGAAACAGTGACATGTGGAACGTCATACAAGTGCGCTCTGCTGAAACAGTCCATAATTAGGGCATTGTTAGAGATTGGGTATAACTCTCTCTTCAAGAATCCAAATTGGGTCGGACCTATGGCATTGGAAATATGACTCAGAGGAACACTACAGGATCGAAAATAAGATATTGAGGATCTGAAATGACAGAGATACACCAGATTCAATATCGAGCTCCTAGAAGGAAAGAAAAAGTTAGATCATGTGTTGTCAAGGGTTGCAAAGGACCGGACTTTCTACGGCAGAAAAGAAAAGCAAGGTGTAGAAGAGGGTAGCATGACAAGAGCAGCAACCAAGGTGCATAACAACAGCAAGAAGTTCATCATATGAAGTCTTCAAGTGGGCAGCACTGCATACAATCATTGTAAAGGTATCATTGTACTTGGTCATTGTAAATACATTATTGTACAAATTGTACTAGTATCTATCTGCCAAGGGTTGAAGAGGCAGTTTTGGGAGGTCTAGGATCATCATTAGGTGGTTGTGTCAAGGTTGGGGTTATGGTCTAGTATATATTCTTCTTCTACATCATTCTATATCATTGTAAAGTGGAACATTTTCCCTGGTACGAGAGTCCATTCTTCTTTTATTCTTCTATAGGGTGGTAGGGTGGTGCTAGGGTGAGTTGTAGCTCATTGGGTGTTGAGGCATCCATTCAGTTGACTACTAAAGAATCTTGGGCATTGGAGCGTCCATTCGGTGGGAGCTGGAGAAGAATTCTTTTCTAGATTCTAGGAAGTTGGAGCTTTATTTTCAATTGGAGTTGAATATTAAAGAATTATTAGAAAAGCATTAGGTGGTTTTTGTCCCGGAGTGGGTTTCCACCTTAAAAACTATGTGCATTTGTGTTCCTCTTGTTTATTGCTATCATTGTACAAACACTGATAATAATTGAAGATTAAATAATGCTCTAATTGAAAGGAATACTGATTCACCCCCCCCCCTCTCAGTATTTCCAACACATTTTGGCTGGCTTCCTCAAAACTACTAGGCTCAACGCTTGCTAGAAAAGCAACGTGAGCTTGTTGTGATGAACGAAGCTGTCGACCTTCATTTATGTCACCAATGATTTGATTTGATGGATGGTTCTTTTGAATCCACTCTTTTTTTCTCCTTGGAGGAGCTTCTTGTTGTTGTTCTGGTATATCTTGATGATCATTGTTTACTTCTTCCTCATTGATAGTTGCTTCTTGTTCTACAATTTTATTTGTGTCTTTTTCAGCCTCTGTCTCAAGTTTCAAAGATTCTAGATCCTCATCATTACTCGCTAGAACACCATCTTCGTCAAATGTAACATTTATGCTCTCCATTATCTGTTTTTGTCTTAGATTATAGCATTTATAGGCCTTTCTTTTGCATGAGTAACCAACAAAGATACCTTCATCAACATGTGATTCAAACTTACCCAAATTTTGATCTTCTCTTTTGATATAACATTTTCTTCCAAAGATTCTGAAATATTTTACATTAGCTGGTTTTCCTTTCCATAATTCATATGGAGTCTTGTTCCAATTATTTCTGAGAAGACTTCGGTTGATAATGAAGACTGTTGTGTAAATTGCTTGAACCCAGAATTTTTCATCCAATTTTGAGTCCAACATCGTTCTACCCATTTCCTGTATAGTTCTATTCTTTCTTTCAGCAACTCCCTTTTGCTGAGGTGTTCGTGCTGTTGAAAATTGCCTTTTTATTCCATTTTCGTCACAATATTGCTGAAATAATTTGGAAGTGAATTCTCCACCATTATCTGATCTTTAACACTTTATTTTAAAATCAGTTTCATTTTCAACCAACTCCTTGTAGATCTTAAAGCACTCAAATGCTTCATATTTTTTCTTTAGGAAACTGACATCTGTCATCTTGGTATAGTAATCTATTATCAACATGAAATATAATTCTCCGTCTAAGCCTTTTTTTCTCACAGGACCACATAGATCAGTATGTATCAATTCCAATGGATGTGACGAAAAGTGTTCTTTTGTTTTAAATTGGACTTTTTTCTGCTTGCCATGCCGACATGCCTCACATAGTGTGTTGGAAGGTTTTGAGATTTTCGGAATTTCTCGTAATGCTTCCTTTTTTCTTAGCCTGACAAGATTGTCAAAGTTTATGTGACCCATTCGTTTGTGCCATAACCAAATTTCATCTTCTTTAGCTAGTAGACATGCTTTAGTTGCTTCATCCAGAACATATATGTCGTTTGGAGCTCGACTTGCTGTAGCCACAATTTTACCATACCTGCCTTTCCTGATTTCACATTTTTGGAGTTGAATAGCATTGTGTGTCCTTGATCACACATTTGTCCAACACTGAGCAGATTGTGATTCATGTTTTCGACCAATAGAACATTCTTGGCTATAGCATCTTTGCTTCCGAGAGTGACGGTACCTGATCCTATAACATTTGAGGTTCCATCATTTCCAAAGGATATGGTTCCATCCTTATTCTCTTTCAGAGATACAAATTTCCTTCTATCTCCAGTCATATACGTTGAGCAACCGCTGTCAACATACCACACATATTTTTTTTTTTGAGCCTTGAGAGTGAGAGCACAATTATCAGTCTTCTTATTCTTCCATGTTCGTTCATTCTGTGGCTTCGAAGATTATTCTGGAGGATTTTCAAGTCTGCAGTCTCTGGCTATGTGTCCAAAGTTCTGACATTTTTAACATTTCATATTATTTCTTAAATTTTCAAATCTATTGATGTTTCGTTGAGCCCTGGGAGGTTCATATTTGAAGAATCTCTTGGAATTGTATTGGTTCATAGGGTACGTGCGACATTCTACAACTTTATGACCAAATTTTCCACATGAATAACAATAGCCATGAAAAATATGTTTGTACCTGGATGAAAATCTTCGTTGAGAAATCATCTTCCAAGGATGTGCTTGCGAATCTTGTCCAATGAAGTCTTCATGTATGTCAGATCTCATAGGTTCATTTTATTTTGTTGTAGAAAGTCCTGCTTCTTCTTCTTTGTAACCGAGGCCAGTTCTGTCGTTGTAAGATCATTTATTGTTGATGAGTTCTTCCAATGCCCTTGAGCTGTTGGCATAGTTTTGGACAGTTTTTCCCTTCTTCACTTCCTTACACAGTGAGACTACTTCGGCTTCTAATGCTTCCCTTTCTTGGTTTCTTTCTTCCAACTTCTTTTGAAGTGACTCTTCAATACATTTGTGTTCTTCAACCTCAATTTTGAGACCTTGAACTTGTTCTTCAAGAGTGATGGAACGGATCTTCTCAGCATTGAGCTCTTTTATAAGCTTGATTGCCTCCTCATAAAATTCTTCTATGGTCAACCCTTCTTCTTCATTGTTTGATACGTCTTGTTTATTGTGCTTGGCCATAAACAATACTTTGTCATTGGCTTCTTCTTTGCTATCACTTTCTTCATCGGATGAGGAGCTATCTTCTTTAGAGAGAAAGTTCCTTTTGGATCCTTTTTTTTTTCCTTGCTTGTTGAATTTCTTAAAGAATTTCTTTCCTTTTGAGTTGCCATCACTTTTGTTTGGACATTTTGCTACGAAATTCCCAACGTCACCACAAACGAAACATATCAATGGAAGTTTACCTTTGAATTTTCCCTTACCAGGTTTTAGTTTTGTCGTAAAGTAAGAATATTATTCATCTGAAAGACCTTCTCCATCATCTCCCTTTTCTTCACACTTGCAGGTGCATGTCATTTCAATTGAAGGTTGTTTGTCCTTATTGGTTTGCTTAGATGCAACGAACGCAATTTCTAGATTTGAAGTACCCTTTTATTCATCAAGTCTCATTTCATATGCTATGAGAACTCCATGTAATTCTTCCTTGTTGAGTTTGTCTAGATTTTCACTGTATTCTAAGACCGATACCTTTGGGTTGAATCTCCCTGGTAACGTTCTAAGAATCTCTTGTATAATAGTCTTCTTGTCAACTGGCTCTCCCAATCCTTCCAAAGTATTGGTTATTTCATCAACGTATTGGAAGTATGCAGCAATGTTGCAATCTTATTTCATTCTGAGTTGCTGATTTGACATTTGAGTCTCTTGCATATATATTCTCAAGCTTTTCCCATACATTTTTGGTGGTTTTACAACCCACCACCTTATGATAAGTAGATTAAATAATTCCACTGATAATAATATTCTTTGCTTTTGCATCATTTACCAAATTCTTCTTACCTTGTTCATCCGTGGTTGATGTAAATCCATTTTGAACAGTGTCCCATACTTCGTAACCTTGCGCCAAGAGACAGACCTCCATTCTTCCTTTCCAAAGTGCATAATTATTTTCATTTAATAGAGGTAGACCATTCTTGGTATGCTCCATGACCTCCTTCCAGCTGTTAAACTGCTATTTAAGGAACCTTTCTCTGAAACCAATTGTTGGAAATAATGAGAGGGGGGGTGAATCAATATTCCTTTCAATTAGAGCATTAGTTAATATTCAATTATTATCAGTGTTTGTACAATGATAGAAGTAAACAAGAGGAACACAAATGCACACAATTTTTAAGGTGGAAACCCACTCTGGGACAAAAACCACCTAATGATTTTCTAATAATTCTTTAATAGTCAACTCCAATTGAAAATAAAGCTCCAACTTCCTAGAATCTAGAAAATCATTCTTCTCCAGCTCCCACCATATGGACGCTCCAATGCCCGAGATTCTTCAGTAGTCAACTGAACGGATGCCCCAACACCCAATGAGCTACAACTCACCCTAGCACCACCCTACCACCCTATAGAAGAATAAAAGAAGAATGGACTCCCATACTAGGAAAAATGGTCCACTTTACAATGATATAGAATGATGTAGAAGAAGAAGATATACTAGACCATAACCCCAACTTTGACACAACCACCTAATGATGATCCTAGACCTCCCAACACTTCCTCTTCAACCCTTGGTAGATAGA
Source organism: Pinus albicaulis (assembly GCA_034641835.2). Classification (NCBI taxonomy): domain Eukaryota; kingdom Viridiplantae; phylum Streptophyta; class Pinopsida; order Pinales; family Pinaceae; genus Pinus; species Pinus albicaulis. Next base: position 269,342,911 of record CM076579.1, read on the forward strand.
TACTAGTACAATTTGTACAATAATGTATTTACAATGAATAAGTACAATGATACCTTTACAATGATTGTATGCAGTGCTGCCCACTTGAAGAATTCATATGATGAACTTATTGCTGCTATTATGCATCTTGGTTGCTGCTCTTGTCATGCTATCCTCTGCTGCACCTTTCTTTGCTTTTCTTCCATAGAAAGTATGGTCCTTTGCAACCCTTGACAACACATTATCCAACTTTTTCTTGCCTTCTAGGAGCTCGATATTGAATCTGGTGTATCTCTGTCATTTCAGATCCTCAATATTTGATTTTCGGTCTTGCAGTAGTCCTCTGAGTCATATTTCCAATGCCATAGGTCTGACCCAATTTGGATTCTTGAAGAGAGAGTTATACCCAATCTCTCACAATGCCCTAATTCTGGACTGTTTCAGCAAAGCGCACTTGTACGACATGCCACGTGTCATTGTTTCTTCATTTATTTATGAAATTGATAGAGAAAAAATTACAGACAGTGCACTATCCATCACTTTTTACAGTATTCAAATCTGATACGTAGAGAGAGAGTTATGACAAATTTACCAAGGTCACTTCTTTGAGATGAATTTCAGGAGCCTGCAAAAACCCTGACTTACACAGATCATATCTCCAAAAATATTGTGCATCTTGATCTAAAATTTTTACTGCAGCTTCCTCAGGATTTCATCTTTTCCTCATAAACATTTCAGATCTGAACCTTGGTAGAAAAAAATTTAGAGTGAAAATGCCAAGATGACCTGTTTCAGATGGCCGAATCCCTTCCATAAGGAGGAAATGAAGATCACAATTTATGTGAATGCTTAAGTTGAGAGGGGCTTCAACAAGTGAACATGCGAGGGATTTTAGGAGCATAAAAAAAAATTAATTATGACTTTTCAATGACCCATGCCCCAACCCCATGGGGTTTTAGCCCACTAGCTAGGGGTACAAACTTCAAACATGAATATCTCTCAAGAATTACATGGCGTGCCATATATCAACGGAAACATCTCGACAAGTAGAAACCATCAAAAGCATTATTGAACCAGAATATATTATTTTGGTAGGTCAAAATTCCCATGCAATATTGGGTTAGCCCTGGTGCTTCTTGGGTTGACATCAATGAAAATTGCTGATCAACAAAGATAAGTATCCTGAATTTCATATTCTCTGAATAATCATGCAATTTGAAGAACTTATTCATCCCAAGCATCCATTCTTAGACTACATCTTCTAACTTCTTCATCTCTCCATCAAACGCAAGAGGCTTGAATTTCATCAACTACTCTGGAAAATACTGCATCTCACTCCTCTTATAAATATGATGATGGTGATGATGATGATCTCTCTCTGAACCAAAATTAGAATATAACCCATAATCACTACCTCTCTTATCATGTGTATCTAACGATCCACCACCTCTGATTGTAACATCTCTATCCAACCTGTATCGTAATCGAGACTTTCTACTGTATACTCCATTAGTCCTTTCCTCCTCTGCATGAATACTCATTAATTGTCCCTATTTCTAAAAATATGATAGGCTCTGAAGGATCATTGCATTAACCTCAAATTGATTTTCTTGAGCTTTGGAAGCCTTTCCCATGTCTCAAAAAACCTATTATTATCTCTTGGAACTTCTGATTTCTTCATTCAAACCTCTCAATTTATCTACTCTATCAGGAGAATACTCACCTCCTTACTACTCAAATGATCTGTAAGGATATCCACGTGAAAATTAATCCACCATTATTCTCTTTGTATCTGATATTCTTCTTCCTACAAGAATAACATGTTTTATAAAACAAATAGAAAAATAACTAAAATCATACCTTAACAAAGTTTAGGGGAGTGTAATATTCACAATTTTTGATCAGTTAGTTGGAATATTTGAGTTCTTAGTTTTCTTGATTAGTAAGTAAATAAAAGGGTGGAGGGACCCATAAACCCCATAGATGAATAAAATCCACTTTTGTTGTGTGAATGTGGGTTAGTTGGATAATGGATCAACATTATGGAGTAGTGGAGAATCTTATTAATGGAGGAAGAGTGGAGATCATGGAGAATAATGAGGAAGATGATGGAGATAGTGAAGGAGTAAAAGTAAAATCGTAGAGCATTAATGATGCAGCGATGGAGGAAGTGGCGCATTAAATGCACACATGATGGAGAGAGTGGAGATTAATCGTAGAGATCATGGAGTTCATGGAGAGGCAATACAGTCTTCATGGAGACTAGTGGCCACATGTGCAACACAGTTATGAGGTGGGCCAAGGCTAGGGAAGGCTCACAACCATATAAGGAAGATGAGGGAAGCAAAAAAAAATCAGTCTAGAATTTGATATTGTATTGTCATTTGACATTTCTTTGCATGCTTCAATTGTTTAGCTAATTTTTCTTTGATGTTTAGCACATAGGTGTTCCCAAGCAGGAATCCCACCCTTACCCATGGGAGAATTCAAGTGCCTACTCTGGGAAGGTTATTTTGAGCAACCATTCATCATCCAGAATTTGTGCCACATTCAACCCCTCTCTTCTGCATATCCATCTTCAGGAATTACACAGTCTTGTCTTAGGGTTTGAGAGGAGGAAGGCAATTTCTAGCATTTCAAATAGGAAACCTGTCAAGGGTTCATCCTTTCACCTTGTAAATTCATTTTAGTATTCCAGGAGCATCATTGTGACTTTCGGCATCAGGCCATCATTTTACACCTCCATGCAGCAACAGTTCCATCAAGAATTGCGCAATCCAACAGGGTAGATCTAGTGGATGAAGGAAGTTCTAAGTATTTCAGCTTGTAATCATGTGAGGGACCATTCCCTAACTTTGGTGAGATTATTTATATAATATCTGAGCTATATGTCATCATCTAGTAGCAGGCTACAACTTTAGCCTCCTTGACAGTGCAATCCATTCCAACAGTTGTGTAGTTTGCAGCTGCAATTTGAGCTGAGGAAGGAGGAGATGGATCTCAAGTTTCTAGCTTGAGAATCTAGAGAAGGGGTAAGCCCTTCATGTATTGATATGATTGGGTTATATTGTAGAATTTAGATAATTAGTTTGGCCCCATCTCAGTAATTACCCAGGAGGAGTGCGTAAGTCAGCCAACAGGGGTGCAGTTGTCAACCCAAAAAGGGCCGGAAATCCAAAGTTAAAATCTGTCCAAACCATTTTTGGGTTTTCCTGAATTTTTTGAGTAGAGTCCGAGAGTAAAATCCTAGATATTTTTTAGCACTCCAGCAGCCTCCCATACTTGGTTCTTCTTCACAGTAGTAGCAATTTCTAGTAGCAACAGTAGTAGCATCACAACATTTCCAATGCTAGTTTTCATTAGTGTATTTCAGCCACTTCTTGTTGGTTTGAGTGCATATTCTTTAGAGCATTGTGTTCTTTATATTTACTGTTGTTTATAATTCTATGGCTTAGTTTTTTCTGCTCGTAGATATAATGTCTTGCTGTAATTTTCAATTGTAGCATATTTCCGACATTTTCCATATTTTAGCTATATTCCTGTTTTTCTTTATTTTGAATGCTGTAGATGTTCTATATTCCTGTATTTTACATTTTGGAATATTACAGTGGTATCAAAGCATGATATTTGGCTCAACTTGTGGGCACTTCATGACATCAGAAGAATAAGAAGAAGAAGCAGAAAAAAGAAGAAGCCTTCAATGGTGGAAGGATTAAGTTTTTCCACACTTCTTTGTAGATATATGCATGGTCTCTCCACAGAGATTAAAGAAATGAGAAGGGGAAGGCAAATATAAACCTCAAGAGGGTTTCAAGATGAGGAAGGTCCAAGAACTTCCTATCAACAACATAAACAACCGACAATTCAAAGAGGTCCACAACACTTTTCTATGTTCACTTTCCTTGCAAAAGGAGATGCATGGCATGAAGATGGAAGATACTTAGAGCATGAAACTCTGAGTAATTATCTTGCAGAGTAAAAATCTCAATATAGAGCATTCAAGGAGAATATAACTCTCCAATAGTTCTTTTAGATCAAAGAGAACCAGAGACCCCACAGATGCAATAGAAGAAAAAGGCACATACAAAATGGATTATTCTTGCCTACTTTGATGGGCCATCCACAAGCACATTAAAATCGTGGAGGAAGAAATTAGATGCATTCTTCAAGCTACACCCAGTAGCAGAAGGAGAGGTTGTTGAGATTGGAACGCTGCACATTGAGGGTGAAGCAAAGGGTTCGTGGTTCAACCATTTGAAACATGCAAGAGTGACTGCTTATGAAGACTTCACTCAAAGGGATGATAAAGAAGTTTGATAGAAGAAAACCATAGCCAGTTTCCTTAGAGAAATTTCTCGTCATTGATGCGAAAGTACATGAGAAGAAAAAGGAAGATGTCAGCACTTTCACTCTGGACAAGGAGAAAATACCACCACCAATAGCTACAAAATTACTTGCATCAGGAGAAAGGGAAATTGCATATTTTCAAGATGGTCTTGAGCTCCTTACATTGGGAGTCCCATGCATGATTTAGGAGATGCATGAGGAAAAAGAGGCATATAATAATGCTGGTGTAGTAGTAGAGGAGAAACCATCACTGTTATAGCATCATTTTTCACCCTCAGGTGATTCATGATTGTCTTTATGGCTTTGGGCACCCATTCCTATAGACTTGAACAAATTCACTAAAAAACAGTGTTAAAATTCCCATACGCGGGTATGCCCAGATTTTTCCATGTGTATACGCGAGTCCACATGTACTTTTCCGCGTATGCCATTAAAACCATTAACAATATATATAAATTCCCTATTTTTGGACTGGGTTGATGGTTACTCCAGTAGTTCAACCACCCCAGTACGTGGCCAACTGTTTCCAACTAACTGAAACTACTTTGAGGGAGTATAAAATCCCCTCATGTGCATGGCCTAAGGGAGAGAGAAATTTTATAGACATTATACTCTGTTGGAATCCCAGTTCAAGTCTGATTCCCCGTGCCTCCTGCACTTTCCCAGATTTATACAGGAAACCCTTGTTTCCTGGAGATGTTCATCCATTTATATGCTATCTCGAGTGCACAAGTCTTGAAAGTTTCTTAGCGAGGCAAGGGCAGGACGAATCCGGACGACGGTCTATTCGAAGATCATGGAAGGATTCAGGTGATCTCTCCACTCTTTACTTCTGTACATGCTATTTATAATAATGAAGAACCATCGTGTTACTGAACTTCTGTGTTAGTATCTATTTGTATATGTGGAAATATTGATCATTAAGCAGTTATTATCGTTTATATCATGTTTCACATGGATTACACTAACGTTTAGGAGAAATATATGTTGTACAACTAGGTTTTCGTGCATGTTCTTTCTTGTTTTCCAAGTTGAAGGAGGAAGAAAGGTTGCTGGGGGTTTGAACCCCGCGGGATCTACATCGAACGTAGGACTACGGGTGAGTTCTACTATCGTTGTTATCTAGTCTTTTGCATTCAAGTATGGTTGTGTGTGAGTCCTTCTGAATGCCATGCCCTGCTCTGTGGAGGTTTTGACCCAACAAACCTCTAGGGTGATTTTCCCCGAAACAGAACTGGCAACTCCGCTGGGGATCACATTTTTGTGATTCCCCTGTTGGGTGGTTTCAGCTGTTTGATAGGTTTCCAACAGTTTTAACTTTTATTTCCAGTCCAGTTAACTCTTTCTCAGTCAGACTAAAGCCCTGGTTCCTTATCCAGGCTTGATCTTTTTTGTTTTTCATTATTTACCTTTATATACGCGGGTTTGTCTGCACACAGACGCGTATACACGCATTTTTTGTTAAAGGGGGTCGCGTATACACGGGTTTCCTTTAGCACAGTCGCGTATGCATGCTTGTTTCCAAACTGTTAAGTAGCGTATACCTGGGTAGATTTTGAAATTTTGGATTTCTTGGCTTTTTAGTCATGTCTGTCTGTGGAGACCTATTCCTGCAGTGTCTTTGTGTCCTCTGGATTGTGTAGAAAGTGGTCTTTGGTATTTTCTCTCTCTTGTTTGGTTGAAAACTAGCTTATTTGGCAAAGTCTTGTTTCTTGTGCTGGCATTTCTGGTTCGAGTACCAAGATCTCTTCCTGGGGATTCTTGGTTGTTCTTCTTTATCCGAACAGAGAGCTCCTACTCGTTTACTCTTTCCTACCTTTGTGTTTTGCTTTGCACTTCGATTTTTTCCCATTTCTTGGTTAGTTTTCTTGAGTTCAGTCGACTAGGTCTTGTTGCAATTTTTGAAGAGTCTTTCTAGGTTCTTTGAAGTTTTTGTTTGCTGCAAGGTTGTACTATTCTTCTAGGCTGAGTGACTGAGTTTTCTTGTCTTCTTGTGCTCATATAAATCTTGCTACTAGTTAGCCCTATAAGATTTGGAGCGTTTTTGAAGTTTTTGCTTGAAGATCAGTGTTGTTTGGCTTGGGATTTGACAGTTTTTCTTGGTCTTTTCGAACTCTTCTTTTATAAAACTCAAAAGCTCAAAAAACATTTTGCTTTGTTGTTTGCTTTTGTTTTTGCATTTTTGTTTTCGTTTCGTTACATCTTTTGAAGCTTTGTTGGGATTTCTTGCCTTTGGATTTTGACTTGATTTTGGAAAGGAATTGTCATTGGTTTCTTCCTCTTGTTTCAAGCGTTTTTGGTGTCTTTATATTAAGAGTTCTTGATTTTTGGAACTAGCTTTCTGGACAACCAAAAAGAGATAAAACTGAAGGATCTTTGGGAAATTTCTCTCTGCTTTAGGAGATTTTGCATATTAGAATTTTCATGCTTTTAGTGATTTGCATCAGGTGCACTTAAGCATTTATTCATTTTCATAGTTTTTGCGAGTGTGATTTTGTTATCTGAAAAGAAAAATAAAATTTTTTAATCTCGTAGAACCTGTGTAGAAGTTGCTTTTCATCGAAAGACAATAACTGCATTTGCATGTAGTTTGGTTTTTATTAATTTCTTTTCTGCGTCAAAACACCATAAGTTTCATTTCCGCATCCCTTTGACTTAACATAACAGCCAATTAAAATAAGCGATATAATTTAAAATCAACTAGCAAGTTTTCTAAGTGTCATACACCAACTAGCTAGGTTGTAGGGCCTTGGATTAGGTGAGTGGAGCGTTAACTCTCCAAGGCCGCTCAAACAAAACATAGAAGTTGATTAATTGAGTGAAATCCAACTCCGTTAGGTGGACCGGGAAAGCTCTCCTCCAGAGAGTCAAGCACAAGGGGAAGTGAAGGCTGAGAAGAGAGATACCCCCTCTCTGATTTGCTGAATCTGACCACAAGACCATTCCGCCCGGCTTCTGACACGGATTGGTACCCATAGTTGCCACTCCTAGGTTCCACATAGGTGACTGCAGGGGGAATACCCGTGGTACCTGAGGCAGACGTCGCATCACTTTCATCAGTACTTCTGGGGGGTGCCCTTGCGAAGCTTGGGTACTTGAGCCGGAAAAGGCTGTCATTAGGAGGTCGGCGTAACTATTTTTGATACCTTCGCTAGTAGGCCTGGGCCGTAATTATCCCAGACTACTTTCGGGAGGTCCTATATTTTTCTTTCTTGTATTTTGGTGTCCGGTCCTAATCACCTGGAGCGGAAATACTTGAAGGTTGTTTGCTTGATTGTATCTCAGGGATTATTTTTTAGTGAGTGCTCTTTGCTCCTAGCTTGCCTAGCTTTATACTTTTTGAGTCTAATTAAAATCTGTTAAAGTGGCTGATCAAGCACCTCGTCGATCTAGGAGAATCCGGGGGTTATCTCCCAAGAGTCCATAGCCTTCTTTAAGAAGGCGTAGGAGTGATTTAGCAGGTGGTTACCACCCTGTGGCATCTGACGTAGTGGAGAGAGATCCTCCACAAGGGTCTGAAGGTTTCGTAGCTGATTCTGGTGTTGGTTCTGAGAGGAGCGCTCCGCTCACCTCGCGAGTATTATTTCCGCAGGAAGAAGAAGTATAGGTAGAGGAAGTGTCTGAACCCTCAGAGTCACTTCCATCTCCTCTTCCTCCTGATTATCCGTTCGTTGTTGAATACATCGGACCCGAGTCAGAGAGACCGGAAGATCCTCCTTATTATACATACCTTTCGATGGCCACGACTGGGAACGCGGCATCTGCTGTGAGTGTTGCAGGCATTCAGACTCCTGCTTCTATTGAAGGAGGGGGCACTATTGCTATATCTTCGATTGCCTCTAGTGCTGCTATTTTTTTCTCTGGTTTCACCCAAGCACATGCTTCTCAATCTGGTCCCTTTTGTTTTGGAATGCTCACTAGTGGGATTCCTTCTTTTTCCTTTTCCGCTGCTGTAGCTGGATCTACACCCATGTCTTCCATGGCTAGTGGGTTAGCTTCTTTTCAAGGGTTCCCCTTCGGAACTGGACATATTCCCAGTTCGAATCCTTCTTTAGGGTCCTTTTCATTTACTTCTCAGACTCAGAGTTTCAACCCTTGGTCTGGAGGTCAGAATTCGACCACTTTTACAGGTTGGAACCCTGTATTCACTACAACGGGGGCAGGGAATCAGTTTTATGCTGGTCACCAAGGGAATGCTTCTTTCCCTTCGTCGAGTTCTTATCAGACTTTTTCCCCTCTGTCTAATGCCTGGAACCCCTATCAGGGGCTTTCCTCTTCATTTAATACTTTAGGAGGGGGAACTGGTCCGGTCTTTGGTAACTCTGCGTTGGGAGGAGGTTCTTCTCCTTTTTCTACGGGTTCTTTTTGGAAACCTGGTGCCTCATCAAATCTAGGGTATTCTTTTCAGAATGTTGGGAATTCATCCTATCAAGGATGGAATCCTCAGGCTCCACCTCGTTTACCTTTTCTGACAACGTTAAACTTGCCAGATCTGTCGAAATTGACGAATGATCCGATTCGGTACAGTCCGGGGTGGCCTCCGGTCCCGACCAAACTACCTTCATACATTCCAAAGTTTGAAGGGAAGAATGGAGAGGATCCGGCTGACCACATCACCACTTTCCATTTATGGTGTTCTTCTAACTTCCTGATCGACGATTTGATTAGGTTGAGATTTTTTCAACGCACCCTAACTGGAAACGCTGCCAAATGGTATATTAAGCTAACTGGGGGCAGTTTTGCTACATTTGGAGAACTGGTTGTTACATTTCTGAACCATTTTCAGTTGCCTGTCCGATATGATGCTGGGACTAAACTCCTAGCTAAGTTTAAGCAGGACGATGCAACCCACATTTCTGATCACATTCAGGAATGGAGGAGAAGGAAGAGGCTTATCAAAGCTCATATTCCAGGTGAATTCCTTCTCGAATGGTTTCTCAAATCCCTGTAGTCAGATATTTCAAAATATGTATCCCTATCTGGGGTATTTTCTGAGGAGCAGGCCATTTTTAGGGCCCAGCAGTTAGAACTGATCTATTCTTAGTCTGGGGTACTTTATAAGTATTTTCCCAATGCTCCTCGCTCCAAATTAGATTTATCGAAAAATTGCTTCAGTCCTCATGGTGATGGCTACGGCCCATTCACAGTGGTGCAGCCCACCGCTACTCAATTGCAGCAGCTTTCTTTTTCCTGGTAATCGCTTCCTTCGGTCGTCGTGCTCGTTTGTGTCATCGCTTCCAAATATTTGTCCATAAATGTTGTCCAAGCTTCTCCGATCCCAAAGGAAATCAACAATCCGATGAAAGACATGACCAAATGGTCAGAAAAAGGGTACAATGGGAAGAAGTGGCTTAATAAAAACCAACGAGCATGTTGGTGAGGGTCCAAAGGACAAAAAGAAAGTGAAGTTTCCATGCAAGTTATGTACTGGAGACCACCTTACACACCTTTGCCCTAAAATTCAAGATGCGCAGTGCTTGTTAGCTCAGCAGGGTTCTTCTAGTTCCTAGGCTGTGTTGACAAACCCTTTTCCCCAAGGGAAACAACTAGTTGTTGGCGCGAATCAAAATCCTGGGGCTTCCTCTAGGGGCACCCAGGAAGGGGAAATTCCATCAAACATATTCATGATGAGTGCTCACGTGGATGTCGCTACGAGATCCCGTGATTATGGCGGAGAAGAGTCTTCGAAAGCTAAGGATGCTCCTGATGCTACTGAGCCGCTTCACATTACAAGGCTTACTGTTGAGTCTATGCCTCGGATGCCCAAAGCATCTACTAAGCGGTCGGCGATTAATCCAAATGCTAGGGCTGCCCAGAACTACTCTATTGTGGAAGATCTGGCACCGAGTCCTTGTGCTATGTTGGCTTTAGAGGTACTCCAGTCTTGTCCGGCTCAGCGCAGTGCTTTGCTCACTGCCATTGGGGCTATTGATCCAAAAAATTCTCTTCTGATTACTTTTGATATGTCTAATTTTAAGAAGAGACTCCCCCATCATATGGCTTTTCATATTAAATCATCGTACCGGAAGTGCAACATCTTTCGGACGATTGTTGATGAGGGTGCTTCCACATGCGTGATGTCTCTCACATTTTGGAAGACGATTGGATCTCCCAAAGTTGTTCCATCTACCACTCTTCTGACTGCATTTGATGGTCATTCTCACAGACCGCATGGTATTTTCCCAGCTTTGCCTATCTGTGTTGGGGGAAAAGTTGTGAATATAGAGGTTGAGGTAGTGGATGCAAGCTTGGACTACAACCTTCTATTGGGGAGAAACTAGATTTATGAGATGGATGCCATTGCATCCTCATTATTTCAGATTATTTTGTTTCCCTCACGAAGGGAGGATTGTTACAGTGGACCAACTGGACTGTCCTCCTGTAGACCTAAATGCGTCTACTAACTCATCTGTTCCAAATTTGGATAATACTAAGGCACCTGTCGAGAATTTAGGGGTTGGAATGTATTCTTCCTTGATGGGTACTTTCGATATTCCTCCTCCTATGGTGCATATAAATGCAATTTCATCCTCCAAGGCTCCTCTTCAAAGAGAGTTCTTCAGAACTCATTATTTTTCGAACCCTTGGACTTTACCTTCCCCTACTGCCACATTAGCAGAAGGTCAAGTGGGTGGAATGGCATTTTCGATGTATGCAGCTGAGATTGCTTATCAGTCTATTGTTGACTCTGCAGAATCCAGTCCAGCTCCTCTTTCAACAGAAGAGTTGGATGGAGATGTGGCTCCGGCTTGGACACTTAGTTCTTCTTCTGCCTAGGATTGTTTTGATACCACTCTTCCATCTGAAGAGGCCATCCTGGAAGCTATGACTGGTATAGATAGACCGTGGGATGACTTACATCATCGGTCTTACTTTTTACCTAATTTGAGCGAAGTTGAAACAAGTTTTCCAAGTCCTCAGTCTCCTGGTCCTGTTCACCCAGTCCTGAACCCTTTAGCACCAACACAGGTTTATGCTGAAGGGAACATGTCTGTGATTTCTCCTACTATCCTGGTGAACATTTCCAGGGATCCCAATATTATTGAGAATTTCTTCATCAGAGCTGAATGTTCCCGTGAAGAAATTCAGATTTATACCGAGCTCTTTAAAGAGTATAGGGATGTATTCCCTTGGTCTTATGAGGAAATTCCTGGTATAGATCCATCTATTGTCCAGCATGAGATCAAGACTTACGAAAACACTAAGCCTGTGAGGCAAAAACTTCGTCCGGTCAATCCTAGGAAGGCAGCAGCTATCAAAGCTGAGGTAGAGAAGCCGCTTAAGGTGGGATTCATTTTCCCTGTTACTTTGATTGAATGGGTTTCAAACCCTGTTCCCGTAGATAAAAAACAAGGAAAAATTCGAGTTTGCATTGATTTTAGAGACCTTAATAAAGCATTTCCTAAAGATAATTACCCCACACCATTTATCAATCAGATCATTGACGAGTGTGCCGGTAATGAGATTTTCTCCTTCATGGACGGTTTCTCCGGATATAATCAGATTACTATCCATCCTGAAGATCAGCATAAGACTACCTTTATTTGTCCCTGGGGAACATTTGCATACAAGAAGATGCCTTTTGGTCTTAAAAATGCTGGGGCTACGTTTCAGCGGGCTATGTCATATGCCTTCCACGAAATCAAGAAGATTATCGAGGCGTATTTGGATGATTTAGCTGCTCATTCTTGAAAAAGGATGGATCATCATGCTCACCTCCGTCAAATATTTGAACGGTGTCGTTTCTATAAGATTAGGTTGAATCCGAACAAGTGCGTTTTCGCGGTTACATCCGGTCGGTTATTGGGATTCATTGTGTCTAGGGAAGGGATTAGGTTAGATCCCTTCAAGGTTGAGGCAATACTTCGGTTGCCTCCCCCATCTTCTATTCTTCAACTTCAAAGTCTACAAGGAAAGTCTAATTTTCTTCAGAGATTTATCGTAAATTATGCTGAATTTACCAAGGGATTTATGAGATTGTTGAAGAAGGGAATTCCATTTCTTTGGGATGACTTCGCTCAATGCTCATTCAATGCTTTGAAAAAAGCATTGACCTCTGCTCCTTTATTGAGTCCACCTGATTATAGCAAGGATTTCCTTTTTTATCTGGCAGCAGCAGAATCTACTATTGGTATGGTTCTGGTTCAGGAGGATGATGCTCTCGCAGAGCATGTTATTTACTATCCTAGTCGAGGATTGGTAGGACCTGAACTCCGGTACACTCCGATAGAAAATTTAGCTTTAGCAGCAGTTCATGCTATGCAACGACTCTGGCATTACATTATTCTACGAAAAACTTATGTTTTTGCAGCAGCCAATCCATTTCAGTTTGTCCTCAGTAGGCGAGTGATTGGGGGAAAATACAATAGATGGATTGTGATTTTGCAGGAATTTGATCTTGAGTTTATGTCTGCCAAGTCCAAGAAATCATTGGTTTTCACATAATTGATCTCCGAGTTGCCCTGTGGGGAGGAGATGATCTATGATGAATCCTTTCCGGATGAACATTTGTTTCTTATCTCTTCATAGGATCCTTGGTATGGAGATATCATTGTGTATCTTCAGACTACGAAGTTTCCCTCTACTTTTTCGAAAGATGAGCATCGTAAATTGCGTCACTTGGCCAAGAATTATTTGATTATTGGTGATGCTTTATACCGTCGAGGGGTTGATTCAATCCTGAGACGCTGGTTAACTCTCGAAGAAGCTAAGGCTGTGCTGAATGATTCCCACAGTGGAGCTTGTGGTGGTCATTTATCTGGGCTTGCTACAGCCCAAAAGATTTTGCGTGCTGGGTACTTTTGGCCTTCGATTTTCAAAGATTGTATGGAGTCGGTCAAAAAGTGTCATCCGTGTCAGGTTTATACTCGAAAAATGCGCGCTCATCCGGCTCCGCTTTTTCCAGTCATTACTGTCGGTCCCTTTACAAAGTGGGGTATTGATTATACTACTTGTAACCCACCTTCGGCTAAAGGTCACAAGTACATTATCGTAGCAGTAGACTACTTTACGAAGTGGGTCGAGGCTATGCCTACTTTTGGGAATGATGGTGAGACTGCAGCTCTTTTTCTTTTCAGCCAGGTTATTTCTCATTTTGGTATTCCTAGAGAGATTGTCACTGATCATGGCAGTCATTTTCAGAATAACATGATGGCTGAGTTGGCTCTCAAATTGGGTTTCCAGCAGGAGCATTCATCTCCGTATTATCCTCAAGCCAATGGGCAAGTGGAAGCCGTGAATAAATCCTTGAAGACAATTCTTCAAAAGACAATTGATAAAGCTAGATCCAACTGGCATATTATGCTATATCCTGCACTTTGGGCATATAGGACGTCAGTGAAAACTGCGACTGGCTTTACTCCGTTTCAGCTAGTGCACGGGTTGGAATCCGTATTTCCCATTGAATGCGAGATTCCTTCTCTTAAATTAGCTGTTGAACTTCTTCCTGACACTTCTAGTCTTGAAGAAAGGCTCCTTCATCTGGAACATCTCGATGAGCAGCGTCGAGATGCCGCCACGATGAATGAAGAGCATAAAAACCGAGTTAAAGCTCAGTACGATAAGGCGGTCAAACCTAGATTTTTTTCGGAAGGTGACCTTGTTTTGGTCTATGCCCAAGAAAAAGATGCCCTGGGGGCAGGAAAGTTTAAGTCTATGTGGTATGGCCCCTTCATCGTTAAAAAATTCCTTAAGAAAGGAGCATATACCTTGGCTGATTTTGAAGGGAACGAGTTGTTGGAGCCCCGAAATGGGCTCTATTTGAAGAAGTATTATGCCTAGGCTTCGGCCTGGCATGTTGCTTTTGTATATAGTAGTTTTTGCTTTGTACATATCTGGTTGATTTTCGATCTTTGATGGGATGGTGATGTTTTTGATCTACTTTGGCAGGTTGTGTTGGATGTCATGAGTCATTTTGGTTTCGCCGATGGTGCTAGTAGACACACCTGGAACTTAGCTTCCGCGGCTTGGTTACTTCATTATCCATCCGATCAGCTTTTAGTATCAAGAGGGGTATGCATTGGTCCTGCTTCCAATAACATAGCAGAATACACTGCAGTTGTTTATCTACTCTCGGAGGCAATATATTTGGGTGTTGATTCGTTGGTAGTTTTCTTGGACTCTCAGCTGGTGGTGTCGCAGTTGAACAATACTTATCGGGTTCGAGATCCATTTTTACTCCGGTTGTTTTTGAGGGTACGTTTGTTACAGAGATCATTTCAATTTTTAACTTTCATTCATATTCCTCGAGCTGACAATTGGATGGCAGACTCATTAGCTAATCAAGCACTGGATTGGCATATTAATCATTCCATACAATAAAATTTAATCATAAAAAACATCATACATTTTGATACATTTATCACATCACATCAAACATCGTTGTATATATATCATCAGAGTGTTCAAAAACTTTACAAAATTTGGATCCATAAAGTCATACAAAAATTGGGCTTATGCCCGATCATGTTCAGTCTCAAATAATATACAGTCATCTGATACATCATATCTATCTACTCCTGAGGTCCCTGCCCAGAAGTTGTGTTCCTATAGAACACGATCGCGGTGGCAACACGGCGGAATAACCGTACCCAGTCTCGGGGCACTCCTACCACCCATCTCTGGATGGCTTCATGTAGATCTTCCACTGCAGCCATAGGTACTTGGCGGGTTAATCCCTCCAAGTTCCTCTGTACAGCCTGGAGGGTCCTGTCTGAATCTACTGTATCCGCTTCGCCCCTGCGACGCTTATGTCGCGGATAACCCTCCGGTCGAACTGGTCCAATATCTGTATCATGATCATTTTTAAATTGTAAGTCATTATGAATCCAATAAAAAACATGTTTGTTTTCCATTTTTTCATACATATTTGAAAAAATCCAAAAAATTATATTAGTCAAAAAATTGCAAACTTACCGACTGTGCCCCATGCCACGCCTGGTGGAAGGACAAGATCTGGATCGCCACAAAAGTCCATCCCGGCATAGGGATAGTCGTTCACATCGATGATTTGTTCTCCCCACCAAAGGAAGAACTCATCATCCCAAGTGGTCCGAGGAACTTCACTTCCCCCCAATCTCTTCATCATGTCTGCCCAACGGGCAATTCTTGGGTCTCTAGGGCTGCTGATGGTAGAGATCACTTTGGGTCTCAGCGCTGGAATCTTCTCGAAGAAGAATGTCATCAAAATTGTACCATATCCAAAATGTTTTGTCTTTGCCTTTCGGATTGAAGTCAATTGTTGCTTCATGTTCATCAGTAGAGCTGTGCACCAATCATATAAATGAGTTAAGCATTCCACTGCTATACTCATTTGCGTCCTGGATGCCTGGTGAAGAGAAGCTGATCCTGCTACTCTCCCAATGGTAAAAAGGAGGATTTTTATGTGTAAGTCTCTTAAATATTTGATTGCAATTTGAGTTCCCACTTTCTTGGAACCCTCTACGAAGTACACGTGGACGTAATCTTCCACGGTTAGCCCTCCCAAGGGCTTCCCGTGCAAGTCTATTGGTTCCCCCCTCCGGGAGAGTCCAGTAATAAAATATATATCTTCCACTTCGATGCGTATGGGCATCTGATCTATGATGAAGCAGTCTTCTTCCGGTTCCCAATAGTTCACAAGCATTTCGAGCAACCGGACATTACTCTTCATATTTGGCATTTTGAAAAACTTGAGCAATCCGCAATTCCGAAGAATATTTAGTGATGCTCGATCTCGCATGACTTCTTGATCAATTGCACTGTGTTCACGCTCTCTCCATGATATGGTCATCCTGTAAAATTTCAATAATTCCTTCATTAGCTACGCATTTTTCATTTGGGCCTGCGCATACGCGACTTTATTTGTGCACAGTCGCGTGTATACGCGACTTTATCGTTACCAACCCGCGTATGCGCAAACCCGTGATTTTTTGCAAGAGATTCTATGGTGAAAATTACTAAATTTTAATTTATGAACGGACAAAATGAATAGCAAGGATGATTGATGAGCTTACCTGACAAGTTCGGTGCGATTTGACGGTCGGTTGCTCCTGATTTGACGAAAGATTTTTTTTGCTCCAGAGCACTTTTTTCCAAATCAGCAATGTAACAATGAACCAAATATGAGGTAATTTGTCTATTTATGTCCAAAAAAGTTGACAATTTTCGCAAAAATTTGTTATGCTTATTTTTTCGATCTATCTTAAGCTGCATAACCCGGATGCTTGGAAGTGCCCAGTTTGGTATGTTTTCAGGTACATTTTGACGAATTTGAGATTTTTCCCGATTTTTGATCCATGATTACTGACTCGTCACAGCAGGTATATGATCTTCACTGGCATATAGGTTAGGGAAATCACTTTCCGCTGCATCTTGCATACTAGCCTCCATATTGATCACTTGCCATAGGGTCGATCCCATCAGGTCATGACTATTACACCCATTTCACTCGCCGATTATTTAATCATGACTTGATGGTAGAGCCTTCCTTTACATGGGCTTCCTAGTTAGTTCCTCGCTATCACTTGTTGCCCATGTTGCTTTTTATGTAGGCTCGGGAGTCCTCTTTAGTCCCGCCATGTCTTCTGTGTTGAAGCTTCATTCTTCTCCTTCATCACTTATCATTTTTCTGGCTTATACCCTAGAGGCTCCCTGGTGTCGTTAAGTTGTATTACTGCATTGCATATTGGCTACTTGTTTATCCTGGCCTTTAGCCGGCTTCATTTGGACTCGATGTTTAAGCCAACTTTTTACCTTGACTTTCTGTACAAGTTAACCATTGCATGCACTTAGCTATCGCGACTTGACACCCTTTTTACCTATGGATGGAACATTCCTCTGAGTATCGCTTACCAGTTTCTGCCACCTTGCATTGAGCATAGGATCGTTCCAATCCCAGGAACTAGTGCATCTGTTTCTTGATACTCGTTCTATCCATTGTACCATAGCATTCTTTTATTCTTTTTCAGGCTTATTATATGAAAAAGACAAAAAAAATCAAATATAACAAAAAGAGCGGGAACGGGATGTATCTTCGTTGTTTTGATGGCAGTACAGAGTCAGTTTGTCGCCCTTGAACAAAGCACATATACTTATATATATTTCATACATTCGGGATGGTTTTAGTTTTGACCTAGGTTCAACCTCTACCATGTTTCACTTGTCAGTCCTCCCCCGGTTGGTTATCTCTTCCAATCATATGGAGAGTTTGTTCTGCCTCCTGCATAATAGACTTATACAGTGTCACTTTTTATTGCCATGGTCATCACGAGTCGTGCTTTTGTTCAAGGGAAGTCTAACCAGAGTCGGCCATTCTGTAGTGTCTCTTGACTCATTATTCAGTTGGCCTTCCAAGTCTTGTCAGTATCTTGTCCTATCACATCAGATGTTTTGGTCTTCTGCTCGTGTTGGTTTGAGAAGGTCTCCATTGACTTCTTGCCGGCAGGTTTGTCTCTTATCGACTACGACATATTGCTCTAAGAGCAAACCTAGAGCCGCACCCTGGCCCTATTTCCATCATTGATAGGTGACCTTGTGCTCAGCATTTGATCATCATTATGGGTCTTTGACTGAGTGGTTTCCCCTGTGTTCGACATCAACACACATTATCACACTTGGGATTCATGCAGTACCTTGATTTCCATTTGACCCTATCGGTGGATTTCTCGCCTCTGTGTCAGCTTTCATTATTGGTTGGTTCAGAGGGTTTCTTCCATGCGCTAGCTTCATCTTGTGCATGTTGGAAACGTACTTCGGTTTTGGTTCCATCACTCTACTTCGTCCGATTCCTTCCAAATCTTGGCCTGCGGGTTACACTCGCGCTGGACTGATGTGGGATGCCTTAATGCCTTCGTTCCAGCAGATCTTTTCCCATCGACTCCGACTCATTGCTCTGGGAATAAGGTCTAGAGTCTTTTTGTCAGTACCTTAGGGTTTGCAGTCATCAGTGGCAGACTCTTCGCTATCGACAGTGGGGATTCATCATTGCCTCCTGATTGGTAGATTCTTTCAAGTGTTCGACTTCAAATCATTTATTCGCACTTGTTAGATTGTACTGGGGCACCTTGACACTCATTTTCATTATTGGTGGGTTGTCTCGTGTTGGTTAATAGTATACATCATTGACCGATAATCCAATGATTTCTCACATGGTCGACTTCAGCTCATTTATTCCCATTGTGTAGAATTGTGCCATAGTGATCGGTGAAGACCTCGGGTTGCATCAGCATTTCTCGGTTCACTTTTGACAGTCCATTCAGTTTCTACCAGTGATGCCGTTCACCCTTATATGTTGTAGTGTCAGTACAACAGCATCCTATATGTTGGCTCCCGAGTTGCGTGAATGTACCGTTTATTCCACCTCTTATGATTTGGTACTCGGAGATTCAGTTACTTATATGATCAGACATCCAGTTTCAACATCATTGATCAGCTTTCTATATATGTGATACTTGGACATTGATCCTGACTTGTACTTTCGGGCCATGCTCAGATGATTCATTGTGTACTTTCAGTTCAGCTATACTTGTATACATTTTGGATCTATTCTGTACCTTTGATATGATGTATTTTTGACTGAGCATGGGTATGCCCGCCTCAGCATGAGTTGACTCTCTGTTTTCTTTCATTGGTTTTTGGCAGGCTGAAATCTCGTGAAGTCCTCTCTTGTCCTTGCGAAGTTCTTTCTATGTGCATAATACATTTCGGCCATCATGTACCCCTTCTGACCTCATATATTAGGGGGCATCTGTTATAGCATCATTTTTCACCCTCAGGTGATTCATGATTGTCTTTATGGCTTTGGGCACCCATTCCTATAGACTTGAACAAATTCACTAAAAAACAGTGTTAAAATTCCCATACGCGGGTATGCCCAGATTTTTCCACGTGTATACGCGAGTCCACATGTACTTTTCCACGTATGCCATTAAAACCATTAAAAATATATAAATTCCCTATTTTCGGATTGGGTTGATGGTTACTCCAGTAGTTCAACGACCCCAGTACGTGGCCAACTGTTTCCAACTGACTGAAACTACTTTGAGGGAGTATAAAAGCCCCTCATGTGCATGGCCTAAGGGAGAGAGAAATTTTATAGACATTATACTCTGTTGGAATCCCAGTTCAAGTTTGATTCCCCGTGCCTCCTGCACTTTCCTAGATTTATACAGGAAACCCTTGTTTCTTGGAGATGTTCATCCGTTTATATGCCATCTCGAGTGCACAAGTCTTGAAAGTTTCTTAGCGAGGCAAGGGCGGGACGAATCCGGACGACGGTCTGTTCGAAGATCGTCGAAGGATTCAGGTGATCTCTCCACTTTTTACTTCTGTACATGCTATTCATAATAATGAAGAACCATCTTGTTCCTGAACTTTTGTGTTAGTATCTATTTGTATATGTGGAAAGATTGATCATTAAGCAGTTATTATCGTTTATATCATGTTTCACATGGATTACACTAACGTTTAGGAGAAATATATGCTGTACAACTAGGTTTCCGTGTATGTTATTTCTTGTTTTCCATGTTGAAGGAGGAAGAAAGGTTGCTGGGGGTTTGAACCCCGCGGGATCTACATCGAACGTAGGACTACGGGTGAGTTCTGCTATCGTTGTTATCTAGTTTTTTGCATTCAAGTATGGTTGTGTGTGAGTCCTTCTGAATGGCATGCCCTGCTCTGTGGAGGTTTTGACCCAACAAACCTCTAGGGTGATTTTCCCCGAAACAATCACCATCACCAACAGTTGGAGAAGCCATTGCATCGGTTGGAGGAACTCTTGTAGCTTTATAATATGTCCCCAAGTATAAGATTATCCAAGGTTTGCAAACATTTCCATCCCATATTATTTTAGCACCTAAGTTTGATATTTGTGGGGTCATGCCATCAAGGCAATTGCGTAACCAAGGGTTAGAGCACCTTTTTGATTTGGAGCAGCAAAATATCACTACTCAGAGAACCCTTGACTTGCTCAAGGAGGAGATTTATAGCCATCCTAGTTGTTCAGTGTTGAGCTACACACAACACTTGGTGTTGAACTGTGGAACTTTGGAAGATAGGATGAGCACAGTCATAATTGGTACAATGTCAGGCTATGAGTTCAACATTGTGCATGGTCATGAGACATGAGATGCACCATCATGGAGATCAACAACGCTGCCACTGGGGAGCAGTGATGAGTTGAGGGCCCAAATATTCTTGGAGCATTCTGATGACCGTTTCACTCATGAAGCGTTAAAGGGACATATGATAGTTGGTAGACATATTATGATGGATAAAATTTTCCATTATCAGGAAGCCTTCTTGATGATCATCTTACAAATGAGAGAAAAATTTCTACCTACAACATATTCAGAATATTATGGATTCTATCGAGTCATCGATGAGAGGTTCTAATGGAGTAACCTCAAGGAGGATGCACTTCAAAATATCATGGAGTGACAAGATCATTAGATTGGGGAGAATGGTATTCTCCATTCGGTGGATACCAAGTTGGAGAATGATATGAGTCATCACCCACAGTTGGATGGATGGGTGAGGATGATGAGAAAGGGGTTGGTGAGCTACTTTCAGATCTATGACACAGGGCAACAGGAGGCATGGTTGTGCTGGTTACTCTTGAGATATTTTGGCCATCACATGACATATCCTATGTCAATGGGTGTGTTATTGTTTGAGACATGGCATGACACTCACATGATGTGGCAACAGGGAGCTTGTTTATGCTGGGTTGATGTGACATTCTACATTTCAATCAGTATGTTGTTGCTCCATGGCTTGCATGATGATGATGATGTGAGGTGGCATCAAGAGTCATTGTTGCTTTGGTTACTCTTGGAAGAGTATGGGATGACTTTCTCCCATACCTTGCATGATGAGGAGGGAGGATGGAAACATGAGGCCTTACTGTGTTGGCTTCTGTTAGGAGAGTATGGACACCATACTTGGTATGATGATGGGGTGGTATGGCAGCAAGAGGCATTGCTGCGGTGGCTATTATTGAGAGAGCATGGTTTGATATTTCACATGTCAACCCATATGTCTCTGTTTCCTATTTTTCACAGTGTTGAGAGGATTCTTAGAGAAAGTAGGGGCAACAGGGTTAATGATGGTAGCATGGAGAGGTACATTCTACTCCATGTAGCATGGGTTGGAGAGATAGTTCATGAGTCGGGACTTTCCTTTGGGGGGAGGAACCACTTCACTTCATATGTCTCATGCAGAGAAGAGGCTCTGGAACAATATATGGTTGACACATGGAGGTTCATTGATGAGGAGAGGCATCTAGATATACAATTGGAAGCCATTATAGACTTTCTAGAGAGACAACTATATAGCTGGGAATTCATTAAATAGTGGAGCAGATGGGGAGACCTCCCAAATGAGGATGCCATTTGGAGGGAGGAGGATTGATGTAGCATTCATTTTTGTAGTTGCTTGAGGACAATCAACATTTTTGCGGGGAGGAATGTAATATTCCCAATTTTCCATCAGTTAATTGGAATATTAGAGTTCTTAATTTTCTTGATTAGTAAGTAAATAAAGGGTGGAGGGACCCATAAACCCCATATATGAATAAAATACACTTTTGTTGTGTGAATGTGGGTTAGTTGGATAATGGATCAACATTATGGAGTAGTGGAGCAACTTATTAATGGAGGAAGAGTGGAGACAATGGAGAATAATGAGGAAGATGATTGAGATAGTGGAGGAGTAAAAGTAAAATCGTAGAGCATTAATGATGTAGTGATGGAGGAAGTGGAGCATTAAATGCACACGTGATGGAGAGAGTAGAGATTAATTATAGAGATTATGGACATCATGGAGAGACATCACAGTCTTCATGGAGAAGAGTGGCCACATGTGAAGTGCAGTTATAAGGTGGGCCAAGGCTAGGGAAGGCTCACAACCATATAAGGAAGATGAAGGCAAAAAATAAAATTAGTCTCCAATTTGATATTCTATTGTCGTTTGACATTTCTTTGCATGCTTTAGCTGTTTAGCTAAGTCTGTTGTGGTGTTTAGCACATGGGTGTTCCCGAGTGGGAATCCGAGCCTTACCCAAAGGGGACTTCGAGTGCCTGTATGTTGAGTCCGAATTTGCCTCTTTTCCATACACTTTTCCATATCTCTTTCACTCACCTAAACCTCCAAAATTTTCAATATCATGTCACCAATTATCTAATATGGTTTTTAATTATGTTTGTGTGTTTTCTATTTGATTTAGATTGTTCATACGGTGACTTGTCCACTTTGAAACCATTACTGACTCCTTGAAGCTATTTTGTGGAAATTAATAAACTAGGTGTACTTGAAAGAGCTTGAAACCCTTAAAGGGCAGGCTAGGAATGACAAGGACATAGTTCGTGTCCTATTGGTTCAAGTAAATTCGTCAAGGAAAGCCGCGGTCAAAGCCATCCACGTGGAAGTCAACTGTGGAGTTCTATGTCGGCTGGACTCTGTTTCGTGGCATAGAAACATCCATACGGCCGTTTCCAAGCCCAAGCTTGCGGAGGTTAATTGACATATGTGCAAAGTTCTGGAGTTGAATTTAAGTGCCCACCTTCCATAGATCCGTTTTCCAACATGGCCATACTCCTATATCCGTGGCCTTAGTGGTCTACGTGCTGGCTGCTATCATAAACTTCAGGAGACAGTTACATTTTGTTGCTTTATAAAGAGCGTTTACATACGTACGTAGAGTTAGTGAATGTGAGTTGATAGTTGTTAGTTGATATAGCTGTTGAGTTGATGTGCGTACTCTGTTATGTGGTGATTACGCTGCCTTGAGCCGTAATACCACCAGTCTGTAATGACTTGCTTTTTAATGTGAAAAACTCTGTTTTCATAACTTAAATTGTGTTGAGGATCGTTACCAAAGCTGCGTAGAGGGCCCCTGCTCAGCCGAGGTTCTGTGTATTAATGTTTATATTTTTCATTTCATTTCTTTAAGCAGTCATTGTATCATAACCCATTACATGTTCATATTTCATAGTTGTTTCATTTCTGTTCATACATTTCTGTTATTTCCATTGCATTCCTGTCTTTTATGTTTTTATGATTGTTAAAACACTGATCAGTTTTCTTGTGCAGGTTTTAGGTAGACAGCCCGGGGCATTTTCATAGTAATTTTGCTAATGATATAGAGCGTATTGTCTGTACTAGTTTTCTTTCCCTGATCTTGTTTAACCCGGTCTTGTCTTGTGCCCGGTTTGCTTATCGATTCGATAGTTAAAATTAGACATGATAAGCTACTCATAGTGTCTTCGGCTACCTCCGAAAACCCTGCGATGGTGACAGTGAGGAGCTTACATGGTGAAATGTGTAGTTTAGTATTAATTCCTTACGCAAAATTAAATGTCAATAAGCTGCTCTTAGCGTCTTCGATTACCTCCGAGCCACAGTGGGTGATGGTGAGGGCTGCATGATGAAATGTGTAGTTTAGTATTAGTTTCCTTTCTGCAAAATTAGATATATTAACGCGCTTAGCGTCTTGGTTTACCTCCAGAAGCCCACAATTGCCCAGGCTGATGGTGAGGAGGCATGATGAAATGTGTATGGTTTAGTATTAGTTTATTTTCTGCAAATTAAATAATCAGTTACACAAGTTGTTTATGATTACTTCCGCAAGTCATAGCTGGTCTAATGATGAAGGGTCAGAAAATGAATTGATGTAATATGATTTAGATTTATTTCATTGCAATTTTGAATTTCCATAAGCGTAGTTTCTTTTGTGTTCAGTTGGCAGCAAGAATAGTTTAGTTTTCATATTCACTAGTTTCTTGTTTTGATTCATTAGATTAACATCACTTTCCATTTCAGCAGTTTACTTTCTTTTGTCATTTGTAATTTCAATTTTCTTTTAAAGTTTCGAGATTGGTAAATCATTATAGGGGATATCACTTCCTTGAACAATTATAACCAAGCTTTTTTTTCACTTTAGAATTTCCATTTTACCTTAGAAAGACCATAAACGACAAAAAGTTAAGAAAGAGGTTATCTTGCACATATAGTGCGCCGCACTTCATCAGCTTACGATTCCCGGATTGACAATTAAATACAGCAATTTAGGACACACTAAATTGACCAAACATTTTGGCGCCGTTGCCGGGGAAGTGTAACTAGGTAGCCAATTTCTTAAAAAAAAAAAACACATAAAATCATAAAAGAAGGGAAAACTTGATAACTTCTTGAAGTATGCTCTCCTCTTGCACCTAGTGTGATCTGGAGGATCAGAAAAGAGAGTTATTGGTTTAGTAATTTCTTAAGTATGCTCTCTTCTTGCACCTAGTGTGATCTGGAAGATCAGAAAGAGAATTATTAGCCCAACTTTTGTTAAAAAATATATAAAAATGACATGCATAGAGCAAGAGATTCTAGGGGAAGGTTTATAGCTAAAGCCAAGAGTTCGATTTTCATAACTCCATCTTCTTCAAGGCATAGACCAGATTCACCATCATCTACCCCTAGCCTTAAGATTTTTGGAAGTCAAGGAACAGTTGAATTAGAGGATTCTCCTACACCACCTACTAAAACCCACTTAGTCAACAAAGAGACTTTCTCTCATCCTTCCTTGGTAGAAGAACTAGAGGACTATAAGGACTCTAAAGAAGCTATCATGGCAGAGGAAGTAATAAATAGAGGTGGAGGTAGAGGAGGAGGAGATAATGAAGATAACAATGGTGAAGGAAATAACGATAGAAATAGGGACGATTTTCTTGGATTCCCTATAGTTGATGAGGAAACTCATGCAACAATGAAAAATATTTCACCATATGTTCTCCCTAACTTTTATGGATTACGAAGTGAGGATCCTGAAACATTTCTGTTTGAGTTTGAAGTAGTGTGCCGAACTTATGACTATATGGAAGATTCTCAAAAACTCAAACTATTTCCTTCAACTTTGAAGGGATCTGCTTTGAAATGGTTCATGGGATTAGCCACTCAATCTATTAGGACTTGGAATGATATGAAACAAACATTTTTGGATAGATGCTTGGACTATTGTATGCCCACCAATCACAAGGATGAGGTATTCAAAATGATGCAAAAAGAAGATGAAAATTTGGAAGACTTACTTGAAAGATTTCAATACAACTTGAAAAGAGCAAAGATGAGCAACTTAGATGATGAAACCTTGAAAGCCCTCATATTAAAAGCCATTATAGATGAATGGATATAAATTTTAAACATGATGGGGAAAGGAGACATTTCTCAACTTCCACTTCGTGACATAACAGAACTATGTGTCCATCTCTCAAGAGGAAAATCTAAAACAGGAAAAGGGCCTAGGGATCCTTCTCTTATTAGGGCTAACAAATCTGCAACTGGATCAGTAAGTAGGGCAGATATTGGTAATATGCTTGATGAGTTTAAAACTGATATCTTAGGGGGTCTTAGTGAACAACTAGACACCCTTAAAATCCAAAACAAGCAGAAAGCAGAAACAGATGCTTTAGCCATCTTTTGTCCAAAATGTAGAAAGAAACATGCTTTAAGGGAATGTCCCTTGGATGCAAAAGTTGTAGAAACATGTATGATTTGCTCAGAAAATCATGAAATCAAGGATTGTCCTTGAATCCCTGGACTCAAAGCTGTTTTTCAAGAAGATCCAAATTCAATAGAGTCTCTCTGTTTTGTCGCAAGGAGACCTTGGCAGGGACAACAATCTCAAGGGTTTAATAACCCTATGAATCTTCAAACCCCACCAAATTGGACTCCTTGGAAACAACCTTGGCCCCAACATCAAAATTCATATCAGCCATGGGTACAAGGGATGCAAAATCCTTATGGGAGATTTGCTCAATTTTATCAATATCCTCCATCTTTTCAAAATCAACAAGCTCCACAATTTCCAAGCCAAAATCCACAACAACTTTCATTGCCATTTCCACAACATCAACCTTCTCAACAAAATACAAATCCTCAACTCATGCTCCCATACCAACAGAAGACAAATCAACTTCCAGCTCGGCCATTGCCAAATCCTAACAATAAGAATCCTCAAACTACTTATATGGTAGAAGGACAACAATTTCCTACCTATATG
Organism: Pinus albicaulis; assembly: GCA_034641835.2. Taxonomy (NCBI): domain Eukaryota; kingdom Viridiplantae; phylum Streptophyta; class Pinopsida; order Pinales; family Pinaceae; genus Pinus; species Pinus albicaulis. The sequence goes on from CM076579.1 coordinate 269,369,261, forward strand.
ATTGTTCCTCTCAACGATGTACAACTCAGATCTGGTAGAGTTTTAGAAAAACCTTCTATAGACATTCAAGAGCAACATACCTCTGAGGAGGACTCTCTTCAAGTCAATAAGGGTTCTGAGGAAGAATCTCTTCAAAATTCAAAAATTCAAAAAGAAAAAGAAAAGCTAGCATCCACAACTCCTATAGTTGAGCAACCTGTATCTTCATCTACACCTCCTTTTCCGGAAAGACTACAAATTGATAAGGGGGTGGAAAAACAAATCTTGTTGCCTAACTATGACTTTCTAGATGAATTGAAGAATGTTTGTATCAAGATTCCATTGCTACAAGCCATTAGAGAAATTCCTATTCTAGCAAAAACCATAAAGGAGTTGAGTTTCAAAAGACCAGGAAGGAAACTAAAAGACACAAGAAGAATCCACCTGGTAGGAAAGATTGCAGATATTATGATGGAAAAATTACCATGCAGAAGTATGTAGATCCAGGAAGTCCAATTGTCAAGACACATATAAATGGGATAGAAATTCCAAACACATTGATTGACTTAGGGGCTGCTATCAACATTATGAGTAGACAAACTATGGAACAGTTAAAACTTCCTAACCTTCTTTTTACACCTACCTTATTGCAACTTGCCGATCGATCGGTTATTAAACCAGATGGTGTATTAGAAGATATTTCAGTCTCCTTAGATTCTTGGGAATATCCAGTAGACTTTATGATTTTGACTCCCAAAAGTAATCTAGGAGGACATCCAATTATCTTAGGAAGACCTTGGCTGGCCACAGCTGATGCTTTTATTAGTTGTAGATCTGGAGACATGTACATTTCTAATGGTAATTCGACAAAGAAATTCAATTTGTATCCTCCTGCAAGAGCAATTACAGAAATAGGAGACAATGAATGGGTCGATGATGAGAACACTATACAACCTGTCTTTACCATTTCTGAAATCAGTGAGGATAGTCGAATTCTGAACACATTAGAAAATTTTGAAGTAACTTCAGAATATGACCCCACACAATTTCAGTTGGAGTCTGACATAGAATATTTATCATCAAGACAAATGTCTCTTTACTCTATGGAAGAATTTGGTAATTCTGTTTTTGAGATTTTTCCAGAAAAGACATTGAATATCAATAAACATCTGGAGAAGTCACAACAAGAAGAACTAACCAGAATCTTGCAAAAACATTCTACTACATTTGCATGGGAGTATACTGACATGAAGGGTATTGATCCTAAGACTTGCATCCATCATATCTATATTGAGGAAAACAGTAGACCAATCAGACAACCTCGAAGAAGGATGAATCCAAATCTTAGGGAGATAGTGAAAGAAGAGCTCCAAAAACTTCTCAATGTAAACTTCATTTATCCAATTTCAGATAGCCGATGTGTTTCTCCTTTGGTTATAGTACCTAAAAAGAATGGTAAATGGAGAGTATGCATTGATTACAGGGAGTTGAACAAAGCAACTTTGAAGGATCACTTTCCTTTGCCTTTTATTGATCAGGTATTAGATACATTAGCGGGTAAAAAGTACTTTTCATTTTTGGATGGTTTTAGTGGCTATAATCAAATACAGGTAGCACCTGAAGATCAAGATAAGACCACATTTACTTGTCCATGGGAAACTTTTGCCTACCGAGTGCTTCCTTTTGGGTTATGTAATGCACCAGCAACATTCCAAAGAGCAGTACTAGGAATTTTTTCTGATCTAATCCATGATTGTGTAGAGGTTTATATGGATGATTTTACGGTTTATGGTAATTCATTTGAAGAGGCATTAGAAAATTTGGAAAAAGTTCTCATAAGATGTAAAGAAACAAACCTTTCATTAAGCCATGAAAAATGCTTTATGATGTTTATTGAAGGGATTGTTTTAGGACATCATATTTCAGGAGATGGGATTAAGGTTGATAGATCAAAAGTTGAAGTCATCTCCAAGTTGCCTATTCCAAATTGTCAAAGAGATGTTAGAAGTTTTCTAGGATTTACTAGTTACTATAGAAGATTTATAGAAAACTTCACTAAATAGCATCTCCACTCTTCAAATTGCTTACCAAAGACTGTGAATTCAAATGGGATCCTGATTGTCAATCAGCCTTTGAAACTTTGAAAACAAGAATATCTGAAGCACCTATCTTGAGAGGACCAAATTGGAAACTCCCTTTCCATATTTCTACGGATGCTTCAGATACAGCTCTAGGAGCTGTGTTGGGTCAAAAATATTGAGTTCCTTATGCCATTTATTATACCATTAAAAATTTGACTCCCACAGAGTTGAACTATACTGTGACTGAAAAAGAGTTTTTAGCTGTTGTTCATGCAATTAATAAGTTTAGACATTACATAACAGGCTATGAAACTTTTATTCATACTGACCATTATGCAATTAGATATTTAATGAACAAACCTGTTACTAATGGCAGAGTGACAAGATGGCTTTTACTTTTGCAAGAATTCAATATTACTGTGTTGGATAGACCGGGAAAACAGAATACAGTAGCTGATTTCTTGTCTAGAATTCAAAATACTAAAGAAGATTCTCCTGTAGAAGATAAGTTTCCTGATGAATATTTGTTTGCAGTAACTATTAAGACCCCTTGGTATGCAGATATTGCTAACTATTTGGTTACAGGGAAACTACCTTCACATTTATTTCCAAGAGAAAAACGAAAAATTATTCGGGAGAGTTCAAGATATTCATGGATTTCTAACGAATTGTTTAAAACAGGGCCAGATCTTGTGATCAGAAGATGTGTCAGGGAAGATGAAATGCCTGATATTCTTAAGGCATGTCATGATGAACCATGTGGCGGACACTTTGCGGACAAAAGGATGGCCTATAAAATCCTTTCCTTGGGATATTATTGGCCTTCTCTCTTCAAAGATGCAAAACAATATGTCAAAAGGTGTGATAGCTGCCAAAGAGTAGGGAAACCTACCCTTTCAAAAGAAATGCCATTGCAAACACAGGTACTCATTGAACCCTTTGAAAAATGGGCTTTAGATTTCATTGGACCTATTAATCCACCATCTAAGCAAAAGAAGTATATATTGGTTTGTACTGATTATGTTACGAAATGGGTAGAAGCCAAAGCATTAGTATCTGCTACTGAAAATTCAGTTGTTCATTTTCTTTATGAGGATATTTTTACTCGCTTTGGTGTTCCAAGAGAAATTGTGACAGATCAGGGGAGCCAATTCACATCCAATTTTGTGGAGAAGTTGATGGAAGAATACAAAATCAAGCACAGAAGATCTACTCCTTACCATCCACAAGCAAATGGTCAAGTGGAGTCCACAAACAAAGTTCTTGAAAGTATCATTACCAAAACTGTTCATCTACATAGAAGAGATTGGGCAGAAAGGCTTCCAGAAGCCTTGTGGGCTTACAAAACTACATGGAGGAATACAACAGGACATTCTCCCTATGAACTTGTTTATGGGAAAGAAGTCTTGTTCCCCATTGAGTTCCAAGTCAAGACCTTCAAGATAGCAGTTCAGTTGGGAATGGACTTATCAGAAGCTCAAAAGCATAGAATGGAGCAATTGAATGAGCTAGATGAGATCAGACAAGAAGCAATTCTAAGAACTGATCTAGTTCAATATCAAAGAACTAAGTGGCATGACAAATATATCAAAGAGAAGAAGTTTCAAGAAGGAGATTGGGCATTGTTGTTTGACTCCAAGTTTAAAGACTTTCAAGGGAAATTTGAGACTCATTGGCTTGGGCCATATGAGATTGACAAGGTCTTTAACAATGGAGCTGTAAGAATCAAGACCATTGATGAGTTTCAAACTCCTCTTTTAGTGAATGGCCATAGATTAAAAGTTTATCATAAGCCACTCTCTAAAGAGGATTTTGTCAAGTTGTTTCAAGAAAGTTCTGCAATCAGGCTGGTACAGAAGAATTCTTCTTCTCCACCAGCCTAGCTTTTGTTTTTCAAGTTAAAAAAAAAAAAGAAAAAAAAAAAAAAGAGAAAAAAAAATGGTATAAGCCTGAAAACCAATCATTGATTGGCAGTCTTATACAGAAAATATGGGGTGAAAATCAGGGACACCTGACACTCTATATTTTCCAAAAAAAATCTGTCTTTTATTTCATTTCATCTCACCACCCACTCCATTTCATTCCACTTCATTTCATTTCATTTCATTTCATTTCACTTCATTCCACTTCATCTCATCCATTCCATCAATAAAAATATTTTTATGACCATTTCCACCTGGTCATTTGTCATTTGTTCATTTCTATTTCAGCCAAGTAATAGCTGTGTCAGTTTCCGCAGCTGATTCCAGTTTCCGCAGCCAGAAGCAGATTCCGCAGCTGCTACTACTCTGTTTTCAAAAAGAATGTACATTTAGTTGTTGTTTTCATAAAATCATGAAATAAAATGCAGGAGAGGATCAATGGAACATTCAAGACACTAATGAAGATCAATCAGTTGAAGACCAAGGGCAAAATCAAGGATTCCAAAGGTATGAATAAAGTTTATTTCAAATAGTATAAAAAAAAACACATTTTTATGTAATTTTAAACTATGAGCTCTACCCATAATGCGCAATGATTATATTGACAGTCCGTAACCTTCCACGATCTCTATGTTATCCTCTTACATTTATTCACAAACGGTTTCATTATTGAAATTCCGACTCTTACTCATGTTCAAATAGCCCACCGTAGATAATGATACGTATTTGAGTTGACAAAGGACTCTTACAAGCCGCATAACCTCATAATCATTGATTGAAACGTGTTCATATTTATGACACAGCCACCAAAAATTCAAAATGCGGCCGAATGCATTATGCTTTGTTAACCTCTTTGTCGTGTCTCTGTCGTGTTTACAAAACCTCACTCTACTCATTCTCATTCCCTGTTTCACTCCATTCCGTTCCTTTTGTTCACTCTCATTCCCGTATATTCACCCACAGTCTTATTCCATTTTGTGTATGGTGCTCATTTCCGTTTTGTGATAACGTCCCCACAGCATTGTGCTCGACTCCGTGTATTCCATCGTTCCATTTCCGCTTAAAACCCTCACAGAGGCAAGCCGTGAAGCACATAGAAGTAAAATGGGAAAATTATTAAGGGCAGAGCCGGAAGGACCGAAGTTCATAGAGGGATTTCCACAAGCAAAAGAGATGTTGAGAAAAGCTAAATGGCTGCGTTTTATTCAGAAATTCCGGGGTTACCATAGAGAAGTTACCAAAGCGTTTGCAAGATCATTTGATGGCTCGGAAGCAGAAGTGGGAGACCTCAAGTTTTTGGTTAATGAAGCATCAATAGCAGCAGCCACAGAGCTTCTTCAGGAAGGAGAACGTTGGTTCAAAAACAAAAGTATCAATGATGAGGCATGGAGAACAATCCTCCGAAATCAAGGTATGGATATCATTGTTTTCAAAAGAGGAATCCCTGTGCATGCAATAAAATATGAATGGGCCACTTTATTACTCATTGTTCAGAAATTTATCACATGTGAAGGCCGCTTTGGCTCTATGTACATGTATCATACTAGGATATTGATGAATTTCCTTGAAAGCCAAACTCTCAATCTTCCTTATTTCCTATTCAATAGCTTGAAGAAAATGGCTGTGACTGTGCAAAAACACCTAGGAGATGTAGAGCCTCATTTATATCATCATGGGCTTATAAAAATTTTGATTGAAAAGGAGCTAAAAGAAAGAAAAGATACATGGGAACAATTCCTAGTTAGAAACTTCTTTGAAGAACCTCAGGAAATTTCTGAAGGTAATCCAATTAGAAGGAGTAGAAGAAAGAAAATGGATGTTGAAACCCAAGTTGCTCCTACACAGGAAGTTCCCGCAGCTAGCACAGCAAAAAGAAGTAGAAGGAAAAGAACAGTAGATGAAATCCAAGATACTTCTACTATTATTATGAAGAAAAATGATAGAGAAGAGAGATTGGTAAAAAGGAAGAAGAAGGAAATCAAAACTAAGAAGCCAAAAATATCAAAAGGGAAAGAAATTGTTGAGGCTGTCCATAAAACTTCTTCTTCTGAAGAAGAAGATCATCAAATTCTATCTGAGAGATTAATTTTTCTTCAAAAACAGTCATCTCTATCCAAAAAGGCAAAAACAGGAAAACAAGAACAAAAGGGTAGAGTACCACAGCATGTGAGGAGAAGCAGCAGGCTTAAGGGAACACTGAGAAAAACACAAATTAGAGGTCCTCATTTCATTGATTTGGGTGAAGAGACATCTGAACAGTCTCCAACTGACCATAGTCCATTTCAGTCAGTTAGTGAACCTGACTCCTTTCACTCCCAATCAAACAATGAGCGTACTCCATCTTATTTTCAGCAAAATATTGATGAAAGTTCTCCTCAGCCAAATTTTGAACATAATTCTCCCTTGCAGCATTTTGAGGACAGTCCAATGAAAAAGACACCGGAAGTAGACCCCAAACAGCAGGAGGTCTATGATTATATAGAATCCTTGGAGAAAGCAGCCACAGGCCCAAGTACCTCTTCTATTCAGCCTCATACATTACAGGATGACTTGGTTCAGTCATTAAAACAGGAGATTTTTGAGCTTGAGCTTTTGAATCGGCATATCAAAAATGAAAATGAAACACTCAAAGAGCAAGGCAAATTGGACAAGATTATCCATGACAATACTATGTTACATTTGGGTGTGTTATGTAACCAACTCCAAAAAATAGAAGAAATGAGATATCAACGCCTTAGAAATAAGCCACTTCGAGGGGGAAACCTCCAATACATTACATGAATGATAAATTCTTGGATGATACAATTCACAAAACCTCCTTTCTATATATAGGAGTCCATGGGGCCATAATATAATCCTAGTGGGCCACAATGTAATCCTAGCCGACCTAACAATAATAATTTAAGGGCCCAATAATAACAAAATGGGGGTTACAAGGGTACACTAATAACAATAAGGGGTTTACACTAACAATAATAAGGGGCTATACTAGTGATATAGGGACCTAACATGCCCCTCTCCTTCAAAAAAAAGTGTTGTCCTCAACACTTGAGTAGCTTCGGGTGCTTCTGTATAAAATTCTCATCCTCCCATGTAGAATCTTCAATAGGTAAGTTCTTCCACTTGATGAGATACTCTGAAATTGATCGATTCCGTAGTTGTCGAGTTCTTTTTTCCATGACTGCTTCAGGTTCCAATATGATTTTCCCTTCCCCATCAAGTTCTGGCAATACTGTTTGAACTGGAAGATTTTCACCTGTAACCTTCTTTAAGCATGAAACATGGAAAACTGGATGTACTCGCGAAGAAGCAGGAAGCTCCAATTTGTATGCCATAGTACCAATCTTTTGCAACACCTTGTAAGGACCATAGTACTTTGGCGATAATTTATTATCCTTCTTTGCTTGCTTGAGGGACATTTGTTTGTATGGTTGTAGTCGTAAAAATACCCAATCTCCTACATCAAAACTTCTCTCGCTACGATGTTGATCTGCCTGTTGTTTCATTCGATTTTGTGCCAAATTCAGGTTATCCTTTAAGAGTTGGGGAACTTCTTGCTGATGCTCGATGTGATCTTCCACTGCTTGAACCTTCGAATTTTCCCTTAAAGATGATGTGATGGATGGTGGATGATATCCATAAAGTGCCATAAATGGGCTCATTTTTGCTGCAGTATGGAAGGAAGTGTTATACCACCATTCGGCAAGAGGTAACCACTTGACCCATTGTGTTTGTTTATCAGATACAAAACAACGAAGATATCCTTCCAAACATTTATTTACTATCTCGGTTTGACCATCAGATTGAGGATGATAAGATGAGCTATGAGCTAATTGAGTACCCAAACAAGAAAATAACTCCGTCCAAAAATTTCCGGTAAAAATGGGATCTCTGTCGCTCACAATAACCCTTGGGCTTCCATGTAGCTTTTGAATTCTGTCCACAAATGTAGTAGCAACTGTACTTGCTTTAAATGGATGAGATAATGCACAAAAGTGTGCATACTTGGTAAGTCTATCAACTACCACCATAATGACATTCTTTCCTTTGGACTTAGGTAAACCTGTGATAAAATCCATTGAAATCTCCTCCAAACGTTGACTTGGAATGGATAAAGGTTGTAGAAGTCCCGGGGTCTTAATTGTCTCCACTTTATTCTACTGGCAAACCAAACATTCCGCCACAAACTTTTGAATATCAGATTTAAGGCCATCCCAAAAAAATTCTTTCTTCACCCTGTGGTAAGTTTTTAAAAATCCTGAGTGTCCTCCTAAAGGAGAAGTGTGCAATTCGAGAAGAATCTTTTGTTTTAGTTGGGAATTCTTACAAAGATATAAGCGATCTTTGTACCATAAGGAATCATTTTTCCAACTAAATGTATCGGATGTACTAGGATCTTGCTGCAACTTTTGAATGAGTGTCCATACATCTTTGTCCTTCTTCCATTCATCTCTTGCTTCGGTTATCAAATCTGGTTGGATAATAGAAATGGCACAAAGCAATGCTTCCACCTCTTCATTCTTTCTTGAGAGTGCATCTGCAACAACATTCAACTTTCCTTTTTTGTAGATTATTTCAAAGTCATAACCCAACATCTTTGTGACCCATTTTTGCTGTTCTTTTGACGATAGTCTTTGTTCCAAAAAGTGTTTAAGACTATCATGATCAGTTTTTACCTTGAAGTGTCTTCCCATTAGGTAAGTTCGCCATTTCTTGAGTGCATGTAGTATTGCTAACATTTCCTTCTCATAAATAGGTTTCTGTAAATACTTTCCTTTGATTGGACGACTTTCAAAAGCAATGGGTCTTCCTTCCTGCATTAAAACTGCACCAATTCCATTTCCTGAGGCATCACATTCCACAATAAAGGTTTTTGTAAAGTCTGGTGTAGCTAAGACGGTGCTAGGCACATTGCCTCTTTAAGACGTTCAAAGGCCTTAGTTGCTTCAGGAGTCCATGAAAATGCATCTTTCTTCAATAATGTTGTTAGAGGTGCTGCTATTCTCCCATAATTCTTAACAAACTTGCGATAATACCCTGTTAACTTGAGAAATCCTCGCAACTGCTTTATGGTTGTGGGAACTTTCCATTCCTTAATGGCTTTAATTTTGTTAGGGTCCACTTTAACCCCCTCGTGAGATACAATATGACCCAGATATTCCACCTCTTGTACTCCAAAGAAACATTTGGACTTTTTTTGCATATAATTGTTTCTCCTGCAATAGTTTGAGCACCCTGTCAACATGTTCAACATGATCCTTCCAAGACCTGCTGTAGATTAGTATATCATCCAAAAATACTAGCACAAATTTTCTAAGGAAGGGTTTGAAAATGGAATTCATCAACCCTTGAAATGTAGAAGGTGCATTGGTAAGGCCAAAAGGCATGACCAAAAATTCATAATGACCCTCATAAGTTCGAAATGCTGTTTTTGGAATATCTTCAGTCTTCATTCTAATTTGATGATATCCTGAACGAAGATCCAACTTGGTAAAATAAATTGCTCCATGTAATTCATCCAATAATTCATCAATCAGGAATGGGAAATTTGTCTTTAATGGTGAGCTTATTGAGCTCCCTATAATCCGGACACATTCGCCATGATCCATCCTTCTTGTGTACCAATACTACAGGAGCAGAGAAAGAACTTTGACTAGGTTGAATTATACCGCCTCTAACATTTCTGCAATCATACGTTCAATTTCGCTCTTTTGGAAGTAAGGATATCTATAAGGCCTGATGTTTGGAGGAACACTTCCTGGAATCAAATGAATAGCATGATCATGATCACGAATAGGTGGGAGTCCTTGGGGAGTTTCAAACACCTTGGAATGATTGTCCAAGACTTGTTGGAGATCTGCAGAAATAGATGATTTTGATGTTGGAACTTCTAGTGAGCATAATTGTGCAATTACGCCTCGTTGTTCTTTCTTTGGAAGCTTTGTCATGACATTAGAGCTTATTATCCTTCCTGGCTTCCCTTCAATACCCCGTAATTCGACTTCCTTTCCTTCTGAAAAAAATTTCAAGAAAAGTTCTTGAAAATTAAAAACTACCGTCCCCAAAGATTGTAACCATTGTACTCCTAGTACAACATCAGCACCTCCCATAGGAATGGCAAGCATTGGACTAATCAATACATATTCCCCCATGGTTAGCTTGATATTATGTCATTTTCCAGAGCAATTTATAGTTCCTCCATTTGCAACCATCACTTGACATTCTGGTGCTGGGTATAGGAAACAATTTAATTCCTTGGCTACCTTATAATGAATAAAATTATGGGTGCTACCTGAATCAATCAATACTATTACCCTTTTCTTCTTTATATGTCCTTCTATCTTGAGAGTTTGAGGAGTGGTAATTCCTGCCAGCGCATTACATGATATGGTCGGATTCATTTCTTCTTCTTCTAGGGGTGGTTCCTGTTGTAGATCCTCTTCTTGTTCATTTTCTTCTTCTTCTTCACAATCTATGTAAAATAATTTCTTCTCAGCACACTTATGACCTTTAGTGTATTTGCTATCACAACTGTAGCAAAGCCCTTTTGCTCTTTTTTCTTCCAATTGTTGTGGTGTCGACCTTGTAGGTTGTGGAAATCTAGGAGTAGCAACACTTCCCTCTTTATAGAAGTGAGTGGTAGGCTTCCTTGTCGCCATAATTTTACATTCAATTTTTCTTGCCAACCTGAATGCCTTCTCCAATGAATCGGGTTCCAAAACGTGAACTTCATGTTGGATGTTATCCTTTAAAGTACCTATGAAGAGATCAATCCTGTGTTCCTCTGGAATATCAGTTACCCTTATATTCAATTTTTGGAAGTCCTCAATGTGCTCCCCCACTAAACCCTTTTGTTTGAGATTTATCAATTGGCTAAAGAAGGTGTTGCTATTTGTATCCTCATAATGTGCTATCATTTCCTCAGTAAAAATTGACCAAGTGACAATTTTTTTACGGGAGCAAAGCCATCGATACCATACAAATGTATTTTGTTCTAAATGTAAAGTTGCAATGCGTACCTTTTGTGTGTTTTGCACATTATGGAGATCAAAATATTGCTCCATCTGTAGTATCCATGTTAGAGGATCCTTTCCATCAAACTTCCTCATATCCATTTTTGGAATATGGTGGTTCTTCCCGCCAACATTCGAGTTTATGAAATCATGATTAACATTTATTTTGTTCTCATCAGGAGGTTCTTCTCCTATATTTCCACCATTAGGAATCATTTCTGGTTTTAAGCTTGTCATCAAGCCTTCCATGTATGCTTTTAGATCCCTCTTCATGTTTTCCATGTTGTCTTTTATGTCATCCATCTTAGCTTCCATGCCCACTTCCATGCCATCCATCTTAGCTTCCAAACCAATCATCTTAGCTTCCACACCTTTCTTCAAACCATCCATCTTAGTTTCCATGCCTTTCTTCAAAACTTCCATTTCATTTTTTGTTGTTCTTTGCGAGAGAGAAATTTGCTCTTGTAATTTTGATATGTCATGTTGCCATTCTTCATCTTCATGAGTCATAGTAGAGCCTTCTGAAGGCTTAATGGGTGTTGAATTCTTTTTAGGAGCCATTTTAGAATCCAATATTGATATCTATTCTAAAAGATTCCTTTGGAATCAATTCAACTTGATTCTTCAAACAAGACTTATGCAATTCGGAAAAAAAAATACACACCTTTTACTATCTTTTAGGAGATCGATATTGAAATTGAATTATCTCTGTAATTGAAAATCTTCGATATCTGAAATTCAGCCCTGTAGTAGCCCTCTGAAGCTTCTTTCAAAGGCCACAGGTCTGACCTGATTTTGATTCTCCAAGACAAAGTTGTGTCCAATCTCCCACAATGACCTAATTCTGGACTGGTTCAGTAGAGCGAACTTGTACGACTTGCCACGTGTCACTGTTTTGTCCTTTGTCTCTGAAATTGATAGCGAAGAAACTACAGGCTGTGTACTTGTGACCACTTTTGACGGCACTCCAATCCAATCTTCGGAGAGAGAGTTATTGAACTTTTCCCACGATCACCTCTTTGAGATGAAATTCAGGAGCCTGAAAAAGCACTACCTTCCACAGATCATATCTCCAAAAATATTGCGAACTAAGCTCTGAAATTTTTTGACGAATTTCCTCAGGATTTCAGCTTCGCACCATATGAATTTTAGATTCTGAACCTTCGTAGAAACAGATTTATAGCGAAAATTCCACGATGACCTGTTTAGGAGCTTGAAAAAAGACCTGACTTCCACAGATGATATCTCCGCAAATATTGCGAACCAAGGTCTGAAATTTTTAGACAAGCTTCCTCAGGATTTCGGCTTCGCACCCTAAAAATTTCAGCTTCTGAAACTTCGTAGAAAAAAAGTTATAGCGAAAATGCCACGATGACCTGTTTGGAGCAGCGAAACCCTAGAATCCAAAGCTCCGATACCAAATGTTATGTAACCAACTCCAAAAATAGAAGAAATGAGATATCAACGCCTTAGAAATAAGCCACTTCGAGGGGGCAACCTCCAATACATTACATGAATGATCAATTCTTGGATGATACAATTCACAAAACCTCCTTTCTATATATAGGAGTCCATGGGGCCATAATATAATCTTAGTGGGCCACAATGTAATCCTAGCCGACCTAACAATAATAATTTAAGGGCACAATAATAACAAAATGGGGGTTACAAGGGTACACTAATAACAATAAGGAGTTTACACTAACAATAATAAGGGGCTATACTAGTGATATAGGGACCTGGTGTGTGAAAAATAAGAAAGGCCCCAAGAAAATGCCAAAAGATTGACGAGCACTTGTGAATATCAAATTCAGGTGCCTCATGAAGAAACCCAGAATGATGGCAGTACCAAAGAAGAAGAGAAGGGGGTTAGATGTGTTGGCTGAAGTTTGAAGGCACATGAATTGAACAAAGAGTATCAAATTTTTGGTTGCATGAGGACATGCAACACCTTCACAGTGGGGGTATGTTGAGTCCCGAATTTGCCTCTTTTCCATACACTTTTCCATATCTTTTTCACTCACCTAAACCTCCAAAATTGTCAATATCATGTGCAAAAGGGTATCTAACATGGTTTTTAATTATGTTTGTGTGTTTTCTATTTGATTTAAATTTTGTTCATACAGCTGCGGAAACTTGTCACTTTCCGCAGCCGCTGCAACTTTCCGCAGCTATTTTGTGGAAATCAATGTTACAGGTGTCAACGAAGGAAACGAGCCACATGGGCAGGCTAGGAATGACAAGGAAATGGTTCGTGTCCTATTGGTTCAAGTAAATTCGTCAAGGAAAGCCGCGGTCAAAGCCATCCACGTGGAAGTCAACTGTGGAGTTCTATGTCGGCTGGACTCTGTTTCGTGGCATAGAAACATCCATACGGCCGTTTCCAAGCTTGTGGAGGTTAATTGACATCTATGCAAAGTTCTGGAGTTGAATTTAAGCGCCCACCTTCCATAGATCCGTTTTCCAACATGGCCATACTCTTATATCCGTGGCCTTAGTGGTCTACGTGCTGGCTGCTATCATAAACTTCAGGAGACAGTTACATTTTGTTGCTTTATAAAGAGCGTTTGCATACGCACGTAGAGTTAGTGAATGTGAGTTGATAGTTGTTAGTTGATATAGCTGTTGAGTTGATGTGTGTACTCTATTATGTGGTGATTACGCTGCCTTGAGCCGTAATACCACCAGTCTGTAATGACTTGCTTTTTAATGTGAAAAACTCTGTTTTCATAACTTAATTTGTGTTGAGGATCGTTACCAAAGGCTGTGGGGCACTATGCTTTCAAGTGAGGTTCTAAAGTATTAATGTATATATTTTTTCATTTTGTTTCTTTCTTGTTGTATCATAACCCATTACATGTTCATATTTCATAGTTGTTGTTAACCATGCCATTTACTGTAATTTCAACACATTCATCTTTGTTTTTATGATTGTTAAAATAACTGATGGATTTCTTGTGCGGGTTTTAGGTAGGCATTTGAGGCATTTTTCATGTTTGCTGTATTATGGCCTCTAATCATTATTCTAACTGCTAGTTTTCTTTCCCGGATCTTTTTAACTTCGGTCTTGTCTTGTGCACTTAGGTTTTGCTTATCTGATTCAGTAGTTAAAATTAGACATATTAAGCTACTCATAGTGTCTTCGGTTACCTCCGAAAGCCACAGCTGGACTGATGGTGAGGGGCTGCATGATGAAATGTGTAGTTTAGTATTAGTTTCCTTTCTGCAAAATTAGATATATTAAGCTGCTCTTAGCGTCTTCGGTTACCTCCGAAAGCCACAGCTGGACTGATGGTGAGGGGCTGCATGATGAAATGTGTAGTTAGTATTAGTGCACCGCTATTTTAAAATTAGATATATTAAATTTACTCTTAAGTCTTGATTTACCTCAAAGCCTGAATTTGGGTGATGGTGAGGAGAACACTGATGAAATGTATGACATTGTTTAGTTTACTTTCTGCGAATTAAATATCAGTTACACAAGTTGTTTATGATTACTTCCGTAAGTCATAGCTGGTCTAATGATGAAGGGTCAGAAAATGAATTGATGTAATCTGATTTAGATTTATTTCATTGCAATTTTGAATTTCCATAAGCGTAGTTTCTTTTGTGTTCAGTTGGCAGCAAGAATAGTTTAGTTTTCATATTCTCTAGTTTCTTGTTTTGATTCATTAGATTAACAGCACTTTCCATTTCAGCAGTTTACTTTCTTTTGTCATTTGTAATTTCAATTTGCTTTTAAAGTTTCGAGATTGGTAAATCATTATAGGGGATATCACTTTCTTGAACAATTATAACCAAACTTGTTTTTCACTTTAGAATTTCCATTTCACCTTAGAAAGACCATAAACGACAAAAAGTTAAGAAAGAGGTTATCTTGCACATATAGTGCGCCGCACTTCATCAGCTTACGATTCCCGGATTGACAATTAAATGCAGCAATTTGGGACACACTAAATTGACCAAACATGCTCACTACGGGAAAGTTATTTTTGATCAGTCATTCATCATCCGACATTGGTTCCACATTCAACCCCTCTCTTCTGCATATCCAACTTTAGGAATTATGCATTTCTATCTTAGGTTTTGAGAGGAGGAAGGTAGTTTCTAGCATTTCAAATAGGAAACATGTGGAGGGTTCATCCTTTCACCTTGTTAATTCATTTCAGTAATCCAGCATCAACATTGTGACATCTAAAATTAGGTCATCATTTTACACCTCCAGGTAGTAGCAGTTCCATCAGGAACTGTGCACTCCAGTAGGGTAAATCTAGTGGATGAAGGAAGTTCAAGTATTTTAGCTTGGAATCCTATGAGGGACCATTCCCTCACTTTGGTGAGATTATTTCTATAAGATGTGAGATATATCTCATCATCCAGCAACAGGCTAAAACTTCAGCCTCCTTGACAACACAATCCATTCCAACAGTTGTGTAGTTTGCAGCTGCAACTTGAGTCGAGGAAGGAGGAGCTAGATCTCAAGTTTCTAGCTTGAGAATCTAGAGAAGGAGTTAGCCCTTGTTGTATTGAGTTGATTGGGTGATATTGCAATGGTTATATCATCATTTCATCCCCATATCAGTAGTTACCCATAAGGAGTGCGTAATTCAGCCATCAAGGGTGCAGTTGGCAACCCAAAAAGGGCCAAAAATCCAAAGTTACAATCTGGCCTAACCATTTCTTGTTTTTTCTGGGTTTTCTGAGTATATTCTGTGGGTAAAATCCCAGATATTTTTTAGCACTCCAACAGCCTCCTGCACATAGTTCTTCTTCATAGTAGCAACAGTTTCCAGCAACAACAACAGTAGTAACACACCATTTCCAGTGCTAGTTTTCATTAGTGTATTTCAACCACTTCTTATTGGTTTGAGTGCATATTTTTTAGAGCACTGTGTACTTTATATTTAATTTTGTTTATAATGATATGAATCCGTTATTTATTCTCATAGTTATAATGTTTGTTAGGTCCCCGTAATTTTTCAGATTGGAAAGACCTAATGTACAGGGGAAACATCAAACCAGTCTTTGGAGTCCTAGGACGTAGCCTTCCTGGACTCAAAGAGGGCTCTCTCTATATTTTTGTAAAATATGTAACTTGATAGCTTTTAGGGTTTTGATATTAGGCTAGTTATAAGGATTAGGGTTTTTTTGTTTGTTTGTTTGGTTGGGTAGGTTTTCAAGCAGAATAGATAAAGTGAGAGAGGTTTAAGCCATTTGGCTATGGAGTCTACAAAAAGGTATTGAAAAGTTTAACAATAGGTCAGGGGTGTATCATAGGGCAAGTCTAACAAGGTCGATGGATCCGAAGGCCTTGTGAGTGGAGTGAACATAAAATTGTGAACATGGTAGGTGCAAAGGGAAGTTAAGAATCCTTTGTCAAATAATACAACAAGAAAGTCCTTTAAGAATACTATGCAAGAAGAAAAAACCAAAGATAGGGCATACCATACTTCTTTGACCAAACCCTAGCAAGCAGACATCAAGACAATAATCCAGTAAACCCTAGAGAGCAGGGAACTCCTAACCTCTCCATATATCTACCTTCAGAGAAATAAAACATGAAAGATGAAATATAGTAATGATCAAGAAGCAGGGAACTCCTAAATTTCCTTAATCATACTACAAAGAACTTCAAAGCAACCATTTAAGATGAGAAAAAGGGCAGGGCAAACCGTAGACCTCTTCAGCTCAACCCTAGTTAGCAATACTTTGAAGAAAAGACCTCAAAAAAAATGTTTAAGTGATTCCAAAGGGCAGGGCTAACCATAAACCTCTTTGGCACTGACTCCATTAAATCATTGATGAGACAAAAAAACTGAGTGGGATTAGAGGGCAACTAAGAATTCTCTAAACTGCTCTAGCAGAGGAAAACATGAGAGCAAGAGAAGCAGACAGAATTAATGTGCTTTTGACAACATACCTTAAGTTAGAATTTCTGTTCTAATGCTAGAGAAATATGACACAGTATGTAAAACATAAGAGAATGAGAAAAAATCGAGAAACATATCACCATTAGCCATGTTCATGAATCCTGCAAAGTGCTTGTCTCATTGATATTCATTTGAGAATCTTCATAATGCTCCAAAACCAAAAACTCCTCACAACTCAAAGTCTATGAGGTTTGTCTCCACAATCAACCAACATGAAAAATGAGGCTCTCATGAAGTATTTATCATGCAAAGGAAGATCAAAACCCTAACTAGGGTTTTGGAGGCCATTAATTGCTCATAAATATCATTTTTGTCCTTTAAGACCATGCAAGGCCCAAGGCACAAAATATATAAGGTAAAAAATGAAAAATAACTTCTAACACCTAAATTTGGAGTGATTTTCCCAAAAAAATCAAAATATCTATTCTCAATAAATTTGTGTCTTTTGTTGACTTTGCAGGCAAGGGCGTAGTGCCTGCACCGGAAAAATAGGTCACCTTGCAGCTGAGTTTTGAAGACCTTCCTGATGTCCAAATGAGATCTGTGATAGCTCATTGGAAATATTTTCAAGTATAATTTTCAAAAAGTGGCTTGGTTTTATGATTTGACTTTATTTACCTGTTCAAAAACTAAATTTCCTAAGACTGCTCAAGGCGCAGCGCCAGCTCTGAAAATTGGGCAGAATGGTGAATGTTTGCATGTTTTTGACCCTTTTGGAGGACCAATTCTTCTCCAAAGGATCTGAAATTTGGGGTGTGTGATGTATTTGGCAATATTAAACCAAAAATTCAAACCAATCCTCAATAAAGTTCCCCAAAAAAGAGCGCAGCGCCCACTTAAATTATCAGTCAAAAACCAAAATTTTCAAAAACTTGCCAAAATTTGAAATTGTCTTCCTCATGGTGTTTTGGATGCATGTAGGGAAGAATCAGCAAGGTTTTTCAAGGTTTTCTTTATTTTTTTCCTCCTTGGGGGCTTTCCCTCATATTATTCATAAGCCTTATTTCCCTCATTGCTCTTTCCTCACTGTTTGATACTTCATGGTTTTCTTCCTTATTGGCATCTGATTCATTTCTCTCTTTGACTGACATATGCCCTACTGATTGATTTCTCAATGCTATATTCATAACCATTATAATTTCTACGTTTATGGTTGCTAACATGGCTCTCTGACCTACTTCCATGATGCTCACTACTATCATCACTATTTGCCTTACTCCTGTGAGCTTTTACTGTGCTCTTCACTAACATGTGCTTTGCTACCTTCATCTGATCTAGTGATTTGTGCCTCATAACTACTTGCCTCATTGCCTTCCTCTCCATTGCTTGATTCATTATTTCTCGTTCCCTCATTTTCATTTGATTGCTCATTTTCATTTCCCTCATTATTTGATGCATTGTGAGAGGGTGAAGAAGGATGGTTGTCCTAATGTGGAGGAACATGTGTGGATGTGTTGTGGCCAGAAAAAAACCCCCTTCTTATTCAGTATTATCACTAATACTAAATAAGTGGGGACCATTAGCAAAAATTTTAAAAATTGATTAGTGCTTGTATTTCCTTTTTTTTATTAAAACTTATTATCATAAACTTAGGAGAATATTCTTTGAAAAATCTAAAAAAATTAAGTTTTATGATAGGATAGAATAAAAATCATTCTTTAAGGAATATCGCATTGCAAAAAGGTAATGAATACCTCCTTACAAGCGAATTCTAAGATTGCGAGATCGTGATGCGAAACTACGCACTAAAAGAAAATTTATCGCATCGCATGCTTCAAATGTCGTATGTTATATTGAAAAATCTCAAATCACCGATATGCGATGGCACATATCGCAAATCGCATTTCGTAGAAAAACACATTAACGGATGTTTGTCATATGTTATGTTCTTTCGATTTTGCGATATTGTGGTCCAACGACATTCCAATTTTCCATCCAGCGATATTGCGATTTGCAATTTTGCGATTTTGCGATATTGGGATTTTGCGATATTGCGAAGAAAATTGCAGATCGCTTTATCGTAGATATTTAAGGCTCATTTTACAAAAAAATATTTCCATAAATCGAGACCTGGTTATGCGCTTTAATGTTAATCAATGAATTGGTTGTCTATCATTAATGTAATATGGTTTCGTTCTGATCAAAGAGCTATTTCACGTAAGGTGGTATATTTTATATGTCTTTAGTATTTAAAACTTTCCTCTCACCCTTTTCCTATCATTATTCTCACTTAATTTGTAAACTGCAGGAGCGAAGAACATATAGCTATACAAAGTAGTATTCAAGGTATTATGGGAAAGAAAGACAAAGCTCTGAGTTTTGAAGATAAAGAAATGACGCCCTTGTATACAGACACCGCCTGTAACAAAGACGCTGGTATTACTACTTGGGAGGGCATGTATAACATACTTGAGGAAGAGGACCCCAAAGTAATGGAGGTTACAGCTACAGCAGGCTCACATGAGTCTTCTTATGAATCCATTACAAATCTAGCTTGTTCATTCTTGCACCGGATAGCAGCGAGACCTAGAATTATTCCATACACGAACATGGTTAAATGGGTACTGGATAGCACGAATATTACAAACAGACAGTTTAAGACTCAGGGTCAAGAACTCATTGGCTCATTTACTCCACAAGATTTGAGACTAATGTATCATTTGCCGGAGACACAGGTGACTTATAACAAATAGTTCATGGAGAAGTTTGCCAAAGAAAATGAAAACCTGGCAAAATGCACCAAGGACTGGTCACAGAGAGATGAACCACTAAAAAGGGATAATCACGGTATGTATAGTACTGGTTCTCTCACTTCTCTATATTTCTTTGTTGCTACTATGCTTTGTAGGCTAAATGGAAAGCCGAATATTAATAAGTTTTCATCTGAATGGATACCATTGTTGAATGCTGTTGTTAATGCTACTATTGTGGATTGGGCTAAGATATTATCTGGCAACTTAGCCATAGCTATTTTGAATTATCGGTCCAAAAGAGCTGTTTCTCAGAGAATTTATCCCCCTTTTTACTTATCTGCTTATGTGATGGATTCAATCTGTTATGTTTCTAAGTTTCCTTTAATGGGTTGGAAATGGAAAACTCAAGATCCCCTACCCATCCATGTTTATCACAAAGAATTGTGGGATTCAAATTTCATTCCCTATTTTTACAAGATTTTCCATGGAATTATGTTACCCCTGTATAGAATGTTATATGATAAAGATGCTCCAAGGTTTTCTCCTGAAACAGAAGTAGACATACTTCCTATTGCGAGATGGTTTGGAGAAGAATTGTTTACATATGTTAGAGTATTTGGAAGTTTTGCTTCCCCTCATGTTTTATCTTTTTATGTTCCTGATAAACTCATGGCCCGAGAAATTTCTTATCAAACCTGCGGAGAAGGAGGTTTGACTAAAGATTTGAAGGACAAAAATAAGGCTATCTGGCCACAATTTCCTGTGGCCTGTGGGGCCTTTTCACTATTTTATATTGGCCATGCATTCAAAGAAGTAAAAAATATTACATGTTTACATTTGTTCAAGTTTCCAAGAAGACCATTCGACCCCTATGATATTGTTAAAAATTTCACTACTGCAGCCAAGATAAGAGTGTTTTCTAAAGAAGATGATCTTTTTTATGATATGTTCCAAGAAAAACGCACACTTAAAGAGATTCTACATTCGGCCCAAATATGGTTTCCTCCATCAGAATTTCAAGAATTCAAAATATACAGGGAAAGGAGGTTAACTACTATCCCTTTGGATAAATTACGCTTGGAACCCGTAAGGGAACCAACTCCCAGTGTCAGTCTAAGTGGAATTTTAGGTACAGACAGGCCTAAGTCTAAGTCCGGGAAAGAAAGCTCTGAACACTCTAAGAGGTCTGATAATGAACATGATAAAAGTGAAGGGTCAGTAAGGGATACTGCCCAATCAAAGGAGCTTTCACAGCAATAGGTTTCAACCTCTCCACAGTTAAATATTCCCCCTCTCATTGTACAAAAACCATCAGTCAAAACTGAGTTCGATAAGGAATGGGAGACATTCAATTATTTGATTAATATTGAAGGACAGAACACACAGGCACTTGTGATTAATGTGCAGACAACAAAAAATATAGTCACAGGAATAACTAGAAATGTCTCAGAAACGGAACATATTCCCATTACCCCATCCTCTGAACTCATGCTCAAAATAGAGGAAATTCCTCATCTTGATGTATTTTATAGTCCACAACGCAAGGCAGTGGTAAGAAGACAAAGGAAGAAAAGGAAATTGGAAAATGTGCTCTCTCATGATGCAGAACAATTAGATGTCTTATGGAAAGATCCTACTACTGATCCAACTGAAAATCTCACTAAATTATCTTAGATCACAGGGGCATATGCCTCTACAGCCATTGATAAAGCATCTGAGGTACGACAATTACTGAATGAGAAATAAGATCAAGTACAGGTTCTGCAACAACAAATGCAACAAGCCAACGTCAACAGTGAAGCACAGAAACAACTTTAAAATTACAGCAAGACTTCCAACAAATGGAGATAGTATATCAGAATATCTTGACTGAAAAATAAAAACAACTAAAAGTTATGCAAGAGATGCACAAGGATGATCCCAAGCTTAAAGAATTTATCACATAGTCTATTTCCTTAAATGATCAACTACTGCAACAACAGTAAATACTATGCCAAAGAATATCACAGTGGAACTCTTATTGTGAAGAAAGTGATAAAATCACTAATCATGTCATAGACTTACGACATGATTATGATTTAATTGATAAAAGAGTTACTGACTATTTAGCTTGGAAAGAGACAGAGGAGGGGAAAAGAGCAGGTGCACCAATAATCAATGACAATCACAAAGTAATGCTCTTTAATAATTGGGATGAACAAATCAGGAAAGCAGAGCAAGCGACAGAAGAAGAAGCCACAGCAGCAAGAAATATTATTGATTGTATGAATGAAAATATGCACAATTCAAATCTGATCTCAGAAACTACTCCAGGATACCTACTGAAAGCGCAGCAACTACAGACAGACTGGAGACAGAAGGCTCAAGAAAAGGAAGAATCGATTAAAATATTAACAAAGTTAAATTTGGATTCTTACTGGGCGTGTCTGGTAAAACCACACAGCCAGTGTATGACTCTTAAGTGTATCATCAATTCTGCCAAGAAGATGGCGCCAGCTCTTGCCAATTCCATTTTCACAGGACAATTAAAGTCTGAAGTCGGCCAGCCTACTCTTCTCAAATCAATGCTGAATACTTGCAATTTCAAAGAATAGATTCACAAGTAGTTAGTTTTTAAGTTTTAATTTTAGATTTAGTATTAGTTTTGCTTTATTTTTTTCCTAAAAAAAGGACGGTCATTTAAACCGTATCCTACATTTTTGTAATAAATTAATAAATTATTTTTAGATTTAGTTAGTAGTATTTAAACCCTTCTCATGCATTTAGAGAAGGGTCCTGAAATTTTTCAAAAAATTGTCCTCAGAATATGCACTTTTGCACCCTCCGAGGAGGTTTTGATGAATGAATGAAACATGATTTATTGATATCTGCGTTTAATATCTGCTACTGATGTTGCGCTTTTGTACTCTTAGTGGATGTTGGATTAAGAAGAGATAAGTCATTATTTCTTGAAGCTCATAAGTAGAACTAGTTATAAATGGTACTTTTATCTCTTAATTGTTTCTTCCTTTGTGTTAAAGTGATATTTATGTTCAGTTGTTTATGTATTAATGCTTGAATGCTTGAGTTATCATTTGGAAATTTTGTATGGTGATAGCTATTTGTTTATGCTTAATATATAAATAGCTTATTATGCGATATGTTTTTCACAACTGTTTCGTCTAACTTTTTATACGAAGTGGTTTATCTTTATTGAATTCTTTTCTTATAATAGTTGAATGATATTTATTACCAATTGTTATTTGAAATCATTTTAGATCGCGTAAGGAAAATATTACATCCCAGGTTAGTTTAGAATTAGATATTTCTGTTTAATTAGAATACAATTGCATGTTATAGATTAGAATTAGAATAAAAGCATTTCACTTAGGAACCTTTAGAAAGGAAATATCAATTCTCAACACACACATACACATATTGGGAAATTGGTCCCATTATCCCCAGTCGGACCCACTATACCAAACGGAAAAGGAGCTGCCAACCAAGGTCTGGACCGAGTGGGTATCCCCCTTGTTGTAGACCCGATTTTCGGGGCTTCAACATATTTGGCGCTAGAAGGAGGGCCCGAACTATGAATGGCAAGTAAGTCAAAATCTAAATACCATTCTAAGAGTAAATTTCCCTCACCATCTCCCCCGACTTCTCCATCGCACATAGAATTTTTAAATCTAGAGCCAGAAGTCGAAAGAACAATAGCCACTGCTACAAACCCTAACTTTTCAGAAGAATCTGCTATTGAACCTCCTAAAGTTGAATATTTGATTCATAAACTTCAATTATTTTCAATATCACCTCAAATATCTGATAAATCTCAAGGCAATGTAACTTCGCAATATAATCCTGCTCATCCTCTTACCAGATTACAGAGAAAAAAGCTTGGCATTCAGCCAAATGAGTTACCTCTACCTACAAGGAAGAAAGCAAGGAAATCACCTAAAGGGTCTGATAGTGAGACTCTTTCATCATCATCATCCATCTAAACCTCTTTACCGCGAAGTCAACCATCCACCCTTCCACTTCAGACTATTTTCCGTCAGTCCACTGGAACTTCCACATCTCCTTCTCAAACATCTAGAATCGTAATATCCTCATCTTCCCAACCGCAAGGATCACCTTCTGCACTTTCCTCTGTTAGTATTTCAACGATGGCCCAATCTCCATGGAATAACCCAAGGGCAGTCTTAATGCCTGCACCCTTGAGTCACATACTAGCCCATCCTGAAAAATGGCTGCCTAAGTTTAATCCTGAAGCAGGAATGCTAGCGGAAGAACATATAAATAACTTTATGTTGTCCATAAATCTTAATGGAGTTACTAATGAATATTTTGTCATCCGAATTTTTCCCTATACTCTACAAGGAGCAGCTGGATCATGGTATTTCTCATTAACATCTGGATCTATTACTAGTTGGGATATCTTCCAAGATCAATTTTTGACTAATTTTGGTGATGAAAGGTCTATAGCGACACTGATTAATGACTTGTCTAATCTTAGAGTTGAATCAAAAGAACCCATCAAGGATTTTAATTCATGTTTCAATAAATTTTTAAATAAAATTCCTACTGCTTCCAAGCCTAGAAAAGAAGTGCGAAGTGAATGGTACATCTCTGCTTTACCATCAAATATAGAAATCTTCGTTGATAGGGCTAACAAAACAACTTTAGCTGACAATATGAAGGAAGCAATAGCAGTAGAGAAACGTATCATTGCTTTAGAAAATAAAAATGCGATAGAAGAACGAAAATCAAAGAAGGTTACTTTTAAGGAAGGCCCCAAGAAAAAACAATCAAAAGATCCATTCGATTTAGAAGGATTGCAGAAAGTTTTGAAAACCATGTCCAACAAAATGGTTGACATTAAGAAACAAGTAGCGGAAACATCTTCTAAAAAGTCTTTCAAGCCTTATAGAAGAAACCCTTCAACTGATTCAAAACCACCAAATGCTATCACAAATGCTAAATCAGAAGAAGAAGAAGAGGAGACTGCTACTGAAGAAAATACCGATGAAGAAGTTGTAGAAGTACAAGGTATGTGGGATTTCATCCTCCCAGATGATGAAGATCAAGAAGCATCCCTGGCTAGCACTCGAAGTAGAAATCAACTTGATCCTCCTCAACCGACTCCTAAGCCAAAGAGCGCAAGCTCAATGACTAAAGATAAAGTTGCATCCAAGAAAACGACATCTAAAGCAACTCAAACTAGCCCAGTCCAAACTGATTCATCAACTCCATCAAAAACATTGATCGTTTCGGATGAAATTGAGTATAATATCATAGAAGACATGAAGAAGACTAGGGATAACATCACTTTTTATGAATTGAGCAAGTTAAAACACCAGCAAAAGGTACTTTTGAAATAATTACATGCTATACCAGAAAAACCTTTGCCTGATTCTATAATTTCTCAAGCTTCCAACGAGAAGGGAAGACCTCCAACTAATGCGATTAGTAAAGTTGATCTAGAAAATATCACTTTAATTGGAGGAAGGTCGAGATCTCATACTCCTCCATTTCTTCTTACTTATGAAGTTTTCAATAAAAGTTTGCATAATTTTTTAGTAGATTCTGGAGCTTCATCTAATATTCTACCAAAATCAATATGTGCAAAGTTGAACATTCAACCACAAAAATCTGTTGTGCGCATAGTCCAGCTAGATCGATCGCAAGTTGAAGTGATTGGCGAATTAAATCAGGTTACCATAAGGCTGTCATCTAATCCAAAGGTATGTCAAGTTATCGACATTTTAGTTGCAGATATTCCATAATTTTATGGCTTAATTCTTAGCAGAGATTGGTCAGAAAAACTTCATGGATACTTTGCAACTGATTGGTCGCACATGTGGATTCCTTACAATGGTAAACCAAATCAGATAAAGGTTGAGCGAGAAAAACATCAGAAATACATAGTAACAGAATTGGAAGGAGAAAATGAACGAGTTGCATACAACAATAATATCATTGGAAACTATTCAATTGATTCTTTCTTAGGAAATTTTAATGTTCATACGTCACCTTACTTAGAACATTCTGTTTTATCTCAAATAGAAAATTTTTCTCAAACAGATAGTTCTAAATGCATTAATTTTGTAGATACTCCTGTAAATAAATCTTTATTTTGGAAGTTATTTTTTGATGGTTCTGAGTCTAATGAAGGAG
This sequence comes from Pinus albicaulis, assembly GCA_034641835.2. Classification (NCBI taxonomy): domain Eukaryota; kingdom Viridiplantae; phylum Streptophyta; class Pinopsida; order Pinales; family Pinaceae; genus Pinus; species Pinus albicaulis. The sequence goes on from CM076579.1 coordinate 269,395,035, forward strand.
CAGGAGCAGGATGCGTGTTGGTTAGTCCAGAGGGAAACAAAATTATGCTAACTTGTAGACTTGAGTTCGATTGCACCAATAATACCGCAAAATACGAGGCTTTAGTCCCAGGATTATATAAAGCAATCGGATTAGACATCAAATATCTACAAGTTTTCGGAGATTCTGAAATTGTAATCAAACAAGTACGCAATACTATACATTGTTTATCAGATAATTTAAAGCATTATCAATCTTTAGTTCAAGATCTGACTGAACACTTTATAGCATTTAATATTTCATCAATTCCCAGAATCCAGAATGCTAGTGTAGACCTTCTAGCTAATGTAGCTTCCAAACTCATTCCTTCAGAAGACTATAGCCCTGATCGATTTTCAATCGAATTAATCTTTAGACCCTCAATTCCTGATAACATTACCAATTGGAGGATTTTCAATGATGATCCTGATATTGTAAGCTTCCTCACATCTGAAGGATCTTACACCAATCAGATAATTGATGAAGACCAACATGACAGACAATTGCAACAAGATAGCACTAATAATGCTATGCCAAAGTCAGTAGTCAAGTTAGAAGACCTTTATGATTTGAAAGATCGATTCAAAATATCTACCAATTCAAAACTGCAAAGTTCAACTTTGAATTATGAACTAGTAAATCTAGTAACTGATACCAAACCACAGAATATCAACCTAGGCCTCAGCCTAGCTCCTAAAGAAAAATCAGCGTATGTTCGTCTCTTGAAACAATATAAAAGTTTCTTTGCTTGGAACTATGATGAACTCAACACATATGACACTTCTATCATCCAACATATTATCCCAATGATAAATGATGGAAAACCTATCCAACAAAAGCTAAGAAAGATCAATCCTAATTTAGAAAATCAAATCAAATCTGAACTCAAAAAGTTATTGAAAGCCAAGATTATTTTTCCCATTCGAAATTCTAAATGGGTTTCCAATATGGTTCCCATTAGAAATAAGAACGGAGAGATTATAATTTGCATTGAATTTCGAAATCTCAACAAAGCCTGTCAAAAAGATAATTTTCCTTTACCTCCTATGGAGCAAATATTGCAGGTAGTTGCAGGATCATAATTAATGTCTTTCTTAGATGGTTTCTCTGGCTACAACCAAGTGTTGGTTCATCCTGATGACCAATTGAAAACCACATTCAGAACCAAATGGGGCACTTATGCATATCAAAAGATGCCTTTTGGTCTGATCAACGCTGGTGCCACATTTCAGAGAGTAATGGACACCGCTTTCAAGGGATTAGTTAACAAATCAGTGGTAATTTATTTGGATGATATAACTATATATTCCAAGAAATGAGGCAATCATCTTAGAGATTTAAAATAGATGTTTCAACGGTGTCAAAGGTATGGAATTTCACTTAACCCAAAAAAATCCTTTTTTGCATTAAGTGAAGGAAAACTTCTTGGATTCATAGTGTCAAAATCTGGAATTCATATTGATCCTGATAGAATCAAGGAGATTTCTGAAATATCCTTACCTCACAACAAGAAAGTTATGCAATCTTTCCTTGGCCAGATTAATTTTGTAAAGAGATTTGTGCCAGATTTTTCAAGAATTGTATCTCCTTTACAAGCAACGATTAAAAAGAATTCAAACTTCAAATGGGGCCAAAACGAATATGAGGCATTCAATCTGATCAAACAAGCAATCGTTAATGCTCCATCTTTGGCAACTCCAAATTTTTCTGATCCTTTTATTTTATATACATTTTCCTCTGATAAATCATATGCTGCGATACTTACTCAAGAAAATCAAGACAAGGCAGAAGCCCCAATTGCATTTTTTAATTCAAATTTACAGGGAGCTGAGTTCAATTATTCAGATGTAGAGAAACAAGCTTATGCTGTTTTCAAAGAAATTAAATATTTCAGACCCTTTCTACTTAAAACCCATACAAAAATTATAGTACCGTTTCCAGCGGTAAGAAATCTCTTAGTACAGAAAGATGTGGGTGAGAAAAGAGCCAATTGGATTACTGCCTTACAAGAATATGATGTAGAAATAAAACTAGCAAGTATTGTAAGAGGTCAAGGCTTTTGCAAAATACTAGCAGGAGCATCGCTTATTTCTGAAAAACCATCTACAGAGATACAAATGTATGAGGTAAGCCTAAACGATGTTGAATTAGTATATGCTGATATCACATATTATCTAAAGAATGGATATGCTCCTCCAAATCTTAATTACACCAAGAAAAGAGCTCTAAGGTTGAAGGAAAAACAATATCAGCTTGTGAATGATGTTCTTTTTAGAATGAATTATGATTCTATTCTCCTGAGATGTCTTGAAAAATCTGAAGCTGAAAAAGTCTTGCAGGAACTTCACGATGGGCCAGCAGGTGGACATTATGCTGGAGATACTACTACACATAAAATTATTCGTGCAGGTTATTACTGACCCACATTATTCAAAGACTCACATAGCTACATAAGGAAATGTCAAGTTTGTCAAACCGTTGCTGGAAGACAAAAGAAACCATCATTATCGTTACAACGAGTCAACATTGAACATCCTTTTGATAAATGGGGATTGGAAATAATAGGTGAGATCGTCCCTCACTCTTCTAAGCAACATAGATATATCTTTATAGAAACTGATTATTTTACTAAATGGGTAGAAGCAGTTCCTCTTAAGACTGCTAATGCTGAGCATATCATCGAGTTCATAGATCAGTTTATAATCACCAGGTTTGGTCTACCTTCTGCTTTAATGTTTGATAATGCATCATATTTTTCTGGTAATGTTATGACTGAATTTGCACTTAAGAGAGGCTTCAAACTTAAATACTCTGCCAATTATTATCCACAGGGAAATGGGTTAGCTAAATCTACAAATAAAAACTTAATCAGAATCATTAAGCGAACCATTGATCAAAATCATAAAAATTGGCATAAGTCTTTAATATATGCTTTATGGGAAGATCGAATAACACAGAAAGCCTCCATTGGCACTTCTCCCTTTAATTTAGTTTATGGAAAAGAAGTGGTTCTCCCAACTCATCTAGCAATTCCTTCTTTGGCCTTAGTTCAATATATTGATGAAGCACCAACTTCTTCCTTACAACTAAGACAACTGGAAATAATTAATCTACAAGAACAACGAGAACAGGCCAACTGGAAACTTCTTTTGATTCAAACATGATATCCAAAAAGGATTTTTAGGTCAGAGATCTAGTTTTAAAATGGGACAAGGCTCATGAGGAAAAAGGGAAACATACAAAATTTCAACGAATGTGGCTTGGTCCTTTCCAAATCACAGAGATCATAGGTCCATCTACTTTTATGTTATAGGATTTAACAGGAAAAAGAGAGTCTTTACCTGTTAACGGACAGATCCTCAAAAAATTATTTCCATAGGAGATCATTCTTCTATTTTTGTATATTAGTTATTTTTATTTTTATAATAAAACCAGTTGTTCATGGTTACATTTGGAATTCACAAAAAAGATACAAATTCTCTTTTAGATTTTGTTTTTTCACTTGCATAAATAGAATTCTTCTAAGAAATTGATCATTATTATTGAAAGATACAGTTAAAATCTTTAGGCCTAGAAATGATACTAGTTTCAACTTTGAAAATTTTGATAAAAAATGACTTTTAGTGATAAATTGTTTTATATCAGTCTAATGAAAAGTATCAATAACAAAATGAAGATTCTCTGTAAAAAAGTTCTTTCCAAAAACTCTACCATTGTCGTCTAGAACTATCTTAAGGAAACAATGACTTCCTCCCCACCTAGGAAATTACAATGTTCAGAGAATAATCCAATGATACACTTTAACTTAAAGAGTAAGAGGTCTCATCACGAGTCGACTTATTATGATCATAGATATTATATCTTGCTAACTTTGCCAATACTGCATACCACAACAGGGAAATGACTTAAGATTGTTGCAATCAAAAGACAAGGGGTCTCATCACGAGCCAACTTGTTCAGCAAAGTTATAAATCAAGTGAATGGCACTATCATAAATTGGCCACCAAACCAAGACATTGTTGTTAGTATGATTCTTTCATCGTAAAATATCACTTTAGCTATGAATATCAAGTAGCCCTAACATCAAGTATGGCTGCAAAATATATTTAAGTTTGCTACATAAAATTATATCTAAGCATAAAAGACATTAAAAATATACAATGGCTCCATGCATCCAATGAACAAGACAAGAACAATGTATAAAAAGAATCTTATATTATATTAAAGAATGGGGCACCTGAGAGGAAAACAAGAAAGGTATTTTCCAGTTCTCCTCAGTGGGATGGGTTCTTGGAAGTCCTCAGTGTTTCAGATCTAAAATTCCTCTCTTTGATTAATGTGGAAAACCCTAACAAACATGGAACTCAATGGGAGTTAAAAATGAAAACAAATGGAAATGGTGACCAAGAGTAGATCTAGTGTGATCTAATGCAATGGAGGTGACTAATGAATGGGGAAAACCGTCCTATTTATAACAAACTATTGGGGTGTTCTAGAACTCGGTGCATGAATAAAATATTATTAATCAAATTCTAGAATCACCCTTTAGGAGTATTTTATTATATTTGTTGGAGGGAAAAGGTCTTTTGACTTGGGTCAATTCCTTTATTTATAAACAATAAATAAATAAATGATTTATTTATTATTTAAGGGAGATGAGGGGAATATAATTAAATAAATAATGGTTTATTTAATTATTTAAATGTGATTTAGTCAAATTTAACTAAGAATATTATTTAAATAATGATTTAAATAACTTATTATTAGGAAATAATTAAATAAACAATGATTTATTTAATTGATTACCTTTTTTTGGGTTAAATATGACCAAGAAACGTAAACAAATGTGGTGAAAGCAATTTTACTTGGGGCAAAATTGGTCTTACATGGTGTACTTGGGTTCATCTAACGATAATGGGTTAGATGACCAAAAAATGGTGTAACAGATTGCCCTCCAATGTACGAGTGTTAGGAGCAAATCATATGACCGAAGTACGTTGTAAGAACTTAAGCATTAGACAGTAAGATAGAAATGAAAGAGAGGAATGTAAGGTAATCTAAAGTGGTGGAGGACTAGACCCAGAGGAGACGAGACTTACAGGTGCAACAAGTCTCAAGTGTATGATGTGGTACCAATGTGAAAGGCAGTGGGGAAGGCATACCTATGCCCGCCGAGACAATAGTACAAAGGATAAGGCACCCGGAAAACCACAGAATGCAATAGTAAAGCCAATGCTAGCCTAAACATGAGCCAGAAAACAAAAAGGATGAATCCCACATACATGCTATGCCTGGAATAATCGTCAGGACTTAGACAATAGTTTTTTAGTACATGAGATATAAATACACCCAAATTCCCCCTACACACGGGGAAGGGCTCGCGAAATTGGTCCGACACGTGCAAATCAAAGAGGTGCTGCAAGCGACTGAGGAAGATATCATTAAAGGAGAGGAGCTGCATCAAGGGCTCGAATGAAGAAGTCATCTGGGTATGTGGGGGGCTACCTGCAGGGCCACCCCCTCATGAGGGTTGAGACATCTCACACACACCTGAGTATCACCAATAGCTGCTACTGCATCACTGAACCATCAAGTTTGTAGATCGCGATTGGGTTGAAAAGAGCTCGAACCAAGGTACAATGCCCCCCTAGACCTGACTTCTGGAGTAAATGGGCTGATGTCGACAGAAGTAGGTCCGCCATAGGTGAGGTAGTAAGGGAATCTCAATTAAGGCATGGGAGAAAATAGTGGAGCGACGCACAGACGTAACTAAGGATGATGATGATGAAATGAGGGATGGTGCCAATGGGGACCATAAAAATCATGAGTACAGACTGGTAACTCATGACGGAAATTATCACAAACGGAGATGAGTGTGTGGGAAAAGTGGTGCCCCCCACTGAACTGTGGTGTAAGTGAGAAAATCTGATTTTAAGGGGATGTGAAGGAAGAATTCGTGGACAGCGGGTGTCCTGGTGAAGTAGAAAAATGTGAAAACAAATATATGCTGGCTATCTACAAGAAAATAAAATGTGCATTTCGAGTGGGAAATGCTAGGGGTAATATTTCTTGAGATAGAGTGCATTGCGAGGATTAGGAAGGGGGTGGCCTTCAAAGTCCTCTAAAAGATAGGCCCCCTTCCCAAGGGAGCCTATCTTTTAATGTAAGGACCGAGCCATAGGGATTCAAACTTCCCATGACGAAGGGTATCATGGGCCTAGTCATAAACTAGAGCAAGTTCACCTTCGTGAAATTGGCGAGGGTGTATTTTTCTATCATACTGAGCTTTGGTGCACTTTTTGGCTGCTTCAAGAGTTTGCAATGCAACACAACGGTATTCAGAGGAACGCTTGAGCATGATAAGTCGTTGTTCTAGAGGTTGGGTATCAGGGAGGAGTTCAATGGCCAAGTGAAGGGAAGGGATTTCACACTCGATGGGTAGGACTGCCTCCTCACTGAAGACAAGGTAGAAAGGAGTGAAACCAGTGGTGGTTTTCACCGAAGTCCGATAAGCCCACAAAGCAGGGAAGAGCATAAGGTGCCAATTGTTTTTGTGCTTATTCACTGTTCTTTGACGCATGGTCTTAAGAATTTTTTTGACCACTTCAACTTGGCCAATACCTTGGGGGTAATAGGAAGATGAATATTGGTGCTCAAAACCCAAGAGTGAGGATAGCTCATGCCAGATCTCATCTTTGAAATGTCGGCCATGGTCAGAGACTAACTGTTTTGGAACTCCAAATCGAGTGATGACATTATTAAAGAAAAAGAGGGCTGTGGTGGCTGCTGTATTGTTGAATGTCGGCATAGCTTCAGCCCATTTGGTGAAATAGTCAACTGCCACGATGATGTATTTGTGGTTATCAGCGGAGGGAGGTCGACATTCCATAAATTCAATGGCCCATTTGCAAAAAGGGCCAGCTGTGATGACAGGATGGAGGGGAGCGAGAAGATCTCGTGCCTTGGGGGTGAAATGTTGGCAATTGGAACAGTTTTTGACTGCTTCAATGTAATCACTGAAGAGAGAAGGCCAAAAATACCCGGCACGCATGATTTTTTGCGCGGTGGCAAGTCCGGAAAGGTGGCCCCCACAAGCACCGCTATGGCAGGCATTGAGGACTTGTTCACCTTCAGCGTGTGTGAGGCAACGATGAAGGACAGTATCTACTCCACGACGATAAAGGTCATCGCCGATTATAAGGTAGCGAGAGGCTTGGTGTCGAATGCGTCGTCGGGCAGCATGATCAAGATGAAGGGCAAAAATTTGGGTTCGTAGGTAATTAAGGATATCACCGTACCAAGGATCATCAGTGGTGATGGAAAATAAATGTTCATCAGGAAAAGCATCATTAATAGGAGTGTCTTGCATCCCAGTAGGCAAATCGGAAATGATTTCAGCGAGGGCTAAACCTTTCTTACTTTTTGGGGTGACAAATTCAAGGTCAAATTCTTGGAGAATAACGACCCAATGAGTGTACTTCCCACTGAGGATGCGTCGACTCAATAGGAAAGCCATGGGGTTGGAATCAGTCACAACCTTGGTGGAATGCAGGAGGATATAATGACGCAATTTTTGGACCGAGAACACAACAGCTAGTGCTAACTTTTCTTCATGTGAGTAGGACACAGGTGGGCCAACAAGGTTTTTACTAACATAATAGATCACATGCTCGAGGCTGTTATCATCTTCTTGAATAAGGACACTAGCAAACGAATGGGTGGAAGCGGAGATGTAAAGGATGAAATCTCGGTCAAAGTCAGGATGACAGATCAAGGGGGAAGAGGTGAGAGCATGTTTGAGGGCATCAAAATATTGTTGAGCATAGGTATCCCAGAAAAAAGAAGTGTGGGAGTGAAGAAGTAGAAGGAAACCATGCGCAGTGGTCGCATAGTCTGGAATGAATCGGCGAATAAAATTATCTTTGCCTTGGAGGCTTTGGAGTTGTCATAAGGTTCGAGGGATAGGCAGTTCAAGAATGGATTGAACTTTCAAAGGGTCAAGAGTTATCCCATCTTTAGATACGATGAAGCCAAGGAGATGACTGGCGGGAACACAGAAGACACATTTCAAAGGGTTAAGATGGATGTTATACTTGCGACAGCGGAGGAAAATGGTACGCAGATCATGGAGGTGTTGTGCCCAATGTTTAGAATGTGCAGTAAGGTCGTCTAAATAGGCGAGGATAATATGAGCTAATTCATGGAAATAATAATACATGGCTCATTGAAAAGTGGCACCAGTGTTTTTAAGACCAAATGGCATGACTCGGTATGCAAAAGTGCCCCATGGACTAATGAACGCGGTTTTAAGTTGATCAACATGACAGATAATGATTTGGTTGTATCCTGAGAAGCCATCCATAAAGGATAAGACCTTGTGCCCCGCACACTCATCAATGATTTGGTCAATAAATGGTGTGGGGAAGTTGTCTTTGGGACAAGCTTTGTTCAGATCACGAAAGTTAGTGCAAACACGAATGGTGCCTTGTTTTTTTGAGAACAGGAACTGGGTTGGACACCCAAGTGGTGTGCTCAATGGGGTAAATAAAACCAGCCTGTCGGAGCTTATCGATTTCAGCTTTGATGGCTTCACGTCTAGATGGATGAATGGGTCTTAACTTTTGATGGACCGGAATGGCATCAGGCCATGTATCGATGTGGTGTTCGACAATGGCCGGATCGAGTCCTGGCATTTCTGAGTAGGACCAGGTGAAAACATCAAGGAATTCTCTGAAGAGTTTGGTGTAGGCTTCAATTTCTTTTGGAGTGCAGTGGGCGCCCATGGTGATGTGTTCTTCGATACTTGGTTTGACAGAAATGTCTATTTTTATGGTAGGGGAGATGTTAGCCATATTGCCTTCTTCGAAAGCATCAGGGGCAGGGATGGGGTGTTTGAACCAATCAGATTTATTGGGAATGAAATCTTTGGATTCGAGGGCATATTGGTCATGTGATTGATGTGGTAGGAAGTATGCACGATGGTGTATATCAGCCCATGGAAAGTCAGGTTCAGTCATGGCTTCCATGATGTCTTCATCAGATTGGAAGAGGGGAATAATGGATGACATAAGATGACCCAAAGAGGTATAAATATGAGATATCTAATGTTGAGGGGAAAGGCGTATGTTTGTGTCGATATGAGAAGTGACTGTGGGGTCAATAGATGAGTGGGTAGGTGAAACCGCGGGGGAGAGGGCTAAGGGGTTGGATGCCGAGGAACGCGGTGATGAGGCAAGGTAGGAAATAGTGGCAGAAGGTTTGGTCATGTCAGTATCAGGATGAGAAATGGTAATTGGGGTGGATGCGTGGTCGGGGGTTAAAAAAGGAGGACGGGCAAGCATGGCTTCGAATTGGCGGTAAGCGGCCAAAGAAGCACGATACTCATCAAGACAGGGGAAAAGGTGGGTATAATGCCCATGGAAGTCGCATAAAGAACAAGGGTGATTGGTGCCTGGTTTTGGTTGGAAGGGAACGGGGAGGTGACCCCGTTAGAGTCACCAATTGTCGTTATGATTCTTTTATCATAAAAGATCACTTTAGCTATGCATATCAAGTAGCCTAACATCAATATGGCTACAAAATATCTTTAAGTTCTTTGCATAAAATTAGATCTAAGCATAAAAGACATTAAAAATATACAATGTCCATGCATCCAATGAACAAGACAAGAACAATGTATAAAAAGAATCTTATATTATATTAAAGAATGGGGCACAGAGAGGAAAACAAGAAAGGTATTTTCTAGTTCTCCTCAGTGGGATGGGTTCTTGGAAGTCCTCAGTGTTTCAGATCTAAAATTCCTCTCTTTGGTTAATGTGGAAAACCATAAAAAACATGGAACTCAATGGGAGTTCAAAATGCAAACAAATGGAAATGGTGACCAAGAGTAGATCTAGTGTAATCTAATGCAATGGAGGTGACTAATGAATGGGGAAAACCCTCCTATTTATAAGAAAATATTGGGGTGTTCTAGAAATCGGTGCATGAATAAAATATTATTAATCAAATTCTAGAATCACCCTCTAGGAGTATTTTATTATATTTGTTGGAGGGAAAAGGGCTTTTGACTTGGGTCAATTCCTTTATTTATAAATAACAAATAAATAAATGATTTGTTTATTATTTTAAGGGAGATGAGGGGAATATAATTAAATAAATAATGGTTTATTTAATTATTTATATGTGATTTAGTCAAATTTAACTAAGAATATTATTTAAATAATGATTTAAATAATTTATTCTTGGGAAATAATTAAATAAATAATGATGTATTTAATTGATTACCTTGTTTTGAGTTAAATATGACCAAGAAACGTAAACAAATGTGGTGAAAGAAATTTTACTTGGGGTAAAATTGGTCTTAAATGGTGTACTTGGGTTCATCTAATTGAAAATGGGTTAGATGACCAAAAATAATTAACATAATTGTTCTTCAAGGATAAAAAATAAAATGAAAGAAACAAGTGTGGATGTGGATTTCTCTTTGAAAATTATATATTTCTCTAAGTAGGATACAAGATCATTGCTGGGTAACAGGTAACCCTGTCGAGGCTATAAACGCTTGCTGGCAGCAGACGCTCTACCTACGACAAATGAGCATATTTAAAACTGATCTACAGAGAAGCCTTTGTTTTTATCTTTATAAACCAAGTAGTGACTGATGTAGATACAAGGACTATCTTGAGGAAGTAAACAGTCAAAGTTGAATATAGAAGAAACGAAATATCATTGATAGATAAAAGCATAATGTACTTTGTCTTTCTATTATAAAGTTTGATTTTCTGAAAAATTTTCTATTTTGAAAGTTTAGAAAATTCAAAAGAATAGAAGAGATTACTGGTTCTTCCAAGTGAATCGCCAATTTTTGTGGCCAACAACAACCCCCCTTCTTATTTAGTATTATCACTAATACTAAATAAGTGGGGACCCTTAGCAAAAATTTTAAAAATTGATTAGTGCTTGTATTTCCCTTTTTTTTCAATAAAACTTATTATCATAAACTTAGGAGAATATTCTTTGAAAAATCTAAAAAACTTAAGTTTTATGATAGGATAGAATAAAAACCATTCTTTAAGGAATATCGCATCGCAAAAAGGTAATGAATACCTCCTTACAAGCGAATTGTAAAATTGCGAGATCGCGATGCGAAACTATGCACTAAAAGAAAATTTATCGTATCGCATGCTTCAAATGTCATATCTTACATTGAAAAACCTTGAATCATCGATATGCGATGGCACATATCGCAAATTGCATTTCGTAGAAAAACACATTAACAGATGTTTGTCATATGTTCTTTTCTTGCAATTTTGCGATATTGTGATCCAGCGATTTTGCAATCCAACGATTTTTCAATTTGTGATTTTGCGATATTGTGAAGCAAATCGAAGACTGCTTTATCGCAGATCTTTAAGGCTCATTTTACAAAAAATATTTCCATAAATCGAGACCTGGTTGTGCGCTTTAATTTTAATCAATGAATTGGTTGTCAATCATTAATGAAATATGGTTTCGTTATGATCAAAGAGCTATTTCATGTAAGGTGGTATATTTTATACGTCTTCAACATTTAAAACTTTCCTGTCACCTTTTTCCTATCATTATTCTCACTTAATTTGTAAATTGTAGGAGCGAAGAACAAAGAACTATACAAAGCAGTATTCAAGGTAGTATGGGAAAGAAAGACAAGGCTCTGAGTTCTGAAGATAAATAAATGATGCCCTTGTATACAGACACCGGCTGTAACAAAGACGCTGGTATTACTACTTGGGAGGGCATGTATAACCTACTTGAGGAAGAGAACCCCAGAGTAATGGAGGTTACAGCTACTGCGGTCTCCCATGGGTCTTTTGATGAGTCCATTACAGAGCTATCTTGTTCATTCTTGCACCGGATAGCAGCAAGACCTAGAATTCTTCCATACACAGACATGGTTAAATGGGTACTGGACAACACGGATATTACAAACAGACAGATTAAGACTCAGGTTCAAGAACTCATTGGTTCATTTACTCCACAAGATTTGAGACTCATGTATCATTTACCGGAGCCACAGGCAACTTATAACAAACATTTCATGGAGAAGTTTGCCAAAGAAAATGAAAACCTGGCAGAATGCACCAAGGATTGGTCAAGGAGAGATGAACCACTAAAAATGGATAAACACGGTATGTAAAGTACTGGTTCTCTCACTTCTCCATATTGCTTTGTTGCTGCTATGCTCTGTAGAATTTTTGGAAAGCCGGATATTAATAAGTTTTCATCTGAATGGCTACCATTTTTGAATGCTGCTGTTAATGCTACTGTTGTGGATTGGGCTAAGATATTATCTCAAAACTTAGCCACAACTATTTTGAATTATCGGTCCAAAAGAACTGTTTCTCAGAGAATTTATCCCCCTTTTTACTTATCTTCTTATGTGATGGATTCAATCTGTTATGTTTCTAAGTTTTATTTAATGGGTTGGAAATGGACAACTCAAGATCCCCTACCCATTCATGTTTATCACAAAGAATTTTGGGATTCAAATTTCATTCCCTATTTTTACAAGATTTGCCATGGAATCATGTTACCCCTGTACAAAATGTTATATGATAAAGATGCTCCAATGTTTTCTCCTGAAGTATAAGTAGACATACTTCCTGTTGCCAGATGGTTTGGAGAATAATTGTTTACATATGTTAGGGTATTTGGAAGTTTTTATTCTCCTCATGTTTTACCTTTGTATGTTCCTGATAAGCTCATGGCCCAAGAAATTGCTTATCAAACCTGCGGAGAAGGAGCTTTGACTAAAGATTTGAAGGGAAAAAAGAAGGCTATCTGGCCACAATTTCCTGTGGCCTGTGGGGCCTTTTCACTATTTGATATTGGCCATGCATTCAAAGAAGTAAACAATATTACATGTTTACATTTGTTCAATTTTCCAAGAAGACCATTCGACCCCTATGATATTGTTAAAAATTTCACTACTGCAGTCAAGATAAGAGTGTTTTCTAGAGAAGATGATATTTTTGATGATATGTTCCAAGAAAAAGGCACACTTAAAGAGATTCTACATTTGGCCCAAATATGGTTTCCTCCAGCAGAATTTCAAGAATTCAAAATATACAGGGAAAGGAGGTTAACTACTATCCCTTTGGATAAATTACGCTTGGAACCCGTAAGGGAACCATCTCCTAGTATCAGTCTCAGTGGAATTTCAGGTACAGACAGGTCTAAGTCAAAGTCCGGAAGAGAAAACTCTGAACACTCTAAGAGGTCTGATAATGGCCATGATAAAAGTGAAGGGTCAGTAAGGGATACTGCCCAGTCAAAGGAGCTTTCACAACAACAGGTTTCAACCTCTCCATAGTTAAATCTTCCCCCTCTCATTGTACAACAACCATCAGTCAGAACTGAGTTAGATAAGGAATGGGAGACATTCAATGATTTGATTAATATTGAAGGATAGAACACACAAACACCTATGAGTAATGTGCAGACAACAAAAAATATAGTCACAGGAATAACTAGCAATGTCTCAGAAACGGAACATATTCCCATTACCCCATCCTCTGAACTCATGCTCAAAATAGAAGAAATTCCTCCTCTTGAAGTATTTTATAGTCCACAACATAAGGCAGTGGTAAGAAGACAAAGGAGGAAAAGGAAATTGGAAAATGTGCTCTCTCATGATGTAGAACAATTAGATGTCTTATGGAAATATCCTACTACTGATCCAACTGAAAATATCACTAAATTATCTCAGATCACAGGGGCATATGCCTCTGCAGCCATTGATAAAGCATCTGAGGTACAGAAATTACTGAATGAGAAATAAGATCAAGTACAGGTTCTGCAACAACAACTGCAACAAGCCAACACCAACAATGAAGCACATAAACAACTTGAAAAATTACAGCAAGACTTCCAACAAATGCAGATAGGATATTAGAATAGCTTGAATGAAAAATAAAAATAGCTACAAGTTATGAAAGAGATGCACAAGGATGATCCCAAGCTTACAGAATTCATCACAAAGTCTATTTCCTTAAATGATCAACTACTGCAACAACAGGAAATACTATGCCAAATAATATCACAGTGGAACTCTTATTGTGAAGAAAGTGATAAAATCACTAATCATGTCGTAGACTTACGACGTGATTATGATTTAATTGATAAAATAGTTACTAAATATTTAAGTTGGAAAGAGACAGAGGAGGGGAAAAGAGCAGGTGCACCAATAATCAATGACAATCACAAAGTAATGCTCTTTAATAATCGGGATGCACAAATCAGGAAAGCAGAGCAAGCGGCAGAAGAAGCAGCCACAACAGCAAGCAATATTATTGATTGTATAAATGAAAATCTGCACAATGCAAATCTGATCTCAAAAACTACTCCAGGATACCTACCGAAAGCGCAGCAAATACAGACAGACTGGAGACAGAAGGCTCAATAAAAGGCAGAATCGATTAAAAGATTAATAAAGTTAAATTGGGATTCTTACTAGGCGTGTCTGGTAAAACCACACAGCCAGTGTATGACTCTCAAGTGTATCATCAATTCTGCCGAGAAGATGGCGCCATCTCTTGCCAATTCCGTTTTCACAGGACAGTTAAAGTCTGAAGTCGACCAGCCTACTCTTCTCAAATCAATGCTGAATACTTGCAATTTCAAAGAACAGATTCTCAAGTAGTTAGTTGTTAAGTTTTAATTTTAGATTTAATATTAGTTTTGCTTTATTTTTTGCCTAAAAAAAGGAAGGTCATTTAAACCGTATCCTACATTTTTGTAATAAATTATTTTTAGATTTAGTTAGTAGTATTTAAACCCTTCTAATGAATTTAGAGAAGGGTCCTGAAATTTGTCAAAAACTTGTCATCAGAACATGCACTTTTGCACCCTCCGAGGAGGATTTGATGAATGAATGGAACAAGATTTATTGATATCTGCATTTAATATCTGCTACTGATGTTGCACTTTTGTACTCTTAGTGGATGTTGGATTAAGAAGAGATAAGTCATTATTGCTTGAAGCTCATGAGTAGAACTAGTTATAAGTGGTACTTTTATCTCTTAACTATTTCTGCCTTTGTGTTAAAGTGATATTTATGTTTAGTTGTTTATATGCCATGCTAGAATGATTTGTTGTCATTTGGTAATTGGGTGTTTGTACTCATGGATAGCTATCCTGTGCTTAATATATAAATAGCTTATTATGCGATATGTTTTTCACAACTATTTCGTCTAACTTTTTATACGAAGTGGTTTATATTTATTGAATTCTTTTCTTATAACAGTTGAATGATCTTTATTACCAATTGTTATTTGAAATCATTTTAGATCGCATAAGGAAAATATTACATCCCCGGTTAGTTTAGAATTAGATATTTCTGTTTAATTAGAATACAATTGCATGTTATAGATTAGAATTAGAATAAAAGCATTTCACTTAGGAACCTTTAGAAAGGAAATATCAATTCTCAACACACACATACACATATTGGGAAGCTGGTCCCATTATCGCCAGTCAGACCCACTATACCAAATGGAAAAGGAGCTGCCAACCAAGGTCCGGACCGGGTGGGTATCCCCCTTGTTGTAGACCCGATTTTCGGGGCTTCAACAGGATGGTGAGGTGGATGAGTCATGAGGGAATGTGAGTGGATGGAGAAACATGATTAATAGGAGATGATGAAGGAGTAGCGATAGGAGGCTGAGAAGATGAGGGTATATGTATATTAGGTATGAGTGAGAGGTAAAACCCAATGACAACCTCAGATTCTATGCCAAAATTTATTTTTCCAACCTTGAAATAATGACAATTTTGAGATGAAGGAGGGCATGTAATGTCAAAGTTTTTTCAATGTAAGGGACTGAGTGTATGAGTGTTATGAGGAATAGGTGTAGGAAAACATTTGGGTAAATGAATAGCCTCCCATAATGTAACCCTTCTGTGTATTATTGATCTTCTTAGCATGCAGATGGAGAAATGTTTAAATAGTGGTGTTTAAGCATGAAAATTAGGGTTTCCTCCTTAGGTCTTCAATTCCCCTTAATTAAAAATCGCCACAAATGCTTAACAAGGGCTTGATGAGTTGTACCTACCCTTTAACATCATTTTGGAGGATTCCCTAGTAAGAGTTTGGAAGCCTTTGATGTGTTTCTAGTTGTTTGAGGGCTTAGAAGCCTTCTTGGCCTAACGTGCAATGCCTAGGGTAAGTTCACTGGGCTTGTCGGGCAAGTCAAGTAAAGGTGCAATGCATTGCCAGGCACGCAGTGCCTATGTAAAATACACAAGAGGAAAGAGCCAGGTGTGGAGTGCCAAGCCAGGGGCGTAGTGCTAGGAAAAATTGCCCGATTTTGCCTTAAAAACTCAGATTTTCTTACCTTTTTGAAACTTCTAATTCCCTGCAAGACATAAATGATTGATAAGATGTGTGTAATGAATTCTATGGGCTTATGAATTGATCTTAACCTTGACAAGCCAATTTCTAAGGTTTTCAAGCCTTTACCTTTTCTCACTAATAGTTTGTACATTGTTTACATGCAGGTGACTGAAAATACTGACCTAACTTTCTCTTACTCCTTGAAAAATTGACATGTTTATTCTGCTGACTTTGTGATACTTGCATAGTGACTTTTTTCAAAGCTTGTGTGATCGATACCATGAAACTTAGCTTTTATTTTGTACATTTTTTCTTGCATTTTGTTGGGGTTATGAAACCTACTTTTCTTTTGACCCTGGAGATTTGTCATGTTTACTTTGACACAGCAGCAACTCACAAGTCCCCTTTTGTTCCTGTTATGGAGTCTAATTCCTCATTTCACCTCCTCTAGCCACCTCTGATCATATGTGCCTGAAAAATTGACTTTGACCTTTCTTGTGCCATTGATGCATGAAAAGTTCATCTTTCACAAGTTGGAGATATGATCATAGTGACATATTCAAAAAATCCTTTTGCTTCCACCATGAAACTCAAATTTTTATTTTCCACTTTGACTGACAGTTTTACATTGTTTGTATGCAGGGATGTAAGATGTCTTCATTGAGGAGCAGACCTCCTACCTTACCCACTTTCTGTTGATAGAATTTTAACACTCCTGCAAAAATATCAAAGTTTACATTTACCTATTGCAGACATTGAAACTAAATGATGGTATTCATTGGAAATGATGACCTTGGAACATATGAAACCCTAATATACCTATTGGGGGGTTCTTTGACCCGACTTAAGCTGAAAATTTTCTTTGTAGGCTTCAAATGAAAATAGAGTATTTGACAAAGTGCTATATTGAAGATCCAAAATCCAATGTAACTTGATTTATCTAAAGAGCCTACAGAGATAGTTTTGAGATCATCAATGCTTGAGGAATTTGGGGATCATGGGAAATGAGTTAGGATATAGGTAACCCTAGATGTAAAGTGGAGTTATGGGCAAGGGAAAAAAAAATACAATGAAGTCATAGGCAGTGAAAAAGGATAGAGATGAGTGGAACAAGCCTATAAGGATTTTTTAGGAGTGGCAGGGTGACCATGGAATGGCAAAATGGTAGAATGGTGAACAATTTTCTATAGGGATAATGAAGGTAGTGATATTTCTAAAACTCACAATATTCAAGGAATTTTGTTTTTATAAATATAGAACTAGTATTTATTCATATACAGATAGTAAAAATTACTGATGACTAACGATGTCTTGATGTAATTTTTAGTTGCAACATATTTCTGACATTTTCCAGGTTTTAGCTATATTCTTGTTTTTCTTTATTTGGAATGTTGTAGATGTTCTATATTCCTGTATTTTCCATTTTGGAATATTAAAGTGGTATCAAAGCATGATATTTGGCTCAGATTGTGGGCACTTCATGACATCAGAAGAATAAGAAGAAGAAGCAGAAAAAAAGGAGAAGCCTTCAATGGCGAAAGGATTAAGTTTTTCCACACTTCTCTTTATATCGATGCAGGATATCTCCAAGAGATTAAAGAAATGAGAAGGGAAAGGAAAAGAGAAACCTCAAGAGGGTTTTAGGATGAGGAAGGTCCAAGCACTTCCTATCAGCAGCATAAAAAACCGACAATGCAAAGAGCTCCACAACACTTCTCTATGTTCACTTTCCTTACAGAAGGATATGAGTGGCATGAAGATGGAAGAGACTTAGAGCATTTGAATCAGATTAATTATCTTTCAGAGTAAAAATATCAATCTATAGAATTCAAGGAGAATATAACTCTCCAACAGTTCTTTCAGATCAAAGAGAACCAGAGACCCCGTAGCTGCAATAGAAGAAAAATGCACATACATAATAGATTCTTCTTGCCTACTTTTGATGAGTCATCGACAAGCACAGAAAAATCTTGGAGGAAGAAGTTAGATGCATTCTTCCAGATACATCCAGTAGCAGAAGGAGAGGCTATTGAGATTGCAATGCTCCAACTTGAGGGTGAAACAAAGGATTGGTGGTTCAGCCATTTGAACAATGCAAGAGTGATTGCTTATGTAGACTTCACTCAAAGGGATGCTAAATAAGTTTGATAGAAGCAAACCAGAGACATTTTCCATCATTGATGAGAAAGTGCATGAGAAGAAAAAGGAATATGTCAACGCTATCACTTCAGAAAGGGAGCAACTACCACTACCACCAGCTGAAAAAGTACTTACATAAGGAGAAAGGGCACTTGCATCTTTGCAAGATGGTCTTGAGTTCTTGACATTGGGAGCACATGCATGATTCAGGAGATGCATGAGGAAGAAGAGACAGATACCAGTGCTAGTGCAGCAGTAGAGGAGAAACAATCACCACCACTAGCAGTTGCTAAAGCCATTGCACCGGTTGGAGGAACTCTTGTAGCCTTACAAGTTGTGCATGAGTATCAGATTATCCAAGGGTTTCAAACATTTCCATCCCATATTATTTCAGCACCTTAGTTTTAGATTTGCGGGGTCATGCCATCAGGGAAATTTCATAACCAAGGGTTAGAGCACCTTGTTGATTTGGAGCAACAAACTATCACTGCATAGAGGACCCTTGACTTTCTCAAGGAGGAGATGTATATCCATCCTAGTTGTTCAGTGTTGAGCTACACACAACACTTGGTTATTTAAGTGTGGAGTTTTAGAAGATAGGATGAGAATAGTCCTAATCAGTACAATGCCGGGCTATGAGTTTAGCATTGTGCATGGTCATGAGATAACATGTGCACCATCATGGAGATCAACAACGTTGTCACTAGGAAGTAGTGATGAGTTGGGGGCCCAAATATTCTTGGAGCATTTCGATGACCGCTTCAATCATGAGGCATTGGGGGGACACATGATAGCTGGTATACATCTTATGATGGATATCATTTTCCATTATGAGGATGAATCCTTATTGATGAGCATCTTATAGCTCAGAGAGAAGTTTCTACATACAACATATTCAAAATATTATGGATTCTATCGAGTCATTGATGAGAGGTTCTCATGGAGTAACCTCAAGGAGGATGCACTTCAAAATATCATGGAGTGCAAATATCATCAAATTTTGGAGGATGGTATTCTCCATTAGGTGGATACCAAGTTGGAGCACGATATGAGTCATCACCCACAGTTGGATGGATGGGTGAGGATGATGAGCAAGCATTTGGTGATCTACTTGCAGATATATGACACAGGGCAGCAGGAGGCAGAGTTGTGCTGGTTACTCTTGAGAGAGTTTGGTCATCACATGACATTATATATCCTATTTCAATGGGTGTGTTATTGTTTGGGACATGGAATGAAACTTACATGATGTGGCAGCAGGGGGCTTTCTTATGTTGGGTTGATCTAACATTCTACATTTCAATCAGTATGTCGTTGCTCCATGGCTTGCATGATGATGATGATGTGAGGTGGCATCAAGAGTCATTGCTACTTTGGTTACTCTTGGAAGAGTATGGGCTTACTTTCTCCCATACCTTGCATGATGAGGAGGGAGGATGGCAACAAGAGGCCTTAATGCGTTGGCTTCTATTAGGAGAGTATGGCCACCATACTTGGTATGATGATGGGGTGGTATGGTAGCAAGAGGAATTATTGTGGTGGATGTTATTGAAAAAGTATGGTTCTTCATTTAACATGTCAACCCATATGTCTTTATTTCTTATTTTTCACAGTATTAAAAGGATGCTTGGAGCAAGCAGGGCCAACAGGGTCAATGATGGGAGCATGGAGAGGTACATCCTACTCCATGTAGCATGGGTTGGTGAGATAGTTCATGACTTTGGACTTTCCTTTGGGGGGAGGAACAACTTCACTTCATATGTCTCATGTAGAGAAGAGGCTCTGGAACAGCAGATGGTTGCAACTTGGAGGTTCATTGATGAGGAGAGGCATCTAGATATATAGTTGGAAGCCATTCTAGACATTCTGGAGAGACAACTATGGAACTAGGAATTCATTACACAATGGAGCAGATGGGGTGACATTCCGTATGAGTATGCCATTCAGAGGGAGGGGGATTGCTGTAGCATTAAATTTTTCAATTGTTTGAGGATAAGCAACATTTTGGTGGGAGGACGGTAATATTCCCAATTTTCCATTAGTTAATTGGAATATTAGAGTTCTTACTTTTCTTTCTTAGTAAGTAAATAAAAGTTTGGAGGGACCCATAAACCCCATAGATGAATAAAATCCACTTTTTTTGTGTGAATGTGGGTTATTTGGATAATGGATCAACATTATGGAGTAGTGGAGCAACTTATTAATGGAGGAAGAGTGGAGATCATGGAGAATAATGAAGAAGATGATGGAGATAGTGGAAGAGTAAAAGTAAAATCATAGAGCATTAATGATGCAGTGATTGAGGAAGTGGTGCATCAAATGAAAACATGATGGATAGAGTGGAGATTAATTGTAGAGATCATGGAGATTATGGAGAGACAACACAATCTTCATGGAGATTAGTGGCCACATGTGCAGCATAGTTATGAGGTGGGCCAAGGCTAGGGAATAATCACAACCATATAAGGAAGACAAGGGTAGAAAATAAAATCAGTCTAGAATTTGATATTGTATTGTCGTTCGACATTTCTTTGCATGCTTCAGTTGTTTAGCTAAGTCTGCTGGGTTGTTTAGCATATGGGTGTTCCCAAGTGAGAATCCCACCCTTACCCATTGGGGACCCCGAGTGCCTACTCTGGGAAGGTTATTTTGAGCATCCATTCATCATCCAAAATTGGTGCCACATTCAAACCCACTCTTCTGCATATCCAGCTTAAGGTATTACACATTCCTCTCTTACATTTTGAGAGGAGGAAGGTAGTTTCTAGCATTTCAACTAGGAAACCTATGGAGGGTTCATCCTTTCAGCTTGTGGATTCATTTCAGTCTTCCAGGAGTATCATTGTGACATCTAGCATCAGGCCAATATTTTACACCTCCATGAAGCAACAGTTCCATAAGGAATTGCGTAGTCCAGCATGGTAAATCTAGTGGAGGAAGGAAGTTCCAACTATTTCAGCTTGGAATCCTATGAGGGACCATTCCTTCACTTTGGTGAGATTATTTCTATCAGCTATAAGCTATATCTTGTCATCCAGAAGTAGGATACAACTTCAACCTCCTTGATAGCATAATCCATTCCAGCAGTTGTGCAGTTTGCAGCTACAACTTGAGCCGGGGAAGGAGGAGATGGATCTCAAGTTTCTAGCTTCAGAATCTAGAGAAGGGGTCAACCCTTCATGTATTGAGTTGATTGGGTGCTATTTCAGTAGTTAGATCATCATTTCAGCCCCATATTAGTAGTTACCCAGGAGGAGTGCGTAAGTCAGCCAGCAGGGGTGTAGTTGGCAACCCAAAAAGGGCCGAAAATTCAAAGTTAAAATCTGGCCAAACCATGTCTGGGTTTTTCTGGGTGTTTTGAGTAGAGTCCGTGGTTAAAATCCTAGATCTTTTTGAGTACTCCAGTAGCCTCCCACACATGGTTCTTCTTCACAGTAGCAACACAACATTTCCAGTGCTAGTTTTCATTAGTGTATTTCAGCCACTTCTTTTTGGTTTGAATGAATCTTCTTTAGAGCATTGTGTACTTTATATTTATTGTTGTTTATAATGATATGACTCAATTGTTTCTGCTCATAGTTATAATTCCTTTATGTAACTTTTAGTTGCAACATATTTATGGCATTTTCCATATTTTAGCTATATTCATGTTTTTCTTTATTTGGAATGTTGTATATGTTCTATATTCCTGTCTTTTCCATTGTGGAACATTACAGGGAGGCTATCACATCTGGAAAAATCAGTCCAGATTAGCATGATACATATACATACATCATGAAATTGACACAACAACATCCTGTATGATAACACAATACTTTACTAAAAACCACATGCATGATAAGCATAACCATCATAATGCATGTATGCAAATATACATTTAGCTCGTCCGGTCCAAATGTTTGAACCTGGAAGCTATGATACCGCCCTGTAACTACACTCCCACATCTACCTATTTTTACAAGTTCTCTAGGGTAAACATTAGATGAGTGCTACTATGACAAGACCCTACCTCCATGTTCCAGTTAATGAAGTAGGGTCAACTATCCGAACACAAACTGACATCCCTTAGGGACTACAGGTCACTCAAGAGTTTGATAACCACCCCGGGTGATCAATCCCTAATATAGAACTCCTTTTCACCAACATAATAGCTCAAACACACCCTTGACACACCATGTATGTGGTTTTGAGGCTCCAGCTGCACCCCTAAGCATACCTACTAGTAGTTGTGACCCAAAATACGCCACTCTATGCATGCGATCGTGATATTTATGCCATTTTTTTAGGCTAGCCTCCAAACCACTGCCAAGAACTGCCTATAACTTTAAAAAGTCATGATTAATATGATAACAATTCCAACTATTCAAAACTTGAACAAGGTCTTGACCTAGACATGTGTAATATTCCTAATTAGCCCAAGCTAATAGGAATATTTCATTTTGTTCTAATTTTATTTATTGATGAATAAAATTTAAAGGAGGACATGAAAATAAATCAATGCCCAATGTGAACAGAGACAAATAAGGGCTTTCTTAATAAAAGCCACTTGTGTGTGAACAAGATTGAGCCACTTGACTAGGTCAACAGGACCAAATCACTAAGCAGTCCAGATACATTGAACCACTTTGAAGACCCAGTGCAGTTCTAGAAGCAGGATCCCATGTGAAAGGGGATAATTCATTTGAAGTGGTTTAGGGTTCTGCACATCTTCATCCTATAAAAGGAAGGAGAAGGCTCAAGAGAAGGTTTTTGAAGATATTCAAAAATTAGTCTCCTTAGACTAATCCTAATTCTCTGGGATGTTTAGCAAGAGAATAGTGAGGGTTTCCTGTTTAGGAATCCTCCCTCCTTCTTTGAGGATTATTGGAGGAGATTGTGCTACTTTGGTCCACTATTCAGCATTGGCCAAGATTCACCTCCCTTGGTAGCGTAATTCCTATTTTGGGTTTCATTGTCTAGAGATTTGCAGCAAGTGGAATCAGATCTATTTAGATCTGAATATTTCTATTGCATCTTTTCAGTGGTGGAGTCATCTAAATCACTAGTAGGAGTGCAATAGCTGTTTGGAGCTACAAATTCAGATATTGGCATCAGGCCAAAGGGTTCTTCACTTCATCTACGTATTTCCTTGAGGAATCTGTGTCCTTTTTGCTGGCAGAGTTGCAGTGTTCACTTGACATCCGTTTGGAGGAGAGATCTCTGGTGAAAGGGCTCTTTTCCTTCACTGTGGTGATCCATAGATTGGCCAACCAATCTATGTTCCATTTAAGATCTGATCTGCTGTGCATCACATTCTTCAGAAATTTCTAAAGTTTACTATAGATCTGTGACTTAGATCTTAGATCTACTCACAGCTGCTCATATTTTGCAGAGATCCCCGAGGGGAATGTAATAAAGAGCTCATTTTATATTCAGATCTATAATAGATCTATAATTTTATACTCATATCTATTCTATATCTAAAAATTAATGAAACACTACTTCAGCCATTAAATATTACGCTGTCTAACTCATTCTACATTTTCTTGTGTTGCAACCCCTCTATTTTGAGGCATTCTTTATGTAAAATCTCTGTCTTTCTCATGTAAAATGTATGAACCATGTCACTGATATGATTTATCAATTTTCAGACCCTATTGCAGCTAAAACCTTTAGTAAATTATGCTCTTGTGCTTCAGTAAATTTCTGCATGCTTTAAGTCTTACGGAATCAGGGTTTTTAAGCCTAGTTGGGGAAGGAGGAGTTGTTTAACATAGCTAGAATGCTTTGTTTGAGCTGAAATTTGGAGTGTAGGTCCCTCATGACCTAAGATATTAGATCCAATTGTCCCTACCCTCTGTCTTTACGCAGATCTCTGATATTAAGCATTTTAGTGCATAAATTGTTGCTTTTCCTCATCCTTTGTGATTGGAATGAATCAATTTCCTTGCTGTTGCATATATTAATGATATTAAAGTATTTATGAACATATCCCAAGTATTATTACTCTGCTGCTACTCCAATACATTTTTTATATATTGTTGTAGTCCCTCATTGGGCAGTTTCATAGCATAACTGGGTGTGGGAGACCTGTTTAACCCACCTAGTTTAATTTGTTTCTGATATCCTCTTGGATGTGGGTCTTAGATTACCAGATATAAGGGATCCAAGGGCTGATCTTGTTTTCTGAAGCATACATTCCCGAAAAATGAATTTTTCAGGCATGTCTTGCTAAGTAATCCCTTTTTGGGATATTACAGCGTAGATCCAACCACTACACCAAAATATCGAATTGTTAGTGAGGGCGGCATCCCAGGGTGTTAAGGGTGGGCCTAACCCCACTGAAGCATATAAGGGCGGGGGCCCTTGCACAACACCCGTCATTACATAGATCCGGACACGTGGCTGCGGCCCTTACCCGCACACGGGATACTACAACCCACCACGCTCCGCGAGTCTTGACCTCGAGACCTTGGCTTTGATACCATGTAGATCCAACCACTACACCAAAAGCTCGAACTGTTAGTCAGGGCGGCATCCCAGGGTGTTAAATTTGGGCCTAACTCCACCGGAGCATATGAGGGTAAGGGCCCTTGTGCAACACCCCTCATTACACAGACCCAGACAAGTGACTGCGGCCCGTACCCGCACACAGGATATTACAACATTCCTAATGCATGATAGAAATTTTATCAAACTTGAGTTAAACATGAAATCTACATGTCATGAATGCATATCTGATCATAAACTTCTGAACTTCATCTAAGAATCACCAAGAAGGCTCAATTCCCTCTAAATATAGGTTCAAAAACACTTTTTATCCCATGCATTCATCAACCATTCGATAAACTATCAAATCATGAACAAGAGCCATAGCTAGAGTAGATAATATAACCACGCTTATAACTAGCATATAACTAGAATATAAACCATGAAAAAATATCCATATAATCCACATAATAATAAGTACATGTGCTCATTAATTACACTATAGCAATAACTCATATTAAATTATGCAAAATTAGACAAAGTCAAGACTTCCACATACCACTCGACCATAGATTGGGCTAAACCAAATATTTATTTCATTCAATCAATGCCTTGCCATATTCCAATCATGCATGTGGGATCTCATGGGATAAACCAAGACATAACCAAACAGAGACTCCAGAGGTTAAGCCACCTCTACCCTCAAACTACCGTGATCTCACCTAAACCGGCCCCGTGAACACAAAACAAAACTAAGCTTCGATGCCTGAGAATTTATTCACTATACCTTGAGGAATTTTCCTGTCTCCACTGACCTGTCGAGGGATTCTCGAAGAAAAACATCTGCACCCCCAACCCTTTGGATTTTCTTGAGACCACCTCACTTGGTTCAAAAACCTTTAGACAATCCAAAGCTCAACCAAGAATGAATCCCATCACACCATGGCTATCCAGGAAATGGAAAGGCAATGCTAAAACCATTGTCAAACTGGTAACAACTCATCCCAATGAAAATAAATGAGCCAAATAAACAAATGCATGTACCATGCATTCACATCCTAACAAGGAAATCACACATGTAACATGTTCGCAGTAAAATATTCCAGCTCAAGCTGGTGATCCAACCTTCCACTTGTACTCCTTTACTTTCCTATACTTCCCTTTGCTTTCCTTTTCTTACCCTTTATTTTCCTTAGATTTCCTTTGCTTGCCTGCTTGTTCTCCCTCCCTCTCTCTCTGAAACTAATCCAAATTAAAAATTGATAAAAGATGTGAACTATTTCTATAAAGCATTTTGATCATTGATGTCTCTCTTTTCCTTCATTTCCCTCTAATTTCCCTTGCATGCAAATTTATATCTCTTCACCTTCCTTTTCTACTGTCTTGCTTATTTCTCATAATTAAATGCAAATTATTACCTCTTTGGTTTTTCCAATTCCTTTGCTAATTTCCCTTGCATGAAAATTTATATCTCTTCACCTTCATTTTCTACTGTTTTCCTCATTTCTCATAATTAAATGCAAATTATTACCTCTTTGGTTTTTCCAATTCCTTTGCTAATTTCCATAGCCATTATTGTACCACAAATGATGCCTACTAAAGTGCTTTCCCAACATTCAACTTAGAATACATGTCCCATGAACTTTATCTTATTTTTCCTTCATTATCCTTTATTACATGAAACTTTAACCCGAGGTAGTTACAAGAAGATTGATTGATAATATTAAGAAGAAGATAGGCAATTGTAGTGTGATTTTTCTCCTGGAAGCGTTTCCATTAGAATCTTGGTATTCATATGTTGATTTGATGATCTTATATGCTTTGATGATTTATGTTTCTCATGGTTTACTTGTTGATGACTACTTATAAGATCTAGTTTATGATTATTTTATTTTCTGCTATTATCTTGTGGCGTTGGCTAACTAATCGTTGATTCAGTAAATCATAAAGAAAGGGAAAATTGTTATAATTGATGACTAATTGAGTGAAATATTGGTTCACCCCTCCTCATAGTATTTATAACAGAAAAATGAATCTGTGTTGATATAAAACTAATTTTCACCTTATTCCCTTATTGTTTCTTAGATAAATTTATATTTAACACCCACTAAATTACTTTCTCAAATTCTGATGTTAATATAATCTTAAAATTTATGTAGTCTCATAGTTTGAAATTCAAATTCACCTAGAATTAGTCATTAGATATATATTTTTAAAATATTTCCTTATATAATTTTCTTTAAATTTGATGTTTCACTTCTACCCACAAGTATCCATAGCCTTGATAAAGTCATTCCAATATCATATTCATCGCTCCACCACGAGCAAGCATCCATGGGCTTGATGGAGATAACTAGATTTCTTGGTGAAAAGTAGTTTTTTTTTTTAAATAATTTCTTCAAGTGAATTGCTTATGAAATAAATGAAAAACTAATACCATGGACATTGATCTAATGATTAAAAATGTCCATATCCCCAATGGATTTATTTGCATTTCCCACCTTGCTAAGAATAATTAAGGTATTTTCTTTTGTCATAGGATGATATGTATTAATGATTAGGGTCTATCTTATAAAGGATAATATTTTAATGTTTTTTTCCTCAGCAATGATTTTGAGGTTCACTTTAAGGGAAATCATTAATGATATGGACATGGACATGATATATATATATATATATATATATATATATATATATATATAGAGAGAGAGAGAGAGAGAGAGAGGATAAAATCTACAAATATGTCTATATACTTGGTTTAAGGGAGTAGAGCGAAATTTTAAAATTTCGTTATAATGCATTTGATAAAGTATCTTAGAGATACGATGATCAAGGTACTTGTTGAAAGAACAATAATTTATAGAAGACTAAGAAATTATATATATAATTATTATGGTTAGTTATAAAGATAAAAAAAATAAGCTAATTCTTTAGAAAACACCCATTTATGATTAATCCTACAATTCCTCCATCAAAATTATTCAAGAAATTTTTTTTTTGACCTTCAACTCTATTTATTATGAAAAAGTCTCAACCATAAGTTATCAAACTTACCATATTTACCCTGCTTCTCCCTTTTTAATCCCACTTTAAAATGAGATAGCTAGGTTCAAAAATCCTTTCTTAGTCTCTATTATCAAACAACTCCTTCATTTTCTATTGATGCTTCTTTAATATATCATTAACCTATTTACGTGATTATTGTACCTGAGTTATTTGATAAATTCATCTTTGTAAATTATTTGGTTCTTCAATAACCTCTAAAAGTAATTCATTACCTTTGAACCTAAGTGAATAGGGATGAAAAGATCGATGCCATATACTAAATGAAATGGAGAAGTTTAATCAATTGAATACTTAGTGCTTTTTTATCAGCCCATATTGTGTATTTTAACATGGTGTCCCAATTCCTTTACTTAGATCCTAACATCTTTTTATTTATGATTTTGCAAGATTCTTATAGGTGAATTATGCTAATCCATTTTCATGACGATAGCAAGTGAAAGGGTGTCCAATTCTTATGCTGTAATTATCACCGAATTCGAAAATGGGTTAGCAGAAGCTTTGGATTCTTTTTAATGATTGTCCTACGACAATGAAATCTTGAAAAAATGTTATTCTCTAGGAATTTCATCATTACTATATTAGTTAATTGTTTTATACGAACAAATTCAAACTACTTGGTGAAATAAGTAGTGTCAGTCAAGATCCATCACTGTTGGTCACTGGAATGAGGACAAATTTTACCAATGAAATCTGAAATTATTTTTTTAAAGAAGCTTTAATGTTTAAAAATTGAGGTTTTTGTGATTTGAGTTGATTGAAGTTTTATTTTTCGTATTTATCATATTGATATTTTTTGATCGACATTTTGAACCAACCAATGTGGTTCATCATTAAGACAAAAGAATGAAGAAAATATATATTAAAAGCTCTAGTGTTCTCACTAAAACAAGTCATTACCATCACACAAAGTTTAGGAAAACTATTGAAATAAAGAAAAGATCAAACAATTTAAACAAAAATGATGCATGAAAAACTAACAAGAACAAATTATCGCCCTTTCTTCTAAATTTATTTCTTCCTTATTTTTATTTTTTCCATGTTCTCCCTTTTCTATTTCCTCCACCTTTTTGTTCTTCCTATTTTAATATTCTCATATTAGTTATTAATGGAGTTGATTTTTCTGTTATCCATATTTAATTTTCCAATTCCTTAAATTTTATTTAATTTCACCATATTATGTGAATATTTTTTTACCCTATCTACTTTATTTGTTTTTGGAGCTTTATCATATTCTTTTCGTTTTATATCCCTTTTCCTTTTTCATTATTACATATTACATTAATATTTATAACATTACTTTTTTATTTTATTTACACAAATTACATGTTATTATTAACATTTTTTTAATAATTATTATTTACATTAATAACTAAAGTAAATAGTGTTAGTTTTTATTGCTTATCAAACATCAACATTAATCAACATACATACAACAACAACACTATCTCCTTTTATTAGTTTCCTTATGTTGATATTCCCTTTATTTTTTATTACATAATAATACAACTAATTATTATTCTTGACATCATTGTTGAATTACCATTTAAATATATATACTTATTATCAATTTTGTACTCATTAAACATATATATTATTATTAATTTTGTACAAAATTAATAATTGTAATATTATCATTAATAATTATTAACATCATTATTCAGCTACAAAGGTTAAAATATCATTACTAATATCTATAATTAATATTATTTCTCAATATTTTTGTTTCCCTCAAGTATGATTAAATTTCCCATCCCCCTATTAATATATATAAAATATTATATTATGATCGTTAATCTTAAATTAATTTTAATATGATAATTTTTTAATTTTAATCTCTTATAACAATCCCTTTTCTCTTTGACTTGATTTACCTCATAACAATATTTTATTTTTATTTTTATTTAATCTGGATCCTAGGGTTCCTTTCTTATCTATTCCTATGGATTATCATATTTTCTTCATTCTTTTGTCCTGATTATAAATCACACTAGTTGGTTCAAAACATTGACCAAAAACTCTCAATATAGTGGATCCAGAAAATGAAACTCTAAGCTTCAATGTTTATAGGTTTTAGGGTTGAGGTAGTCAAATTCTATTTACCAACAAAAATATAAAATTGATTAAAATATCTAATTTTGTTTTTCACATCACTAGATGTTGTTGGCCAATAGAAACCACTTCTGAGAATCTTATACATGGTGGCTTTCCAAGCATAGTGCTCCCCACAGGTGCCACTATGATGCTTTATTATAAGGGAATTCACATCATATTCCATTATATTATTCAATATTATAACTATTATATCTTTCCAATATAACTTACCATTATATACAATATTTTACAACTTTCATCTTCAAGGAATGGAATTACGATTTTCTCAAAACAAATGAGCACTATAAGGTTTCAAGGTAGGTTATAATATCCCCATATTAGGTAGATGAAGCAAATATATCATTTACTTGATGTTGGTGTTCAACAAGTAGTAGAAATTGTGATTACTTATCCTATAATTCACCTCAACTTGAGTAATGAAGTGGGTGTAAGTAATCTATTCTATATCTAAAATATCAAAATCCTGATCAATAAGAATTTAATAACCTGTGTTATAAACAAATAAGATATATTTAGTGAAAAGAAGTCGCTCATCATGGTCTTGTGCTATTTTTAGTTTTAAAGTCTATTTTTAGACTATGTCTATTTTTAGACATATGGATCATGTTCTATGAGTTGCAGGATGCTATTTGTGGATGGTTGGTCAAGTTGGAAAAAAATAGATGGACTTCTATTTTTAGACATACTGGGCGGAATCTATTTTTAGATTGCCAGTCTAAAAATAGATATGTCGAATATTATTAGCTCTTAATAATATTTGGACTATAAACATTATCTTATCCTCTTGGAGCACTTCATTTTGATGCTTGGATGTGGCACATGCAGCTGACAGAAGGAAATACGCTTTTCCTAAGGGTTATTTGAGCTATTGCATGGTTGACTTCAGTTAGAACTCATGTGGTAGAGTTTGGTGGAGTTGATGAGACAGTTGGTGGAGTTGTGTTCGGTTTAACTTAGTTGAACTAGTTGTATTTAGTCTAACTGATAAATACACTAGTGATGAGTGGTGTGAATTAATTATTAATTAATTCACTAATTATTAAATCATAAATCAACTAAAGAATACATCAGTTAACTCAGTGCATGGACAGTTCAGTGGAGACCAGTGTTAGAGGTGGGGGAAAGGGTGAGTCTACTATCAGTTGTGACTATAGCTGTGCATGAGATTTGCACACACATTGATTGAGATTGCCAATGAGGATTGCGCAGTACAAGCCAAGGGGATTCGAACTTGGATCTCATTCATTCTCATCTTAGATTGCGCAGTAGAGGCAGGCAGACTTGTGGAGGAGATTTGAACCTGTGACTTGTTCAAATCTGAGCTAGTTTGTGTGTAACTTTTGGAGATAGTACTGAGTACTTGTGAGGAGTATTGTACTATGATTGTTACATGTTCTCTATCATTATAATATACAGATAGTTGGGGGTTTTCAGGTGTATGCTTTCCCCATTACATACCGTGGGTTATATGTGTGTTGATTATGTTTTGTAATGCTGGCGCATCGCTTCTCACTTCCTGACCTTTTGGTAAACGTCGTAGAAGAGTGTTGTGTATTATGCATGGCTTGGGGCCGTTGTGTAACCGTATAATTCAGATGGAATAATCCACTTATTATTCAAATTTCACATGTATTCTTGAGCTAAATTCATCAATGCCTATTGCGTTGGATTACAATATAGTTTTATTTAGGTCTGTAGTTTTTGCCAGGTAGCCTCTGGATCCATCCTTTCGTTGAAAGGTGATATATCCAGTAAATTCCCCTATAGTCAATCTTTGTGCTAGAAATACTTTGTTCTCACAGATCAGAAGCGGTTGAGTTTTGAGCTGGTGGAATTCGAATTTGCAGCAGTGTTTTCTTGGTGTCGAAGTCAAAATGTCTTTCAAGGGATTGCGATTGGAGTATGCCCTTGAGGGAAGCTCGAATTATATTGCATGGAGAGACAAGATGGAGGCGGTATTAGATGACAATGGGTTGAAGGAGTTCATAGATGTTGAAGTCCCAAAGTCTACTGATGCTGCTCAAGTTGAGGCTTGGCAAAAGAAGACAGCGAAGTGTCGAAGGATTCTGTTGGAGAGTGTGAAGGATCACATTGTATCCAGCCTGCATGGAAAAGCTTCTCCATACTTGATGTGGAAAGCGTTGACATATTTATTCCAAAGCAAGAGCGACCAGAGAGTTAGCTCGGATGAGAGGGGACATAAGGAATGGAGAGAAAGCGATGTGTGCCCAAGCCTCTTGAATTCATGTACGAGGGGATGAGTACAGGAGAGTGTCAGGGTGGCTTGTAGATGATGAGGAATTGGTGAAGCAGCTCTGGTTGAAGTCTTAGAGAGTTGGAGAACCTCGAAGGGATTCTTTTCAATGGTGAGAGAAATTGCCAGATGGGCAGAAGCTGGTCGGATCTTGTGCAGAGAGATGAAGTGAATCTTGAGACGGATCTTCATCAAACATCGATGAGAAAAGTGGCCCAGGCGCCAAAGCAAAGAAGGGGAAGAGCAAGAAAGCTTCTCATTCCGGTGCGAAAGGCAAGAAGCAGGACATGTCCAAGGGGAAGTGCTTTCACTATCACCAACACGGACATTATGCCTCAAATTGTCCGCAGAAGAAGAAAAATAAGCAGGTTGTTGGATCTGCAACTGGAGAGGCCTTAGCCTCGCAGTTTGAGCTGTATTTTTTGTTGATCGCATGCTTGGTCTCAAGTGTGGGTATCAGTATGGTTTCTGGACAGTGGTGCGTCTTTTCACATGGCAGGAGATCGATATTTGTTTACTGATCTAGATGAGAAAGATCTTGGAGTGCACATCGAGATGGGCGATGATGGTAGATACAGTGCGACGGTCATCATTGTTTCCTTTGAAAGTACGAAATGAACCACTCCGTGTGGAAGGAGGCGTATAATTCAGATTTGAAGAAAGAATCTATCTGGCGCGTGTTAGAAGACAAGGGATATGATGTTGTTATCTTGATAAGGGAAAACTTTCTATGATGAAAAATGGAGAAATCCGGGAGATAGGGTTGAGTCAGAACCTTTTATCAATTGTAAGTAGATGTTCTTGTAAACTTGGCAGTTGGCAGCCTGAGAGGAAGGAAAGGTGAGCTGGGATGGCATTGCTTGGAGATTGGGCCACACTACCATGATTCTCGAAGAATCATATGATTTTATACTGACTCCTAAAAAGAGCCCTCTTGTAGTTGAGATCGGTTACCAGGGGTGCCTTAAGGAAAATTGTGAAAACCACCTTTCCGAAGGTATGTACGCCGCGTCCTTGAGAGAATTCACACAGACGTGTGTGGACCTTTCTCAGTAGCTTCGACAGAAAAGCACAGGTACTATGTGATCTTTGTTGATGATTTTTCTCGGAAGTGTTGGATCTTCCTCATGCAGAAGAAGAGCGAGACATACTCAAAGTTCTGTGAGTTCAAGGCGCTGGTTGAGAAGGAATCGGGGAAGCACGTGAAGGCTCTTAGGAGCAACAATAGTGGTGAATTCATCTCTGGCGAATTCAAAGACTTTTGCAGCGCAGAAGGGATTCGAAGAGAGCTCATAGCACCTCATAACCCACAACAGAATGGGGTTGCTAAGTGGAAGAATAGAACGATCGTGGGTGCTGCATGGGCAATGTTGCATGATCATGGCCTACCCATTCACTTGTGGGCGGAGGCATGCAATACTGCAGTATATGTGCAGAACCGTTTTCCTCACAAGATACTTGGCATGAGTACACCCGAGGAGGCATTTTCTGGTAAGAGGCCTGATATTTCCCATTTGAGGATTTTCGGTTCACCTGTTTAAATTCATGTGACGAAGGATTCCAGGAAGAAGCTAGAGCCGACCGCAGAGGTTGGGATATTTGTGGGGTACACTGATACACCCCACAAATATCGTGTCTATACTAGACAGTGCGCAGGCTATGTTGCGATGGATATCAGAATTTTAGGAGAAGAAAATAGCAGAAGTGTTGCAGCAGAGGAGCCACACTTGCATAAAATGAGAGGCTGTCTAGGTCCCTAAGGATGAGCTTGAGATGTGGATCAAACCACAAGGAGGAAGTTCATGAGTGGAAGGTACCACTCATGTAGCGCCAACCATCGAGAGGAGCGGAAAGGCGCATAGAAAAGAGTGGTGTTTGCTCAAGATGTGAGAAGGTTGTAGGACCACCCTGGCCTAGCATGGATGAAAGAAGTCTTGAGGGCCCAGATTGCTGGATACATGGCTCTTGTGAGCAAGTGTATCGTGACAGAGCCATCCTCTTTCGAGGAAGCTGTGGAGGATCCCCCATGGGTAGATGCCATGGTGGAAGAGTATGATTCGATTGTCAGAAACAGTGCATGGGAGATTGTCCCAAGGCCGGAAGGGAAATCAGTGGTGGGTTCGAGATGGATCTACAAAGTGAAGCAGGCAGCTGACGGGAGTGTGGAGAAGTACAAGGCAAGATTTTTTTCCCGAGGCTTTTCACAAATTGGGGGGATCGATTATGAGGAGACCTTTGCACCTTCGCAAGGTATTCTTCCATACGAACGATTCTTGCTCTCTCAGCGCAGATGGGGTGGCACATTCATCAGATGGATGTGAAGACTGCGTTCCTCAACGGATTCATTGAGGAGGAGGTGTACATAGAGCAACCCGAAGGTTTCGAGATCTTCAGCAGCGAGTCACATGTGTGCAGGCTCAAGAGAGCGTTGTATGGGTTGAAACAAGCACCTCGTGCTTGGTACACACGGATAGACATTTATTTCACTGGACTTGGATTCTCCAAGAGTGAGGCGGATCCTAACCTATACCAGATTGTGGTGGAGGGTAAGTTGCTGATCATTGTACTTTATGTAGATGACTTGATTTTGACTGGTGATGAGCTGTTGATACTTTCATGCAAGGAGGATCTTGCAAGAGAGTTTGAGATGAAGGACTTGGGCCTTCTTCATTATTTCCTGGGATTGGAAATTCGGCAGCGCAGTGATGGACTATTTGTTTCTCAGGGTAAGTATGCCCGGGAGATACTGGAGAAGTTCAAAATGCATGGTTGTAAGCCTGTTGATACTCCTCTTCCTGGAGGTTGGAGGAAGGAGGATGCTACTTCGGCGGAGGTAGTGGATGCCACTGTTTATCGACAGTTGGTGGGGTGGCTTATGTATCTGGTCAATACATGACCTGATATATGCTATGTTGTTAACCAACTTTCACAAGCTATGGTTAAGCCAACCAAGCTCTTTTGGAAGGCAGGCAAGCATGTGTTGCGTTATCTTAGAGGCACATCGTGATATGGTTTGTGGTACAGACAGGAGGATGTGGTGAAGCTGTGTGGCTTCACAGATGCAGATTGGGCAGGGAGCCCAACGGAAAAAAAGAGCACATCTGGAGGGATCTTCAATATCGGGTCGACAGCAGTTTCGTGGTACAACAGGAAGCAAAGATCCGTGGCACTCAGTTCAGCAGAGGCTGAGTATATGGCAGCAAGCTTGGCTGCATGCGAGGCCATATGGATGAGGAAGATCCTGGTCGGGTTGTTCGGGTCACACTTGGAGCCTACTATGATTTATTGTGATAAACATAGTTGCATTAAACTCTCGTCTAATCCATTATTCCATGATAGATCCAAACACATCGACATCAGGTACCATCATATCATAGATTGTGTGCAGCGGAGAATCATGTTACTTTCATACATTCCCACAGAGGATCAGGATGCTGATATCTTGACGAAGGCACTCACCAGGAGCAAATTCGAATACCACAGAGGCAGGATAGGGGTTGCATATAATCCATATCTTGTTAAGAGGGAGTGTTGAAAATGCAACAAGATGATGGAGCTTAGTGAAAAGAAGTCGCCTTCACTAAGTGGGCCCGCAGGCTATTTTTGGCGCAAAGTCTATTTTTAGACTATGTCTATTTTTAGACATATGGATCATGGTCTATGAGTTGCAAGATGCTATTTATGGATTATTGGTCAAGTTGGTAAAAATATATGGACCTCTATTTTTATACATTGGGTGGAATCTATTTTTAGACTGCCGGGCTAAAAATAGAACAGTCAAATATTATTAACCCTTAATAATATTTAGACTATAAACATTATCTTATCCTCTTGGAGCACTTCAGTTTGATGCTTGGATGTGCCACATGCAGCTGACAGAAGGAAATACACTTTTCCTAAGGGTTAGTTGAGCTATTGCATGGTTGACTTCAGTTAGAACTCATGTGGCAGAGTTTGGTGGAGTTGATGAGACATTTGGTGGAGTTGTGTTCGGTTTAACTTAGTTGAACTAGTTGTATTTATTCTAACTGATAAATACACTAGTGATGAGTGGTGTGAATTAATTATTAATTAATTCACTAATTATTAACTCATAAATCAACTAAAGAATACATCAGTTAACTGCAATGCATGGACAGTTCAGTGGAGACCGGTGTTAGAGGTGGGTGAAAGGGTGAGTGTGGCTATCAGTTGTGACTATACTTGTGCATGAGATTTGCACACACATTGATTGAGATTGCCAATGAGGATTGCGCAGTACAAGCCAAGGGGATTCAAACTTGGATCTCATTCATTCTCATCTTGGATTGCGCAGTAGAGGCAGGCAGACTTGTGGAGGAGATTTGAACCTGTGACTTGTTCATCTTCCGTGCTAGTTTGTGTGTAGCATGTGAGATAGTGCTGAGAGCTGTGAGAGCTGTGTGCTATGTATTGTTACACATTCTCTATCATTATAATATACAGATAGTTGGGGGTTTTCAGCTGTATTCTTTCCCCATTACATACTGTGTTATATGTGTGCTTGATTATGTTTTAATGTGTGCATGCGACTGCTTCTATTTCCGCATATTGATGATCAATTGTAGAAGAGGTTATGTATTATGCATGAAGCTTAACTAGTGTGTAATCAGGATAATCCCGGTGAATAATTCAGCTATTATTCAAATTTCTACACCTTGACCTTTTGTAAGTTTTGTCTATTTTAAGTCAAGATAATAATCCTGAATTTTTTCAATTCACTTTTCCATTTCCCCTTTCTAGAATGTTGGATTAGAATATTTTCATCCACATGGTTAGGGACATGTTGATGCTTGGAATGGACCAATAAAATACTAGGATAAATCTCCAAACCAAGGTCCAATTAGGCCTATACTCATTTGGTATGGAAATCCTCATTGGTATGTGGGTTCAGTTTCCACTTAAGGAATTAACTCCTAGAAATGATACTTTCGAAGAGATTATACTAGTGGGTGATGGTTTTAGTGAACTAATATCGATATCTCTATTGTAAGTATGGAAGAGATTGAGAAAACTACTTATCCTAAATATTGATGATCTATCTTGGGAGATATATAATATAATTTACGAAAGAGCTAGATCTAAATTAGGTTGAAATATAGATCATCCAGCTACCATAGTTTCTTAATCCCACTATCGAAAATAAGTAGACTAAATAAACAATTAAATGGAATTAAATATACTGCTACAACATTCATACATACAATTTATTTTACTTAATTAATTATAAATATTTTGAATAGATTAGTGAATAGTAACAATACAAACACTAATAATATGCATAGGTTAAAATACTAGCCAATTAAGAAAAAACAAATGAGATCTCGTTAATGACAAGAGAAAAAAGGAAACAATACCACATTTATTCCAAGCAATGAAAAAATATAAATATTTGGTGACTCTTTGTATTTCTTCAAAATAAAGGTTTACAATAGTGAAAAATCCTATTTCTTTGAAAATCTAGAACCCCTTATAAGTTTGTTGGAATCTCTTAAAATAATATTACTGTTGGAAAAAATATACTTCTAGGTAAGACCCTTCTTCAGGCTCGAGGGATAACAAGGCTCCATTGTAGTCTAAGACAATGCCGACATTTTCACCTTACTCATGGTTAAGCAAGGATTCTCACCTAAGGCGTCACGTGACCTTACTAAGTTAAAAGAGTTAGAAATGGAATATCAGGAACCATATTATCAATTACTCCCTAC
Organism: Pinus albicaulis; assembly: GCA_034641835.2. Classification (NCBI taxonomy): domain Eukaryota; kingdom Viridiplantae; phylum Streptophyta; class Pinopsida; order Pinales; family Pinaceae; genus Pinus; species Pinus albicaulis. The sequence goes on from CM076579.1 coordinate 269,433,190, forward strand.
TACTGCCACATCACAACTATACAAGCACTGTTCAAATTATAACTATGCCATTCAGAGGAACATATTAAACTATACATGACTATTACACCATAAAAAAAAAAATTCCTTCCAATTCATAACAACTAGAACATACACACAAACACATACATTGGGTCACAACATCACCTTATATTATATTCACGAAAATTTAGTACATCAGAGATAGGCGTCTCCATAGATATCAAACTTTATAACCACTTTACTAGAACGATATTAATACATCAGAACCCAAAACACTGAGCCAAGTGTCTCACTCCCAACCCTCTTCCTTCCTGGCGACCCCCTCCTTTTTCTTCTATTTACTTTCTTATATTTATTTTTTCTAACTGTAATGTCAGTCTTCACTATCTCCTGCTTGGTTGTTTTTCCATGCTTGGTTGTTTTGGTCCTGTCCCGCTTTATCCTCCACCAATTGGAGTTTACTCTTGTTTAATGCCAATTTATTTCACCACCTTCACAACTACTTATCTACAACCCACCTACCTTCTAGTTATTCCAAAAATATTTCAAAATATTATAAAAATGAAGGCCACAACAGGCCTTGACCACAACCCCTTGAGTCGTCTCGTGTCAATCTTTCCCTAGTAGCATAGCCTCTGCTGATGCTTCTCCAGCTTCTTCTACTTGGCCTTTCGCTACCACCTCTTCCTCGCGTGCCTACCCTCAACCCTCCACTTCAAACGAAGGCCCAAATTATGGTAATTTATTTATAGAAACAATCTTAAAGTTGAAAAACTCAGCTATTGTATTTTTCTAGGTCTCCATAATTTTCCATGCAACATTTACTATCTTCTTGGTGTGGGATGAATTTTCCAGCTGTGTTCGGTCACAAAAAACCACTTTCCACTGTGAGTCTGACTCATTAAATAATTGTTGCATTGATTCTGACTGGTGCTTCACCGGTGGTCTGAGATATCTTAGTAGATGTTTAGTATTTACCGACTCTTCTTTTATTATATGGATTTTTGTCTCTAGTGCTTCAAATTCATTGAATAGCTTCTTGCAGGCGGCCAGGTCCCCAATTTCATTAATGACTGTGAGTACTCATTGTAGTTGTCGGGTAATTGATAAAGAAGCTGAGTATTAATGGAAAAAAACCATAGGACTCATGAACCTTCTCGAGCAGTGTGTGAGATTCTACTTCCATAATTCCCAGTGGTTCCTTTAGCTGGTTCATCTTTATCATTTTCTGCTCAATCTGGGCCATGTAAATTATTGTTGGGTCTAGTAGAGCTGGTATATTCAACAAAGTCTTCCTTAGCTCCTTATTTGTGTTCTATAGGTCCCTGCATGCTATCTGTATGTGTTCACAGTATTCGATGATTATAACTGCTTGTATATCATCTAATGTAGACATTACTACATCCGCCATTATGGGCCATAATTCCTGAAATTTCTCTATAACCTAATCAAGCTAGTGTCGCAAGTCACTTCTCTCTTGCTACAGATGGTTGCATTCCTTAGTGAGTACCAATATATGTTGGTGCTGCTCCTTGTGCTTCTCTTCTAACTCGTTGTGCAATGATTTTTCTTGTTTTTCTACTACCTGAATGAAAGAAAATAACTGTGTTGTGGACCATCCTTGGAGATTCCCCTGGCTCATTTTATCGGGGCTTGGATACCTTGTTTACAAAGGTTTCCCACTGGCAACGAATTTCTTTGATTTCCCTTGAGGTGAGGTAAGATGGTGCGATGGAGAGGCAGTTTTCAGATTTCTGATTTGTGGGTTTGGGTGATGGTGAGATGGAAATGAATGGCGGAAGTGATATGAATGATTGTCGAAATGGAGTGAGTGTGGTCTCTTTCATAGTGCTTTCACCCGTTGGAAGGTTGGTTTGGATAAGTAGGTTTAAAAAGGAGCTCGAATATACCATGGTTTCGGTAACCGTAGTCACCTATGGGGCTCCTGAGTTACCTTCCTTATCGATATCCATCGCACCAAAGGTGCTATCGGGATCATATGAGAAATGGTTAATGAGGTGGAGGCCGTTTGAGTTGATGGATCACGTGAAGTGGGTGACAGAACTGGCTTTTACACTAGGGTTTATTATAGGAGGGACGAGGGCATTTGTGTGATTTTCTTCTGCTCCTCTTCAACTAGAATTCTGTTTGGAACAATGGTTTCATCCTATTTTAAGTCTACTACCTAAGTTGTAGGCTTCAGTATTTTGGCCCTTTTTCCTTTTGGGGTCGGAACATGTGGTTTAGTGGATTTTTTATTACAAATGGTGGGGACCATGGGCTATGACTATGAATGGAGGCTCGTGAAGGGATTGGCTCCAAAAACAGGTGTTGTGACAGTGGATGGAAATTGATGTAGTGATTGCAATTCGTTGAAGGAAGGAAACTGAGTGGTAGCGACTCCAATGCTTACCATGGTTTGGTTGAATTCTTGAATCAGTGTCTCCAACATTCGAAGGAATGGTTGTAATTCGATTTGTGTGAGCCACAACATTTCATATGACTCTGTTTCTCGTGGGAGCGACTATGGACCATCCCCTGAAAAGACAAAACATGTCAATTTTCCCAAACTTTTCAAATCACCAATGACCAAGACATGACTTCCTTATGAAAATCCTCTACATTCAAACTAAACCTTTGTGGCCTCTTTTCAAAAGTCGTTGCATTTACATAGTTGGTAATTTGCTAGGTGTTGCCATGGGAAATACCAAACCATACATGTTTAGAATACTCATCCAGTACGACCCTTGGTATTCTCTCCTTTGCGCTAATGGCATCGAGCATCTTCCTATACTAGCCTATGAAGGAAGCTTCGTTAAGTTTTATGCTTCTAGGGTCCCCTAAAACTCTCCATGACATGTTCCTTAGTGCCAATGGTTTTTCTTCAGTGATATCCACGAGTTTTCTGCCTTCTGGTGGACAACATTTCTAGATAGCTAGTGCTACAATCACATAACCATAAATAAACGTTGTCTCTCACCTGAATTTGTCTTTGCAAGCCACGAATAATTCCTGGAGGAGATATGTACACCAATTAGGTTGTGTTCTTTCCACACAATGTTTCACAACCGATTTGTGTCCAAAGTGCATTCCCTTATTGTGTAGTGCCTTGTGATTTTTCCTGTGATTAGATAACAAGAAAACTTGACGTTGGGATGGCTAATTAGCTCTACGTTTTCTACCTTTTCCCTCCTTTTGGTAGAATATTTCTCATAATAATTCTTGTCCTTAACCTTATTTTATCTTTTAGATGTGTTCTAGAAGGCCTTTGTCACATCACTTCTCGTTTCTAAGAGACCTGTAAGCCTCTGAATGTCTCCCACATGGATTTTTTTTTTTTATCCCAGTCATAGCGAACCTCCATGAATTCTACTGAGCAAAATCTTAGGGCATTACATCTTCCTCCCCTACGTTCCAAATATCGGTAAGGTTCGTAGGTGTAGGATTGTCGACCTATCAGTGCCTTAAAAACCTTCTCAACTCGTATCGCTTGAATACCGTCTTCATTGATGTAATTTTGTACTTATACCTACCTCTTGAGCATCAGGAATTAGAAGGAGTCTGTAAAATCTATGTCAAACAATTTTGCGTTATCATAGTTTCCCATGACTAGTTCTAGTTTATGAATTCTTAGATCAAATTCGGGTTCCACAACAGAGATGATCGACTTTGTAATCTTTAATATTATTTGGTAAACTGATGCTATGAATGGTCTGAGCTTTTCTATTGTGCTGCTACTAATGGATATGAAGATTTTGTTGTTGTCCTTCGACGCTGTAGTTTTCGACTCTTTAGTTATTCTTTCATCCATGCAGAATAAGTAGTTGCTTTGACATGATGGAAGTTGATGAGAATTTCTAAATAATTATTTCATAGCCTCCCTCTGTGGCTTCAATCGTGTGGATGGTTAATGAAGGTGAGGTAGCTCTAATTATGCTGACACTAGCTTTGGTATTTGGATGGACATGATGGGTAATTATTATGGATTGATGGGGAAAAATTATTACATACAAATGTTTCTATTATGAGAAATATTTTTCAAATTTTGAATGAAAATCTAGACTGAAAAATAGTTGAGGTACAATATTATGAAATTATGGATGACTTGTACGGTATCCCCCCATCCCCCCTGACCAGAATCTATTGCAGTATGTGTAGATAATCCCGCAACTAGGTAACTCAAAGGAAAAATTTTGTTTGCAACTTATCTACCCGCAACTGACATACTCACTAATTCTAATGAACCAGAATTAACTCTACCTATCCTACTTTCTTTTCTCTACCATGAGAGCTTATTGGAATTGTAATTTTCAAAGAACTTATTCATGGAAGGGTTTCAGACGTGCGTCGTTCAACCATTCTGACAGTAAAACACAATCAAGTTGCGTGAGCTTTAAAACACTTGATTCCCGTATTTATGTAACATAGAAGAGGCCCAAGCAATGCATATATATTTTGCCCAAATTTTTTTGGAATTTTCTATCGTACATTACCACATGACCACCTACTATTGATCTGAGTATCACTGTTATTTTTTCAGTGCTAATTTCATCTTTAGATTTAAAATTTATTTGCTGATCTTATGCTTGATGTACATAGGTTTCCTTGTTGTTTATGTGTGTGTCAAACAGGTGAATTAGCTGCGTTTTATGAGTGAATTCGAGAACATAAACATGAAATATACATGCTAAACAACATCAAAAAACAAGAACAACAAATCATCACAATTGATCCATCAACACAGAGTTTTGATGAAGAAGTTCACCCCTATTGGGGTTACATCTCCTTGGTCCAAATTTCATGGCTTGGACCTATATATTAGCTCAAAAGTGAAGAAATTGTTTTTTACATTCACCTACATCTCCTAAAACTTGCTTCAATGAGTCCATAATGTCCAAATCTATCAGAAATTATTCTTATTTCTCTCAATTTGGTCAAACATTTCTCAAGATATGGTCAAAACCATTTTCCCTACTAAAATACCCCCAGAACTGGAGAATAATCTAGTTAGGGCCACCAATTATGGAGGTGACACCTAATTTGGAGGTTCCTCCAAAATTCCCTCCATGGTAATCTATGATTTTAATTAAATTAACTGCTGATTAAATGGGATAAGTGTGGTTTAATGTGCATAAGAACCGATTTACATTAATCCTAGATTCACAAATGTATTAGCGCTTAACCAAAGTTTAAGAGTCTAATAAACCACACTTAATACATTAATATATTCATTATTACTCCTCTCGCCCCATTGGTTTTGGTGGAAGGGTCACATGGGGAGGGGGCTAGCCCCCTCCAAACCCCCACTGCACGTTTCATCTACAAACAAATACAAGTTATGCGCATAAATAGTTAAGGACTAGTGGTATGGATCATTGGTAAATCGGAGCGTTGTTGTGGGGGAGGTTGTGGGGTCGAGCCCCGACCTCTTCCCATTCCATATACATTTTTCTCCATAAACTATATGTGTCCTCCACCATAGTTTCAAACATTGGAATAATATTAATTCAGATTTGATAATAATATGCCAACTTTGCTATACATATGGTATAGTTTGGAATTTGTAATATAAAAAAATTTTCCCATATGAACTTTGGAATGTTAATAAACATGCCATATATCAAACCTTGGACTTTGTAATAATTCAACCATTGCATATGAATTCCTGTAATGTTCCAAATTGGGAACTACTCATGAATCCGGCAAATCATATTCCCTTTTTTTCCAAAAACATTAACAATAAAAAACTGAAATATTCTAGAGATTTACTGTAGGGGCATTTACCGTGTATGTCACCTTTACAAGAAAGGATGAGACCCAGAGGCTAGCTGGCCCACTAGCAGACTCTGTCTATAGAACTATGTCAAGAGCTAATATTTCAAAAAGGGGATCTAATATAAATTCTTGGATCCCTTAGATTTGATAATATAAAACCAAATTCCAAGAGGATATCAGAATAAAATCAGACTAGGTGGGTTAAACAGTTCTCCCACACCTAGTTTCCTTGAAAACTGCCGAAATAAGGGACTGCAGCAATCTGGAAACTGTATAACGGTATTTAACTGCTTAATAAGCTTAAAAACATATGAAATAGATATAAATACATGTCTTGAACTACATCAATGATTTATACAACGTTTTATGAACCAAGGGTTTGGGAAAAGTGAGGATTTAGACCCTAAAACGAGTATAATCAGATATTTGCATAAAACTAAGGTGGAAAAATGGTTGTATCTGATAGCTATGGTTATGAGGGACTCCCATGTCTAATTTCAGCAAAAAAAAATAAGTTTTTCTATGTTAAACATTTCCTCCTTCCCGACTAGTCAAGAAAAACACCCAATCCCCATGACTTTGAATATGCAGAATTTAATGAAGCTCAGACAGCGTGATTTTTTGAATATATTAGTTTAAAATGACACAATAATTATAAAATCAGATTGGGTTCATAGCTTAAGCAAAATATGTAATAAAAAAAAATATTTACATGAAATAACCCTTAAGATTAAGGTGTTGCAACATAGGAGAAAGACTGCAGACTATATCAGCGTTATTTCTCAGGGGTTTCAGCTACTGTAAGTGAAAAATAATATCTATGACATATATGTGGCTGAAAAATCAGATCCATACCAGATCTGGAAACTACTCAACCTCCTCTGTCCGATCCCCTTGGGATTTCATCAAAATAATACATGTACAAGACTAGATCTGAACTTTAAAGCTACAGAACTGCAGAAAAATCAGAATTTATGAAGATGAATTTTATTATACATGAAATAAGATCTTAAATATCTTATAACAATAGCTACTTGAAAGAATTACAAAGTGAGAGGCAAGCCTCAATCACTTGAGAGCAGATTTGCACAAAACTGGAATAACATTTAAACCCCAATGCATAAAACACAGTTCATGGAAGGGAATGTGTTGTATCTCAATGGAACTGAAGTAAAAACTAAAAAATATAGATCTGAATACAAAATGGGAGAGATATCCTCTTTCGGGTGGTCACAAGACACCCTCCCTGAGAGAAATATTCTCCAAACAACTAGATCTATGCAGATCTGGACTACCACTTGCTGCAACTCAAGCAGCTGAAAAATCCTGAACATGACCAGTGGTGCTAATAGATGGAGCTTGGCCAAAATGATGGATAGTGGATCATTTTAGTGCATTCTCCTCCATGAGATACTCAAGGAAGGAGGGAGGATTCCTAAACATGAAATCCTCTTCCCTTAGGCTAAACAGCCTAGAGAGCTAGAGTTGCTCAAGCAACCTCTATTTCGAAAATCCTTCAGCAACCATTTCTTGAGCCCTCTCCTCATTTTTATAACTTGAAGGGGTGCACAAACCCTAAACCACTTCAATGGACTTAACCCCTTTCACATTGGATCCCTCTTCTAAAACTGCGTTGGTTCTCCAAGGTGGTCCAATTTCTGTTCACACAGAAGTGGATTTTGTTACAAAAGGCCAAAATTTATCCCTTTTCACATTGGGCATGTATTTATTCTTTGACTTAAGGATTTTTTCTTGTCCTCCTTTACATTTTATTCATCAATCATGAAATACAAAAATGAATGAGGAAAAATTAATGTTCCAATTAGCTGAAGCTAATTTAGGAACATTATAGTCTCCCCCTCCCAAATGTTGCTTGTCCTCAAGCAACTGCAAGGAAGAACCAGACTTCTCCTTCCCCTTGTTTGGCCTCATTAATGCATCCCACCATGGCTGAAGATGGTAACCAATGAATCTGCCCTCCAATGACCTTCTCCAAGTGCAAGATAGCAAGTGTACATCATGAGAAATGGGGGTACAAGTAGTGATCTTCTTGTTGCTCAATGGCCTCATCAGGTAGGATTGATGAAGAGAATGGGGAAAATTTTTCCCAATGAGTGTCTCCCACACCCATGCTATCATCCAAGTAAAAGGATCCATCCTTGATAGCTCATAAAACAATCATCAATCCCCATGATGTGCATTGAGTAGGGGCTACAAGGCTAGAAACGAGGGATGAATATATCCAACTCACGTTGTCCCTCTTCCCACTGTTGATGGATGTAGAGCTGTGGATCTTGGGCTGTAAAAATGTGGTCACCATGAAGCCAAAAGGAATCGTAAACTTCATGACCTCCTCCATTGATTTTAGTGAACCTCCTTGCCCACCCTCTTATGCATACAGTGAATAATTTATCTTCACCATATGTGCTCCAAAAGACATGTGGACTAAGTGCCATATGATGTGTTGGATGGTGACATTAGTCCCTCCCTTGAGACCAGCATTGTCCATCATCTTGTTGCCTCAAGTCATGATACCATAAGTGGCCATCCCACCACTTGCTTGCTGAAATAAGCTTCTTCAAAGCTTGGAAATGATATAGGAAAATAAGTTTTGGTTGAATGGAGATCAAGAAAAACATGTTTCGCTCTAATTCCTCCAATGTGAGAGGCTCCCCTTCATGATACAAACTCAATTCATGACCCTTTTTAGAATATGATACAATGTACCATGCAGCGGCCACAAAAAGTTCCCTCCTCTTCTTGAAATACAAATGAATATGGGAGAGTGCCTTCCCAATGTATACATTCATCCAATGTATCATTCCTCCTCTCCCACATATGCTCCTCATAAAAATAGAAACATCAGCAACATAGGGAGCAAGAATAGATATCGTGTTGGTTGCCATATGCAACAAATGTGAATGGAAGTGATCCCTCATATGAAACCAACGCAGTTTGGACCTCAATTGCAAAAGAGACTGCTGAAAAATGTGGTCTCCCAACCACTTGCATGCTGCCCCAACCTCTTCATAAGCTTGGAGGAACTGAATGATAGATGAGGCAATGTAAGTATTTCCTCCAAATAAAAATCCCTCCCCAGGTCCTCCTAGGGAGAGGTCAACAATACTGCTCATGGTCTCAAGTAGACCATGCAACCTCAAAGAAAGAATGCTCCTCCTTGGAGCAACATTCTGCAGATGTATGGTTAAGGAAGCAATATGTAAATCAGCAAGTAAATAAACAATGTCCTTACCATATATTTTTCTCATGCAAAGGGAGCAACTCATAGATGAGCCTCCTTCCATCCTCAAAGAGAAGAGAGAAGACTGTAATAACTCTTCCCAAGTGTCATATGCATGCATAGCTCCCATGCCAAATGTAGATGTGGGAAGGCTGCTATCCTTCCCCTTCTTTTCCTGCCACAGCGCAGAAACTGAAATGAGAGTGGGTGTGGATGATGTTGAGAGACTGCTTCTCTCCTCCTTGAGCTCACCCAAGACTCTCGGCACTGCATCAAGACCTCCCAAGGTCTCCACTTCTCTGAAACCAATGGGAAATGCCTCACCATGTGGAGCATTCACCTCTTATTGCTGATCAAGTGGCCTTCTTGGTGCAATGTCTCCAGGAAATGAGACATCATCTAGTGGTGACTGAATACATGAATGGAGAAAACACTCCATGCTTCCACTGCGCAATCCAATCACCTCTTTAGGTGCATCAGCCTTCTGCAATCGATAGGAATGAGATTGGCCCTCTTCCCCATATTCTCTTGGTATCCTCATGCTTTTGCACCTTCTCCATATCAAGGGCTTCTGTGATGCAGCCCGTTTGATATCTCCAAGGGAGTATCTTATTCCTCCCTTACTGCTCTTGCACAGAGCAGTGCAATTCTGTTGTTCTAGATCAATAGCACATAGAAATGTAGATCTCTCCATGCAATGGGCTGAAATGAAAATAGATGAATTCTTGACCAAACCTTGGTGAAATGTAGAAGCAAGAACTTCTTCTGAAATTTTGTAGTCTTCCTCCATTGAACATGAAGGCTGCTCCTCCAAGGTTGTGCCAGTGCTGGTACAAGTCTCTATCCCCTCAATCTCCTTGATATTTTCTTGAATATCCTTTGAGGTCTGGAAAAAGAGTGAGGGAATCTCTTTTTCTGTCATTCCTTCTTCTTCTCCTCTTTCTCTCAGCAAGAAAGTAGGGATGTGACAACATTGTAAATTAGATTGTGTGTCTGAATGCTCACACACATCATAAGAAGTACTGGGTACTCCTTCATCTTCCTAAAATTCTCTAGGAATTTCACAGTAGCTTCTTCTGCTTTGAAACCCTCTTGGAGTTTCACTGCATCCTCCTTCTTCCATGGGTTCAACCCCCTTGGAGAGGCCCTTTTTTGATCTGAAAATTGATGAGAGTAATCTCATCCTCTCCATCAATCTAATCTTTGCTTCTTCTCTTAATTCACTGATAGCTTGATCTCACAGGCTGTGCCAGAGATCATGCTCTGATACCATTGTAATGTTCCGAAATGGAAATCAACAGCTTTTTCACTGCCGAAATGTTCCTTTGTCAGACATATGAACAAGGCTATGTCAGAGATTAACTGAGAGGGATTTTACTAGTTATTTCACCTCTAAAGAGAGGATGAGAACATGAGGCTTCCTGGCCCTTACTCAGACTCTGCCTATAGCTATGCAAATATTTCTTCCTTCAGGAAGATCTTGCTCAAAGAGATGAGCTATAGCAACATCTAAAACTTAAATAATGAACAGCAGCGAAATAATACATCATATGACATAAGAAGAGTTCATAGCTGATTTATAAAGTGAAGCAGCAAATAGAGATAAAAATCTTGAGGTAAGACCTCTGAAGATAGACTAGATCAGCCTCAATCAAGATTATACATGGAAACTCAAGATTACACTGCCATACAATATTTCCCTAGCTATGTCTGTGCAGTTACAGGAGGAGACTGCAATATCTAAAATGGAAATATAACGATATATCTATATTAGCTCAAGAAATGAGGGGGAGCAAGCTCTAAACCCCTGAAAATGACTAACTAACAATCCTTAGAAGCATTGGTTGCAATACATGTACAAAATTGTAAAATACAAAAATGATGGAGTAGCTAGGCAGCTATTACAACTCAATGATAATACATGAATGGAGAAGGGGAAAGATGCTGTAAACAATATAGAAACCTCCTCCAATCATCTTCTAAGTGAAAGGCTGCCCCTTTCACTAAAGATTACACTCTCTAATACCCATGGTGAATCCTCCTGCAAATGCCCTCTAAAAATAACACTGTAAGAGGGAGTAACTGCACTGGGGCTGAAATGAAACACTTGGCCCTATGCCAAAATCTGCAATAAAGCTCCAGAAATTTCCTTTTCTGATTTCTTAGAGAAAGGAGAACTCCTCCTCTTCAAAACTAGCTTAGGAAATGGTGGAATGATGATCTCTCACTGCTACCTCCAGCAACTCCAATGAATATGCCCAATAGAAACATTATAGCTGAAAGAGATGGCTTTGGCCTCAAGCTTGGATGTGAGGAAGATGAAGAACAGATCCTCCAAGGCTTCCTAATGAAGGAGATAAGAATTCTAAACAGAAATCTCCCTTGTTCTAAGCAACACAAGCTATCTCAGTTGAACAAGTGAAGAGAGCTGCAAAATCGAATTCTCAAGCATGAAATGAACAATGGCTCTCCTTCACCTTTTTATGCGAGGAATGCTTCTTTGCCATGGACCCCACCCATTAGGGTTTCTCTCATCTTCTAATTTCCCTTCTTTCCAAACTGTACAGTCTTCATGAGCAAGCTTCCCCTCTAAGCCACGCTGTTGACTTGGTCAACCATATTCTAGTTAGCTTGATTTTGGCCCTTTTCACATTAGGGAATGTCAAATTTAGCCACTTAAGTGACTCTTTGCACCTTAGGAGAGTTTATTTTTCTGCTACATGGGCTCCCTTACCCATTTTATTCCTTTTAATAAAATAAACGCAAAATTAATGTTCCAAATATTTTATTGAAAAATTTGGAACATTACAATTCTAGAGTTTGGCATATAATAATGTAGTTTGACCTTGGATAGGGTCCACCAGAGGGGGCACGTGGTGGTCCCAGGATGCACCATTATCAGCCTCAGGTTGGTCTGTCCCACAACCATATATATAACAAAATTTTTTATTCAAACTTAGGAGAAAAACTTATAACAATTTCACTTTCAAACCAAATTGGCGAATCCTGCAGTGACACTTGTCACATTTTGATTGGGAAAAACTGAAGAATATTCCTAGAATATACCTTTTAATCTGACTAAGTTTCCATGTCATCAACCTATCACTATTCTGCAAATTTTTTAGTTGTTTAGAAAAATGAACAACATCCTCTATATTCTTCATTCGAACTCAGTTTTCGACAAAACGAATTGCGCCAGATTCATGGCGACGAGCTCTTCATAGTCATTCAGTTTCCAATAAATTCTGAGCACTTTCATTTTTGAGCATTTACACTTAGCACCTGATCATTCCTCCCCACTAGAAGCCTTTTGGACCCCAAAAGCTCGTTGATTACTGATCATGTGGATGAGGGTAATATTCCGTCACCCTTCGAATCTCTATCCACTGAAATTTTCCATTTTCATTAATTGTAGTTTTTCATAAAAACTTAACTTTTTCCTTGACTCTTGCGACCTTCTCTTGTTGTCGTTGACACCGTCATGCTACAATTCCCATGATTTTTTAGAGCAACAATATTCTCTGGTAGAAACCATATTGTACCTACCTTGGTCATTAATCAAACGAAACTTAAAATCTATCTCAACTTGCACACTGTCATCATGGCAATTCTTAACTAATCTTGCTTTGTACTTGCATCAACTCTTGAACAATTATCTTTGCCATTTCCATTTACCATTTGGAAACAAAAAAATTCATTTTTGGAACCTATGCATTATTTTCCAAGCTTCTTTGTCACTTAATTTTTTACCTTTTCACTCTCTTGCACTGACATCTTGTTTCCAACTATAATATTCCTTTTCAAGAATTTCGGCAATATCTCCAATGAGGACGATTTATAAGGAAACCAGTGCAAGAATAATGCATTCCAGGGCTTGGATCCTCTAAAATATGTTGTATGTAGCTTAAATATAGAATGGAATCAGAAAAAAATAACTCTAGCTACATTAAACAGAACTCCCCAACTCAAATATGCTCGAAAGCATCATAACCCCAGTACATCATAAAATAGAAATGTTGGAGGCAGCAACAACGTTATTTTTATTATGAAAACTACAGTAATAGATGGAATAACATATATATGGAGCTTTCATTCATTATAAGATCAGAAATGAGAGGATTGACCTCTTTTACAAACACATTGGGACACCCCCGCAAGGGTTTTCGGCTAAATATCAACACAAGATACAGCAATGCAGAAAATAATGTTGTACCCAGCAAATATGTATTGAGAAATATCTGATATGCTCAAAAAGGGACACACAATACAAGAATTGGCTCAAGGCCTCCCTCAATAGAACTCCCGAAGTGGAAATCACCTCCTCCTCTTCTGAAATAAGCACAAATGGATAGATACAAGCCCGGCTACTGTAGCTACTGTAGAAATAACGTACTCACTGGAAGTGACTGAACTGTCAAGGTTATAGGATGGCTTTCCTCAAGATATTTGATGAGAATGGAACTCAGGACCTCGTCCTTGGATCTCCCAATTAGCTACAACAATAATGAAACTAGAATTCCCGCATGAGAAATCTTGCACTAAACAGTGCTGCAACCCCGGCTAAACAGCTTAAGCTTGCAATCAGTCATAAGAATAAAACAAGAAGTATGAATGAATGAATTATTTGGCTACTATTCCTTCATTTTTATCCTAAGTGAGCTCCTCCATCCCGGGCCCCACTCAATGGTGATGTAGCTTCTTTGAGAAGTTTCCTCCTTCAAAATTGCACTTCCCTAGTGGCTTTCCCTCCCTTGTGACAACGATGTTGACTTGGTCAACCATAGATAGCTCATTGCTTTTGCTCCTATTCACACTCAAGAGGCTTTATTTTATCCTCCTACCTGAATCCCCTTTCACACTGGGATATATTTTATTGTGTTTCTTACTTCTTATTTCAAAAATGGAGCAATTATAATGTTCCAAGTAGCAATGGATAATTGGGAAAATTACACTCCTCCCCGCTCAAAATTTGCTTGCCCACAACCAATAGTAAAGAAGGATGCTGCAAGATATTCTCTCCCTCCCAAGTGGCATGCTCATCTGGTAGATTCCTCCATTGAATAAAATATTCTTTGATGACTCTGTTTCTCAACTACCTCTCCCTTGTGTCTAAGATTGCTTCTGGCTGCAAGATCAAATGACCCTCATCATCAATAGGAGGAAGTTCCATGTTGGTAGCTACATTCCTCCCAATGGCCTTCTTGAGGCAAGATACATGGAAGATATTGTGGATCTTGTTCCCCTTAGGAAGCTCGAGCTCATATGCTACCTTGCTGATACATCTGTTCACCTTGTATGGCCCATAGAACCATGGCTTGAGCTTTTGAGCTCCCTTTACCTTGAGTGTGGACTGTTTGTAAGGCTGAAGGCGTAGGCAGACAAGATCTCCCACCTCAAATTGTCTCTCTATCCAACCATAGTCTGCATACATCTTATGTTGGTTCTAAGCAGTGGCAATGTTATCTTTTAGTGCCTTGAGTATGTCCTGGGTCTCTTGAATCCAATCCCTTGCCCTAGGATCTTTACTTGCCCCAAACATAACATCAGCAAATGAAAGTGCCTCATATCCATATAAGGCTTGGAATGGAGTCATGCCGATAGAGATGTGGTGAGTAGTGTTGTAACAATATTCCCCCAAGTGGAGCCAACACAACCAAGCTTTCTACTGCCTTGCCACATAGTTCCTCAAGTAGCCTTCTAGCCACTTGTTCACTATCTCTGTCTGCCCATCAGTTTGGGGGTGATAGCTGGTGCTGGGGGTCAAATCAGTCCTCACTAATCGAAAAAGTTCCTGCCAAAAGCCACCCATGAAGCAATTGTCTCGATCACTCACTATGGTCCTAGGGAGACCATGGAGTCTAAATACATCTCTGAAGAAGAGATCAGCTACCTGTGAAGCAGTATAATGTGCAGAAATGGCAAAGAAATGAGAATTAGTCTATCAACAACAACAAATATACAGTCCTTACCCTGCACTGTCGGTAAGCCGGTGATGAAGTCCATAGAGATGCTTTCCCACTTCCCATCCGGAATAGGTAGTGGTTGTAACAACCCAGCAGGATAAGTGTGCTCTCCCTTATTTTTTTGTCAAGTGGTGCATTCCTTAACATGCCAGAGCACATCCTCCTTGAGACCCTTCCATGAGAATCTCTCCCTGATAGATCTGTAAGTTTTTGTGAAACCTTGATGCCCAACAAGTGGTGAATCATGTGAGGCCAATAAGATCTTCTTCTTGAGCTTAGAATTCTTAGCGAAGTAGATCTGATCCTTGTAATAGATAACCTCATCCATCACTCTAAATATCTCATCTCATACCACCCCATCAAGTATCTGACATGCAAATTCATCTTTGGTGTACTCAACTAAAAGTTGAGCCTTCCAATCTACGTCCATGCCCCTCAAGGACAGCGCTGTAGGCCTCCTGGAAAGTGCATCAACTACTATATTTCTCTTCCCCTTGACATTTCTATGTCAAAGTCATAGGCCTGGATTTCTCTCACCCACTTCTATTGTCTTTCCTAAAGCTTCCTCTGTTCAAGAAAGAATCTAAGGTTGTTGTGATCAATCTTCACCTTGAACTTATTTCCCACCAAATATTTCCGTAATTTGGCTAATGCATGTATGATAGCCAACATTTCTTTATCATAGATGGGGTATAGCCTCTCATGAGGGAGCAAATTCTTGCTCTCAAAGGCTATAGGATTCCCTCCTTACATCAAGACTGCCCCAGTACCTTCACCTGATGCATCACATTCTAGCACAAAAGGTTGAGAAAAGTCAGGTAAAACCAAAACAGGAAAACCACTCATTACCTCTTTGAGCTTATCAAAAGCTCTCTGCACTGTAGGTGTCCAATGGAAAGCCCCCTTCTTTGTCAAATCTATAAGTGGTGCTGATAATTATGAAAACCCTTTCACAAACTTCCGGTAATAAGTGCATATTCCCACAAACCCTCTGAGTTCTGTAACATTTCTAGGTTCTGGCCAATCTCTGATAGCTTGAATCTTCTCCTCATGTACCCTCACTCCATCCAGTCCTATGATATGCCCCAAATACAACATCTTTATGAGGCCAAATTCACATTTGGAGAGCTTGGCATAGAATTGCTTCTCCTTGAGGATATGTAAGACTGTCTCAATATTCTACAAGTGCTCCTTCCAAGTGCGGTTGTACATCAGAATATCATCAAAAAATACCAATAGAAACTTTCACAAGTGACCTTGGAAGATATGGTTCAAACAGGATTGGAAAGTTGCTGGAGCATTAGTCAATCCAAAGGGAATTACCAGGAACTCAAAATGCCCATAGTGACACCTGAACGTTGTCTTGGGGATATCTTTCTCCCTCACCTTGATTTGATGGTACCCGGACCTCAAATCAATCTTGGAGAAATATTTTGATCCCCTTAGATCATCCATGAGTTCATCGATCCTGGGTATAGGGTACATGTTCGTCAGAGTCTTCTTGTTCAAGGCCCTATAATCAATGCACATCCTCAATGTTCCATCTTTCTTCTTCACCAAAACCACCGAGGAAGCAAAAGGACTAGTGCTAGGTCGGATGTGCCCTAGTGCTAGTAGCTCTTATATAGCTCTTTCAATCTCATCCCTATAGGCCTTGGGATGTCTATAAGGAGTGGTGATCACTGCTTGGACCCCTTGTTCCAACTCAATGGTTTGTTCAAACCCTCGGTCAGGAGGTCTCCCTAGTGGGATATCCCCAAATACTGTAGAATACTGGTCCAAAAGAGATTGAACATCGGGATGCATTGGTGAGTCCTTTCCCTTCACCTTGGATATATGCAGCTCCACTACCCATGAAAAATCTCCTCTACGCAAATCTGCCTCCATACTATGTGCTGAAACAACCTGAGGGGGATATGTGTTCATACCCTTGATCTTTTGCTGCTGGCCATCCTCCCCTCTATTCCATTCCATCTCCAAAGTCCTCCAGCTAGTGGTAACTCTCCCAAGAGTGACTAACCACTGGACTCCCAATATGACATTGGTGTATGGAATATCTACCACAAAGAAGTGGTCTGTCAAGGTATAGGTACCCATAGTAATGGTCAGCACTGGAACATACTTGGCACATTGCAGATTCATGGCTCCTGGGACCAAAACTGAAAATCCCTCAAACTCCTCCATGGGAATCCCTCTCTTGTGTATCAACTATGCATCAATAAAATTATGAGTGGCTCCACTATCTATCAATACAGAAACTCCTTGCCCCATGATGGTGCCTCTCACCCTTAATGTTAGATACTTTAGGACCCCTCTTAACACTGCAACAGCTCGTCCTCTTGGAGAAAAGTCTGTTATAGGTTGTACAGCGTTGGAATCATTCTTGGAGAAGGTCTTGATAGGATGTGCTTCCCGTATAACACATTTCTCCTCCAATTCCTGAACAAGGATTGTCTCCCTTGGCCTCGAGTGGGTCTTCTGCTGTAAAAAGGTTCTTGCCCTGGGCAAGATGTGTTGTAGATCTCTATCTTTCTCCACAGCTTCAAGGAGTGTGGTTGGTTTGGTAGATTTTACCAACCCTTGTAATAGTTAAACCATCCCATTAAAAAACATGCATACCTTCCTGCTCATAGTGAGGTTAGATACCATCACTAAAAGCTGCAGATACTCAGCAATATAATCCTCAAGATCTCCCTATTGCTTGAGCTTGGTTATCTTGGAAAAGTGGGCTTCCGAATCCCTTGGATCAAACCTCTCCACTAGATTATTGGTGAAATATAAGTATGAAGTGACACAATGATGCCCAAGTGTGGTCAGTCCATGAAACCACCAATCTTGAGCTTCCCCTTCCAGGTATAATGCAGCTATCTTGACAGCTTCTGTCTCAGAAACCTTGTGGAGCTGGAAGTATGTGTCCAGCTTCTCTACCCATGCTTTTGTTGTATACTTAGGTGTCCCATAAAATGTGGGCAAGAATAACCCTACCATACTGTGTTGTAGGGCTGATCCCTATATCAAGTTGTCCTCCCTTTGATGAGGATCATTCCTCCTTCCATCCTTGATCCGACAAAACTCCTGAAAGCTTAGGTGCTCCTTGAACCTTTAAGACTGGAGCTCATATTATTCAAAATATTCCCCTAGAGAACCCTCCTTATCTCCTTCAGTTAAAAATGAAGGCATGGTGGAGCGTTGTGATGTATTTGAATGTCCCATGTTATTTGCAGTGCTGGTGCTTGCCTTATGGAAAAACCATAAAGAGTCTTCTTCCTGCCTCATCTCCCTGAGATCCCTTGCAATGTTATGCAGGGTTTGAATTATGAGCCTTGAGATTTCTTCCTTCTCCATGCTGAAGATAAATCTCCCCCCACAAGTTGAGCCAAGAGAAGAGCTCTGATACCACTGTAATATTCCTTTTCAGTAATTTCGGAAATATCTCCAATGAGGATGCTGTATAAGGAATCCAGTGCAAGAATAACGTAGTCCAGGGCTTGGATCCTCTAAAATATGTTTTATTTAGCTTAAATGTGGAATGGAATCAGAAAAAAATAGCTCTAGATACATTAAACAGATCTCCCCAACTCAAATATGTTAAAAAGCATCACAACCCCAGTACATCATAAAATAGAAATGTCGAAGGCAACAACAACGTTATTTTTATTATGAAAACTATAGTAATATATGGAATAACATATATCTATATCTTTCATTCATTAGAAGATCATAAATGAGAGGATTGGCCTCTGTTACAAACACATTGGGACCCCCCGGCAAGGGTTTCCGGCAAAATAGCAACACAAGATACAACACTGTAGAAAATAACGTTGTACCCAGCAAATCTGTATTGAGAAATATCTGATATGCTCAAAAAGGGGCACAAAATAAAATAATTTGCTTAAGGCCTCCCTCAATAGAACTACCGAAGTGGAAATCACCTCCTCCTCTTCTGAAATAAGCACAAATGGATAGATACAACCCCAGCTACTGCAGCTGCTGCAGAAATAACACACTCACAGGAAGTGACTGTGTTGTCAAGGTTAGAGGATGGCTTTCCTCAAGATATTTGATGAGAATTGAACTTAAGGCCTCCTCCTTGGATATCCCAATCAGCTACAACAATAATGAAACTAGAATTCCCGCATGAGAACTCTTGCACTAAACAGTGCTACAACCCCGGCTAAACAGCTGAAGCTTGCAATCAGTCATAAGACTGAAACAAGAAGTATGAATGAATGAATCCTTTGGTTGCTATTCCTTCATTTTTATCCTAAGTGAGCTCCTCCATCCTGGGTCACACTCATTGTTGATGTAGCTTCTTTGAGAAGTTTCCTCCTTCAAAACTGTGTTTCCCTAGTGGCTTTCCCTCCCTTGTGATAGCGTTGTTGACTTGGTCAACCATAGCTAGCTCCTTGCTTTTTCTCCTCTTCACACTCAAGAGGATTTATTTTATCCTCCTACCTCAATCCTCTTTCACACTGGGATAGATTTTATTGTGTTTCTTACTTCTTATTTCAAAAATGGAGCAATTATAATGTTCCAAGTAGCAATGGCTAATTGGGAACATTACACCAACACTGCTCAATACTGATGTTGACTGCTACAAATCTGTCACATCTTGTTCACCCCCTTTCAAATGAAACCTGTTAGAGTCCTGAAACATCTCATTACAAGCATAAGAAACCTTAATGAAATCAAAATTTTCATTCGATGCACCTTTATAAAAGGTTTGATTCAAAACATCTCTTTGTTTGATCATTAAAAATGTTGAATTCTGACGTGAATTCAATACCCTCTTCATTTCTCTTGCATGTATAAGAGACAAACTGTCTTCTTCTTATGCACTCTAACTATTTACTCAATACCATCCTTAAACAAGTGATACTTATTCTCATGGCGATGAAATACTGCTTTCCTATCATACAGACAAGGACTTCCTAATACAATACATGATATATCAAGGGACACCACATCAGGTTCAAGTTCATCAAGAAAGTTTGAATTGATGGCGAATCTTAGTATGAAATTCCTTCTAAGTTGCAAGTTTGCATTCTTGAATATCCACCCTAAAGGATAAGGTCTTGGATATCTAATAGTTTCAAGGTCTAGATGCTTAACCAAGTCTTCAGAATCAAGTTAGCTTGTGACCTACTATCAAAAAGTGTATCTATATTTGTATGTTTAGAGACGACTCTAATATGGAAAATTTATATTCTTGTATCTTCTTCTTGAGTAAAATTGGAAAAATTTGAAGAACTAGTGCTTTCTATATGCTCACCTTTCAAACCCATGGCTGTAATATTTGTTTCATCTCCTGAATCTGAACCTAAGTCATATTCAATTATAGCAACACTTTTCCCCTTTTCTTTGGCTTTCAGTTTGTTTGGCTTCAACTCTGGATGAAGTTTCCAACAATGGTATTCATCATGGCCATTATTCAAACAATTTCTACCTGTAAGTTTCTCTTTCTCTCTTTTGACAGAGCTATTTGTCTTTCCTCTTCCATAAAAATTGCCCTTTCCTTTACCCTCACTATCACTTTTCTCATCTATGTTCTGTTTCCCTCTTGCTTCTAAATGTGTGGCTTAAACACAAACCTCATCTATGTTTGTGGGATTAAACATGAGAGTAGTGTGCCTACGGTAATTGTGCAAACCTTTCTTGAGAATACAATTAATACCCAAAATGAGAGCTCTTCTCCTAAATTCATGAGTATAATCTTGCACATTTTTCCCTTTCAATTGTCTAAAATTTTGCCAATGCATAATGGCCTTTAGCATGTAATCTAAGAGATAGAAATTACTTTTAATGGAAGCAATAAAACTTAACCAAAACATAAAGATATTACCATAGTTTTTAAACTCTTCTTGAGTCCTTGCTTCCCACCATACAAGTGCATATCCTTCCATCAAGAAAGAAGCCAGTTGAATATTTATGTCATCTTCATGAAGGTTCTGAATTCCTTAATACACCTCCAATTTACATATCAAATTTTGCAATCTTTCTACATTTATCTCGGAACTATACATTGGAAGCTCATATTTTATATCAAGTTTGAGTAAGGGTGTTTTTCCTCTTGTGGCTTTTGAGTGAGTGTGGGTAGTTTTTGTGGTGGAAGTGGAAGATGATGCTGATGTAGAAGATGGGGATGATGATGAAGACGATGGAGATAGATGTGGCTTTCCTCCAATACCCCTTGAATCCTTCTCTTCATACTTCTTATAATCTCAAGTTCCTTCTCCATGTGGTGGCTTAGAACTTTCTCCTGCCATCCCAACAGTAAATGCATCAAAAATAATTTTAACCATCCTCTTTATGTCATTGTAGTCTCTCTTGAAATCATCCTCTTCTTAATTTCCTTGATTTTCTCCAACACCTGACATGATCGCTATGGATTCAAGCTCATATTTTGATGCTTGCACCTCTTCAATCAACTCAGATTATGGTACAACTTGTACCTCCTCAATCTCAGCTTCTTGAGATAAAACTTGAGGTTATTCAAGTGCAGCTATGAGTGGAAATTTGGGTGTAGATGGCACCCTTGTGGCTCTCCTTCTTCTGGTTCTAATCTCAGGACTCGCAATGAAAAATTTACCTTCACCTCTTTGGAAATTTAACCTTGTGATAATCACAAATTTTAAACCATTAAAACACTACTTGCTTAAAACTCAAGAAACTATAAAGAAAATAACCTTAGGAACGCCTACTCTGATACCAACTAGATCTGAGTATGAATGTTAGTTTTGTTTTGCTAATTTCATCTTCAGATTTAAAATTTATTTGCTAATCCTATGCTTGATGTAAATAGGTTTCCTCATTGTTCATGTGTGTAAAACAGATAAATTAGTTGAGTTCTATGAATGAATTGAAGATAATAAAGCATGAAATACATATTTCGAATAACAGAAAAAAAAAGAACAGAAAACCATCAAAATTGATCCCTCAACACAGAGTTTTGATGAAGGAGTTCACCCCTCCTGGGCTACATATCCTTGGTCCAGCTTCCATGTCTTAGGCCTCTGTATTAGCTCAAAAGTGAAAAAAATATTATTTGTATTCACCGACTAATCCCGAAACATGCTTGAATGAGTCCAAAATGTCGAAATATATCAGAAATGACACTTCTTGCTCTCAAATTGGTCGAATATTGCTCAAGATATTGTAAAAATCATTTTCCCTAGTAAACTTCCCCTACAACTGGAGAGGGCTCCAGTTAGGGCTGCCAATTATGGAGGTGGCACCTAATTTGGAGTTTCCGTCACATTAATATTTGAGTTTAACTAAATTAAATGCGGATTTAATGGCATAAGTGTGGTTTAATGCGCATAAGCGCGGATTTACATTAATCCCGAATTTACAAATGTATTAGCGCTTAACCAAAGTTTAAGGGTCTAATAACCTACGCTTAATACATTAATCTCTGCTTTATTAATTTTCCCGCGCCATTGGTTTTGGTGGAAGGGTCACATGGGGAGGGGGGTGGCCCCCTCCAAACTCCCACTGCACATTTCATTTTCAAACAAATACAAGTCGTGCACATAACTTGTTAAGGACTAATGGCATGGCTCACTGGTAAATTAGAGCGTTGTTGTGGGGGAGGTCTAAGGGTCGAGCCCCAACCTCCACTCATTCCATATATATTTTTCCCCATAAACTGTACGTGTCATCCACCATAGTTTGAAACTTTGGAATAATATTAATATAGATTTGATAATAATACACCAACTTTGCAATATATATGGTATATTTTGGACTTTATAATATAAATAATTGCACCCATATGAACTTTGGAATGTGAATAAATGTGCCATATATCAAAACTTGAACTTTGTAATAATTCGACCATTGCATATGAATTCCTGAGTTTGGCATATAATAATGCAATTAGACCTTGGATAGGATCACCCAGAGGGGGCAGGTGGTGGCCCCTGGCTCCACCACATGTCAACCTCTAGTTGGGTTGTCACTTAACCAATATATAAAAAAATTTCTCATTCAACCTTAGGAGAAAAACTTAAAAAAATTTCACTTTCAAACCAAATTGGTGAATCTTGCAGTGACACTTGTCACAGTGTCATTAGGAAAAACTGAAGAATATTGCTAGAATATACCTTGTAGGTTGGCTAGGCTGCAAATTCATCAACCTGTCATTGTTCTATAAATTTTTTAGCTGTTTAGGAAAACGAACAACAAGCTCTATCTTCGTCATCTGGACTCCATTTTTGACGAAACTAATTGCGTCAGATTCCTGGCAATGATCTCTTCGATGACGTTTAGTTTCCAATCAATTCCCAGCACTTTCATTTTTTATCTTTTACTCTGAGCACCTGACCTTTCCTCCCCTCTAGAAGCCTTTTGGACCCAAAAATCTCGTTGATTACTGATCATGTGGATGAGGGTACTGTTCCCCATCCGCTAAAAATTTTCCATTTTCATCAATTGGAGCTTTTCATAAAAACTTAACACTTTCCTTGACTATTGCGATCTTCTATTTATGTCATTGAAACCAGCATGCTACAATTCCAATGAATTTGCAAAGCAACAAGCTGTTCTTGTAGAAACCATCTTGTTCCTACCTTGGTCATTATTCAAAGGAAACTTAAAAACTGTGTCACCTTGCACACTATCATCATGGCGATTCTTAACTAATATTGCTTTGTACTTGCGTTGACTATTGACCAAGTATCTTTGCCATTGCCATGTACGTTTTGGAAACAAAAAACAAGAATTTGTGGAACCCATGCATTATTTTTCAAGCTTATTTGTTGTTTTCTTCTTTACCTTTGCACTCCTTGTACCAACATCTTATTTCCAACACTACTCAATACTGATGTTGACTACTGCAAATATGTCACATCTTATTCACCTCCTTTCAAAGGAAACTTGTTAGAGTCCTGAAACATCTCATTACAAGCATAAGAAACCTTAATGAAAACAACTTGTTCATTCGATGCAGCTTTCTGAAAGGTTTGATTCAAAACATCTCTTTTTTTATCATTAACAATGTCGAATTCTGACTTGCATTCAATATCCTCTTCATTTCTCCTACATGTATAGGAGAAAAATTTGTCTTATTCTTATGTGCTCTAAATATGTATTCTGTTGATCATGTCATCCCCCTTTTAAAATCTGACAAGCAATCCCCTTTAAAACTCCTCTGTTTGGCCTAAAAAATCCTTTTTCCGCCTATCGTTCCCCTCCTCTTAACTCAAAATTGCATAAAAAAAGGGTCGAAATCACACATTTTAATATATTTAAGGCCTAGCACCTTTCGTCACTAGCCCCCTCAGTATTTTTCTCCACATGACCTGGGCATTAGACCAAGTGCTAGTCCGAAGAGTGCTTATCGCAGATGGATATCGGGCACAGTATTATCCGTCGATCTGAACAGATCGGATGGCCGTCATAAATCAGCGTCGCACCCGTGGCCCAACTTGTTCACCGCGTTGATCGCCTGTCCACCATCCGATCAATATGTAAATCAACGGTCTGTAGCTCACCCGCCCTTGTGGTCCCCGCGCCCGAAAGCACTATTCAAAATCCATCGGTTTCCATCACACCGCCTTTGGAGGGCGGGCGATATTTTCCATTTCGGAGCGATTCCACTCATCGCACGACACGTGGCTCCGTCACTATTTCAAAACCGCCCCCCCATCACGCGTTATCGTTCGAAATTTGACCCAGCGTGATATTCATATCAACCGTCTAATCTGGGGCTCTCCATCCAACGGTCATCGCACCCCGAAGATGCGCGGAATTTAACCCAAGGTATCCGTACCCCTAGCCCGCCAATCCATCGCCCTCCGACGTGTCCTCAACCATCGATCTCCTCCTAACATCGGACGGTTCAGATTGCTTACCTGCCCGCCATCGACACGTGTCCTCTACCACATCACCATTCCACGTGTGCTCGTCAAACGCCCATCCCCTATATATATTCCATTCTAAGGCCGATTTCTAAGGTTTTGCATTTAATTTTCTGCATTCCGCCAACCTTCACCAGAGCATTTCTCCGCCATTCTGTTGCATTTTTCCGCCATCACCCTGCACTGTTCCACCATTTCACCATGTTGCGCTGTCACCCTCGCTATCCCCGCTACATCCATCTTCCCATGCATTTGTTTTCTTGACGATTTTGTGTGTTTTGTAGGGTACGAGCGGTGGTAAACCACCATGATGCACAGTCTCAATTACAATGACAGAGAACACCAGAAAGGACCATTATTCAGTGGCTGTAATTATGGAGAAAGGCCTGGGAAGCTATTACGACATGACCTCCATTAAATAAGTAGGGTTAAACTCTGTCAAACCCTCCAGAGTCATTCAAAGTGCAGATTTCGTGATCAGAGACATTAATATTGCAGACAAAGAGTATCAGTGAAAGGCAAAGAGTTAAAGGCGTGTAATTGAAGATTTTTGAGCCTTAACCTAACCATTTGAAGGCATAATACCATATCGAAGACCTTGTAGATCACTCAGAAGGTCTATGCACAGAAAAGAATACCCTCAAGGTTTCATTTCAGCAAAATTTTCTTTCCAGGAAAGGATAGAGTGCCCATGTGGTTTTTATTTGTATACCGTGTTCCTGAAGAGACTTCCACCCAGTGCATTTATTTCAGAAAGTAGGCCACAGAGTACATACAGCACTACAGAGTCATCAAGCAGTATGGGCATGCACGTTTCCACCATCCTATCTTTATGAGCAAAATTAAATGTTCATCATCCACTTCCTCTACTAGTTTTCTTTTTCTTCTATAAAACTATCTAGGAACAGATTATTGAGGGTTCCAGATTTTATCAGAAAATGATGTAGTGAGAGAATTTTTGTATGCATTTTGTAAAAACTCATATATGAATGTATAGATCCCGTTGGGTTTCAGTGAGGAGGAGTTCCATCTTTAAAGAGGATTCTGGTCTTTAGTGTCTCACAGTGTGTGACTTTCTCTTATATGTGCTAATTTAATTGTTCATTTCGTTTCATCCGCCATTCCTGTATCATGTTTCTGGAATGCGAGTGGCTCACTGGTTTTTGGTATGGATTTATCCTAGTTGATACCCATTCTCGAATTAGTCAAACGCTTTAAATATGGCTCAGGCATGATATACTATTTCACTATTCACTTCAACCATATTTATGCTATATTAGTTTCTTTGGGAGGCTATTTTTAAAATTCTATTGTCATGTATGTATTATTAAATTGGTAAGCCCATTACATGGTAATATTGTGTATCTAGATATCATCTCAATGACAACTAGTATTTTCTTAATCTTTCATACACAACAAACACCTTCTGATAATTATTTTTGTGAGGTATTTTTGAATCGGCCCTCTTTACAGTAAGTTGCCTCTGAATTGTCTGATGCCTTTATATTGGAGTTTTCCACCTTGCCTCTGCAGTATTCCTTTCCCTGTGTCAAGTTTCTAAGGGTTTTGGTCCCATTCAAAATTAATATTTCTTGTTTTCAGGAGATAGCATGAGAGCCTTTTGTTGATAGTTTCCCCTGTTATACCACACGCTCCTTGCTATATTAAGATGTCCTAGGCACTGGTCTTTGACAACTCAAGGCTATCTCTAGGAACAACAACATATTTTTGGTGCCGTTGCCGGGGAGCGAAGTTGAGAAAATTTAAATCCCTGGGCCTCGAAAAAACCTAATTCACTCTTCAAGTAGGTGAGTATGGAGAGTTGAGAGTTGTAGATCCCTCACCTTGGCGACACCACATTCGTTTATTAGATAAATTCACTTGCAGTCCTGGCTCCTCGTAAGCCACACCTGAGGTTAGATATGTCACAACCAAAGACACCCTCAGTGTCTGAACCAGAAAATATCATACATAGGAGAAATTGGAGGGAAAGGAAATCAGTCCACACTGAAATCCCTAAATTGTTTGTAGAAAAATTTCCATCCTCTTCTTCTCAAATAGCCCAAGTGCTAGGTCCCGACTCCACTGTGGGAGATACTGATTACTATTCAGATAGTCCACCCCGGGGAGGTGTCAGAATTAAAGATAATTTTCACCCTACTCCTGAGGTCGAAGAGTTCAAGGAAGTCACCGAAGTATCTTCTATTAATAGACCATTATTCCCCTCAACACCTCAAGTTGCAGTCCATTACATTCCTATTGTTATTCATACTCCACTTCCACCTCCTCCTCCTACTTTTATGCATCAAACTATTGCACCACCTCCACCCCCTCCAATGGCCAATGTTTCAAGCTTCTTGTTGAATAAATAGGCCCCCCTGGCATTACCTCAAGTGTTAAATGATATGCCACAGGATTATCTGAAGATCTTACCCCGATTCAATGGGGAAAATGAGATTGATGCTCAAAAACATCTTGAGGTCTTCTGCTCTTTTGCAGAGAACTTTAATGTGGAACACTTAGATGTATTCTTGAGGCTGTTTGTCCAATCTCTTGATGGTGAAGCTCGAAAATGGTTTAAGACATTGGGA
This sequence comes from Pinus albicaulis, assembly GCA_034641835.2. Taxonomy (NCBI): domain Eukaryota; kingdom Viridiplantae; phylum Streptophyta; class Pinopsida; order Pinales; family Pinaceae; genus Pinus; species Pinus albicaulis. The sequence goes on from CM076579.1 coordinate 269,460,620, forward strand.
GACCGTTCTGTTACCAATTGGGAAATAATGGAAGATAATTTTCTCAGGAAATGGGGAGAGAAGAAAGATCACGGACATTGTCTTAATGAGTTCAATACACTCAAGAAAAGACATAATGAAGGGGTGTCAGAATTTATCAAGATATTTAATGAATTGTATGTGAGTCTTCCTGCTAATATGAAACCTCATCAAACTGCTGCTAAAGTTGTTTTCGTAGCAGCCTTTGACTCAAAATTTGGTTTCTCTTTGAGAGAAAGAAAGCCTGCTACTCCAGATTATGCTCAGACAGATGCACTAGAGTTGGAGGCAAATTTCTCCTCCACTGGTAAATCAAAGGGAAAATCTAAACAAGATACTAGAAGAAGGGGCAAAGAGGAGGTATCTACCTCTAACCAAGATAGAGACTCAACTAATGACAGAATTGAAGAAATGAACAAAAATTTTAAGAACCTTTTTGGTAAGCTGGTCAAGCTTGAATTGGAGGCCAAAAATTCAGCCTCCAAGAATTTCCAGAATGCTCCAAACAGGGGTTACAATCCTCAGTATAGGAAACCACCCCTACAAATATTGCAAAGGGAACTAAAGGAACAAAAAGATCAGGTACCACACCCATTGTACTTGGAAGGTCCAGTGGATGGTCCTACTGAAGACACTGCCTATGAACTGGAGGATGCAAATCTTGCTTTCTCGAATAGTGATGGAGAAGAATGCCCTTTGCAAGGAAATGATGGAACCGAGTTCTCATTGCAAGAATAAGAGAAGGCTGGAGACACAGAAGACTCAGAAATTGATCACTATTGTAAGCAATTTGTTGATGTCATGCAAGCACAGTTCAATAGAAGATATGATCTCAGGTCTTCTAGGAAGAGGACTCGTATTCAAGATCAAGAAGAAGAGCCACCCCAGAAGGAAGCAGCCACTCAGAAGGAGTCAACAATGCAAAAAGTCACAGACAAAGGTAAGGGGCCTCTAAAAAAACCATTGCAGTCTAATGATCAAATTCCTTCATCTTCAAAAGTATTCATTCCCTCTAATAACAAGTCCGTATCAAAATAAGTTGAACCCTTAGCCAAAAATAAAGAGTCAAAAGAGGTTGTAATAGAGAAGTCCTCTCCTTCTTTCAGTCTGCAAAAAGAACTTGAGAAGGTCAAAATCCCAGTTCCCTTGTCTGAACTGTTGAAGCAACCTGCATATCAATCCCAAGTCACCTCTTTCATGCTCCCTCCAGAAGCACCTCTCATCCCAGATAGTCTCAACCTTCAAGAAGAAAGACCCATGGTTGTATTTGGCCCACATGTTGAGGAAATCAATGCTTCTACTCCTCCCTTCTATGTGTCTCTAGTGATTCACGACTTTCTATTACATAAATGTATGTTAGATTCTGGAGCTTCCCATAATCTACTTCCTCTGTCAGTCATGGAACAACTAGGGTTACAAATCACCCGTCCATACAAGGACCTCTATTCATTTGATTCCAAAAGAGTTAAATGCCTGCGAATGATCAAGGATTTGGTGTTCAATTTGGCCCAAATCCCAGCAAAAAGTGTGGTAATGGACATCGTGGTGGCTGACATCCCATCTCACTTTGGCGTGTTGCTGTCAAGGTCCTAGGGAAAAAAAATTGGTGGGTCAATCAAGTTGGACTTAACATATGCCACTATCCCAGTTTTTGGTGGCCAGGAGAGGAGGTTGTACAGGGAAACTAGATTTGTCAAGATGGTTACTAAGGCTGACAACTCTGTTAATTCACCAGTCTACAGTAAAGAAGGAGATTTCTCATGCTTGATGCTGGAAGAAGATCAAGATTATGCTCATGAACCATCCTTCTGCTAGATCAGGACTGAGCAGCCCTCAGGGAGCCATGAAGCAGGAATCTGGACACTTCATTTTGATGGAGCAAATTCAAGAGAAGGTAATGGAGCTGGAATACTATTGATTTCTCCTACAGGAAAATGGGTCCCATTGTCTTTCAAGCTAGAATATGAAGCCACTAATAATGAGGCAGAATACGAAGCACTTCTGCTAGGGTTGCAGACAGCCAGGAGCATGAATATACAAAGTTTAAAAGTTCTGGGAGATTCATAACTGGTGGTTAGACAAGTCAGGAATTAGTGTCAAACCAAACATCCTCAGTTGAAGGCTTATAGGAATGAAGTTTGGGACATGGTGGAGAATTTTTTCTTGGCATTTAATATCCAGTTCATGCCCCGAGAACAAAATAGGATGGCCGATTCCCTTGCTGTGGTTGCTAGTACATTCCATCCACCTCAGAACCCTCTCTTAAGGTATGAAATTGAGGTACGTTATCGACCATCAATCCCAGATAACATCAAGCACTGGTAGGTATTTGAGGATGAAGAACATGTGAAGAGATTCCTGGAAATAGTAGGGTAATTCTCCAATATGGAGATTGATGCATCTGAAGAAGAGGGGACTGAAGACACTTCAGAAAGAAATTGGGAGGAGAAAATGGCAGGTAATAAAGTGTTGCAATTGAAGGGAAACGTTATACCTAGACAGCTGGTGCCTCTAGAAATATTATTTGACAAGAACGATGTCCCACTGCAGCCAAACAAAGTGGTGGAAGAAAATCAGGTAGAAGACCTGAATCTTGGTACTGATGCTGACCCCGAAATTGTAAAATTATCCAAGAAGATCCCAGAAGAATATAAGGAGCTATACCTAAAATTATTTCAGTCTTACAAAGATGTGTTTGCATGGTCCTATCAGGACCTAAAAACTTTCGATATTAGTATCATGCAGCATAAAATTCCACTAAAGGGAGATGTGAAACCTCAGAAGCAGAAGCTCAGACAGATAAATCCCCTGTTGCTTCCCTCTATTGAGAAGGAAATTAAGAAGTTGTTAAAGGCCAAAATAATTGTGCCATTGAGGTTCTCTGAATGGGTGGCAAACCTAGTCCCTGTCCGAAATAAGAATGGAGAAATAAGGTTGTGTGTTGATTTCCAAAATTTAAATAGAGCATACTTAAAGGATAATTACCCACTGCATAAGATGGATCACATCCTGCAGAAGGTGGTTGGAGCTTCTAGGATGTCAATGATGGATGGATTCTCTGGTTATAATCAAATGGCTGTACTTCCAGAAGATCAAAAGAAGACTGCTTTCACCACACCATGGGGTACATTTATGTATGCCAGGATGCCTTTCGGGTTGATTAATGCAGGGGCCACTTTTCAAAGGGCCATGGACATTGCTTTTATTTGGGAGCAAGATAAGTTTTTGGTAGTCTACCTCGATGATATCACTGTATTTTCAAAGGATGATACTGAGCACATTGAGCATTTACGTAGAAATTTTAAGAAATGCAGAAGGTATGGTCTTTCTCTCAATCCACAAAAGTCTTTATTTGCATTAGAAGAAGGCAAGATTTTGGGACATATTGTGACTAAAGATGGGGTAAATATAAATCCTAAGAGGGTATAGGTTATAAATGGCATTTCTCTTCCCAGAAATAAGAAGGAGGTGCAGGTGTTCCTAGGGCGCATTAATTTTCTAAGGAGGTTTATCCCTAACTATGCTGAGATAGTTAGGCATATAACTAACATGCTGAAGAAAAATAATGAGATGAAGTGGTCCCAGGAATCACAAGAGGCCTTTTCCATGATAAAAAATTCTTTTTCAGAAGCCCCTGTCCTAGCTGGACCGGATTATGCTAAACTGTTCATGATATTTTCATTTGCATCACCTCATACAGTGGCAGGAGTTTTATTGCAGAAAAATGAAGAAGGGTATGAGCAGCCCATTGCCTTCTTCAGTCAGGTGCTCCGTGATGCAGAGCTGAAATATAACATATTAGAAAAGAAAGCATACGCCCTAGTGAAATCCCTTAAAGCTTTCCGTATGTATGTCTTACAATCCCACATCACTGCGTTTGTGCCCGCAGCTGCAGTAAAAGACATCCTTGTCCAAGGGGATAGTGAAGGAAAAAGGGGAAAGTGGATTTCCAAAATACAAGAGTATGAGCTAGATATCTGCCCTACTAAAATGATCAAGGGACAGGGGCTAGCCAAAACTTTATCTGAATCAAACTATCAGGCTCTGGGTATAAATTTGTCCATAATAGAAAGTGAGGAATCTGAGGAGAAAGAAGAGCAACAGGGAATTGAGATAACTACTCTGGAAACACATATAAAGTACCTCACCAGTTAGTGGTACAAAGAGATAGTAGAATATATCCTCACACTCAGCTGCCCTCCAAGCTGTGATAAAGCTAAATACAGAACGCTAAGGTTGAGATCACAGAAGTACATAGTTGCCAATGGCTGGATATACTGGCAGGATCCCTCAGGAGATTGCCCGGAGATTGCTTATCACAGATGGATATCAGGCGCAGTATTATCCGTCGATCTGAACAGATCGGACGGCCGTCATAAATCAGCGTTGCGCCCATGGCCCAACCTGTTCACTGCTCTGATCGCCTGTCCACCGTCCGATCAATCTGTAAATCAACGATCCACAGCTTACCCGCCCTTGTGGTCCCCGCGCCTGAAAGCACTGTTCAAAATCCGTCGGTTTCCATCGCAACGCCTTTAGAGGGCGGGCGGTATTTTCCATTTCGGAGTGATTCCACTCATCGCACAACACGTGGCTCCGTCACTATTTCAAAACCGCCCCCCATCGCGCGTTATCGTTCGGCATTTGACCCGACGTAATATTCATATCAACCATTCGATGTGGGGCTCTCCATCCAACAATCATCACACCCCGAAGATGCGCGGAATTTAACCCAACATATCCATACCCCTCGCCTGCCAATCCGTCGCCCTCCGACGCGTCCTCAGCTGTCGATCTCCTCCTGAGATCGGACGGTCCAGATTGCTTACCTTCCCGCCACCGACACGTGTCCTCCACCACGTCACCGTTCCACGTGTGTTTGTCACATGCCCATCCCCTATATATATTCCTTTCTAAGGCCAATTTCTAAGGTTTTGCATTTAATTTTCTGCATTCCGCCAACCTTCACCAGAGCATTTCTCCGCCATTCTGTTGCATTTTTCCGCCATCACCCTGCACTGTTCCACCATTTCACCATGTTGCGCTGTCACCCTCGCTATCCCCGCTGCATCCATCTTCCAATGCATTTTTTTTCTTGACGATTTTGTGTGTTTTGTAGGGTACGAGCGGTGGTAAACCACCATGATGCACAGTCTCAATTACAATGACAGAGAACACCGAAAAGGACCATTATTCAGAGGCTGGAATTATCGAGAAAGGCTTGGGAAGCTGTTATGACATGACATCCATTAAATAATTAGGGTTAAACTCTGTCAAACCCTCCAGAGTCATTCAAAGCGTAGATTTCGCGATCGAAGACATTAATATTGCAGACAAAGAGTATCAGTGAAAGGCAGAGAGTTAAAGGCGTGTAATTGAAGATTTTAGAGCCTTAACCTAACCATTTGAAGGTAGAATACCAGATCGAAGACCTCGTAGATCAATCAGAAGGTGTATGCACAGAAAACAATACCCTCAAAGTTAAATTTCAGCAGAATTTTCTTTCCAGGAAAGGACAGAGTGCCCATGTGGTTTTTATTTGTATACCGTGTTCCTGAAGAGACTTCCACCCAATGCATTTATTTCAGAAAGCAGGCCACACAGTACATACAACACTACAGCATCATCAAGCAGTATGGGGATGCACGTTTCTGCCATCCTTTCTTTATGAGGCAAATTAAATGTTCATCATCCACTTCCTCTACTAGTTTTCTTTTTCTTCTATAAACTAGCTAGGAACAAATTATTGAGGGTTCCAGATTTTATCAGAAAATGATGCAGTGAGAGAATTTTTGTATGCATTTTGTAAAAACTCATATATGAATGTACAAAGCCCGCTGGGTTTCAGTGAGGAGGATTTCCGTCTTTGAAGAGGATTATGGTCTTTGGTGTCTCACAGTGTGTGGCTTTCTCTTATATGTGCTAATTTAATTGTTCATTTCGTTTCATCCGCCTTTCCTGTATCATGTTTCTAGAATGCGAGTGGCTCACTAGTTTTTGGTATGGATTTATCCTAGTTGATACCCATGCTCGAATTAGTCAAGCGCTTTAAATATGGCTCAGGCATGATATACTGTTTCACTATTCACTTCAACCATATTTCTGCTATATTAGTTTCTTTGGGAGGCTACTTTTAAAATTCTATTTTCATGTATGGATTCTTAAATTGGTAAGCCCATTAAATGGTAATATTGTGTATCTGGATATCATCTCAATGACAACTAGTATTTTCTTAATCTTTCATACACAACAAACACCTTCTGATAATTATTTCTGTGAGGTATTTTTGAATCGGCCCTCTTTACAGTAAGTTGCCTCTGAATTGTCTGATGCCTTTATATTGGAGTTTTTCACCTTGCCTCTGCAGTATTCCTTTCCCTGTGTCAAGTTTCTAAGGGTTTTGGTCCCATTCAATTAATATTTCTTGTTTTCAGGAGATAGCGTGAGAGCCTTTTGTTGATAACTTCCCCTGTTATACCACACACTCCTTGCTATATTAATATGTCCTGGGCACTGGTCTTTCACAACTCAAGGTTGTCTCTAGGAACGACAACATATTCAATACCATCCTTAAACATGTGATACTTATTCTCATGGTGATGAAATACTACTTTCCTATCATAAAGATAAGGACTTCCCAATACAATACATGATATCTCAAGCGACACCACATCAAGTTCAACTTCATCAAGAAAGTTTGAACTGATGGAGAATCTTAGTATGCACTTCCTTGTAACCTGCAAGTTTTAATTCTTGCATATCCACCCTAAAGGATAGGGTCTTGGATGTCTAACAGTTTCAAGGTCTAGCTGCTTAACCAAGTCTTCAGAAATCAAGTTAGCTTGTGACCCATTATCAAAAAGTGTATCTATCTTTTCATGTTTAGAGACAACTCCGCGACTTCAATCGAGTGGACGGTTAATGAAGGTGAGGTGGATATGACTCTATTGACACTAGCCTTGGGATTTGTATGGACATGATGGGAAATTATTATGGAATGCTGGGGAAATTATTACAGACAAATGTTTCTATTACAAGAAATATTTTTCGAATTTTGAATGACAATCCAGACTGAAAAACACTTGATGTACAATTATTATGAAATGATGGATGACTTGTACGACATCCCCACCAACAAAAATCTATTGTGGTATGGTGTAGATAATCTCGCAACTAGGTGACTCAAAGGAAAACTTTTGTTCACAACTTATCTACCCGCAACTGAAATACTCACTAATGCTAATGAACTGGAATTAACTCTACCTATCCTACTTGCTTCTCTTGACCATGAGAGCTTATTGAAATTGAAATTTTAAAATAACTTATTCATGGAAGGGTTTCATTCGTGCGTTGTTCACCCATCCTGACAGTAGAACACCATCAAGCTGCGCAAGATTTTAAAAACTTGATTCCCATATTTCTGTAAGATAGAAGGGGCCCAACCAATGCATCTGTATTTTACCTAGAAATTTCTAGAATTTATTGACGTACATCAGCACACAACCCCCTACTATTGATCTGAGCATGAACGATAGTTTTTCTGTGCTAATTTCATCTTCAGATTTAAAATTTATTTTATGATCTTATGCTTGATGTAAATAGCTTTCCTTGTTGTTTATGTGTGTCAAATAGGTAAATTAGCTGAGTTTTATGAGTGAATTCAAGAGCATAAAGCATGAAATACATATGCTGAAAAACAACAACAAAAAAGAAAAAAAAACCATCATAATTGATCCATCAACACCGAGTTTTCATGAAGGAGTTCACCCCTATTGGACTACATCTCCTTGGTCCAAATTCCATGGCTTGGGCCTCTGTATTAGCTCAAAAGTGAAAATTTTTGTTTTCTTCACATATAGCTCCTGAAACATGCTTAAATGCATCCATAATGTCCAAATATATAAGAAATGACTCTTCTTTCTCTCAATTTGGTCGAAACTTGCTCAAGATATGGTCAAAACCATTTTCCCTACTAAACTTCCCCTAAAAATAGAGAAGACTCTAGTTAGGGCCGCTAATTATGGAGGTGGCGCCTAATTTGGAGGTGGCGCCTAAATTCCTGCCACATTAATTTTTGATTTTAATTAAATTAACTGTGGATTAAATGGGATAAGTGTGGTTTAATGTGCATAAGTACGGATTTACATTAATCCCGGATTACAAATGTATTATCACTTAACCAAAGTTGAAAGGTTTAACAAACCCCACTTAATACATTAATCTTCGCTTTATTACTTCGCCAGCGCCATTGGTTTTAGTGGAAGGGTCACATGGGGAGGGGGATGGGCCTCCAAACTCCTGTTGCACATTTCATTTGTAAACAAAAACAAGTTGTGCACATATCTTGTTAAGGAGTAACGATATGGCTCATTGGTAAATCAAAGTGCTCTTTTTGGGGAGGTTGTGGGGTCGAGCCCCAACCTCAACCCATTCCATATATCTTTTTCCCCATAAACTATACGTGTCGTCCACCATAGTTTGAAACTTTCAAATAATATTAATTCAGATTTGATAATAATATGCCAACTTTGTAATATATATGGTATGGTTTAGAGTTTCTAATATAAATAATTGTGCCCATATGAACTTTTGAATGTTAATAAATGTGCCATATATCAAACCTTGGACTTTGTAATAATTCGACCATTGCATATGAATTCTAAAGTTTCGCATATAATAATGCAGTTCAAACTTGGATAGGGTCCACCAGAGGGGTCACGTGGCGGCCCTTTGCTGCACCACATGTTAGCCTCTGGTTGGGCTATCCCTCAACCATATATATATAAAAAATTCTGATTCAACCTTAGGAGAAAAAATTTAAAAAATTTCACTTTCAAACCAAATTGGCGAATCCTACAGTGACACTTGTCATAGTGTCATTTATAAAAATGAAGAATATTCCTAGAATATACCTTAAATGCTGACTGGGTTGCCATGTCATCAACCTGTCACTGTTTTGAAAATTTTTTAGTTGTTTAGGAAAATAAACAACATGCTATATCTTGTTCACCCAGACTTCTTTTTCGACGAAATGAATTGCGTCGGATTCCTTCGAATGAGCTCTTTGTTGTCATTCAGTTTCTAATTAATTCTGAGAACTTTCATTTTTGATATTTTACATTGAGCACCTAATCATTCCTCCCCATTGGAAGCCTTTTGGACCCCAAAATATTGTTTATTATTGATCATGTGGATGAGGGTACTGTTCCCTCACCCTTCAAGTCTCTATCCACTGAAATTTTCCCATTTTCATCAATTGGATCGTTTCACAAAAAATTAAATTTTTCCTTTGATCTTGTGACCTTATCTTGCTCTCATTGACACCATCATGCTGCAATTCCCATGAATTTGTAGAGCATGAATCTGTTCTTGCAGAAACCATCTTGTTCCTACCTTGGTAATTAATCAAAGGAAACTTAAAAACTGCCTCACCTTGCACATCGTTGTCATGGAAATTCTTAACTGGTCTTGCTTTGTACTTGCATCGACTCTTGACCAAGTATCTTCGCCATTTCCATTTACCTTTTGAAAACCAAAAACAAGCATTTGTGGAACCCATGCCTTATTTTTCAAGCTTCTTTGTCACTTTTTTTTTTACCTTTGCACTCTCTTGCACTGGCATCTTGTTTCCAACACTACTGAATATTAATGTTGACTGCTACAAATCTGTCACGTCTTGTTCACCTCATTTGAAAGGCAACCTGTTAGAGTCCTAAAACATGTCATTACAATCATAAGCAACCTTAATGAAATCAACTTGTTCATTTGATGCATCTTTCTAAAGGGTTTGATTCAAAACATCTCTTTGTTTGATCATTAGCACTATCGAATTCTGACTTCCATTCACTATTCTCTTCATTTCTCCTGCATGTATAAGAGAAAAAATTTTCTTCTTCTTATGCAATCTAACTATGTACTCAATACCATCCTTAAAAAAGTGATACTTATTCTCACGACGATGAAATACTACTTTCCTATCATAAAGATAAGGTCTTCCCAATACAATACTTGATATCTCAAGCATCACCACATCAAGTTCAACTTCATCAAGAAAGATTGAATTGATGGCGAATATTAGTATGCACTTCCTTGTAACCTACAAGTTTTCATTCTTTCATATCCACTCTAAAGGATAAGGTCTTGGATGTCTAACAGTTTCAAGGTCTAGCTACTTAAAAAGTCTTCGGAAATCAAGTTAGCTTGTGAACCACTATCAAAAAGTGTATCTATCTTTGTATGTTTAGAGACGACTATAATATGGAAAATTTTGTTCTTGTATCTTCATCTTGAGTAACATTGGAACAATTTGAAGAACTAGTGATTCTTATATGCTTACCTTCCAAACCTATGGCTGTAATCATTGTTTCATCTCGAGAATCTGAACCTAAGTCATGTTTAATTATAGCAACATTTTTTCCCTTTTCTTTGGCTTTCATTTTATTTGGCTTCAACTTTGGATGAAGTTGCCAACAATGGTATTCATCATGGCCTTTCATCAAACAATGCTTACATGTAAGTTTCTCTTTTTGCCTTTTGACAAAGCTATTTCTCTTTCCTATTTCATAAAACTTTCCCTTTCCTTTACCCTCACTATCACTTTTCTCATCTATGTTCTGTTTCCCTCTTGCTTATAAATGTGTGGCTTGAAAAAAAACCTCATCTATGTTTGTGGGATTAAACATGAGAATAGTGCACCTAAAGAAATTGTGCAAACCCCCTGTGTTGGTGTGTTTTGTGCACGAATGTACCAAATCACACTCGCTTAAGAGGGGTGGTTTTTCCCTCCTAAGTTATTGGTCATAGGCAGAAAATAGATGGAGTCAAGCAAGTTAGTGGAACATGCTAAAACATAAACATACTAGATCGAGAAATAGCAGGTATATTCAAACATAAAAACTAAACTAAAACAAATAAAACAAAAGCTCTGAATAGAATCAAACAAATTCAATAATCCAAACGACGGTGCTTACATTCCCTTTTATTGAATGCTGGTAGGAAATGAGGATGTAACTTTAACCCACTTGCCAAGGGGCCCTTAGAACTAGGGGTTATAAGTCCCGATGCAAGGATGTCTTTACTTCTGAGCTACTTCGGCGCAAAGTCTCCCTCTCTCTACTGTGGTAGACTGGAGTTGTTGGATGGAAAACAAATAAGTCCCCTCTATCTCTGCTCTAGATCACACACTGTAATATTCCTAAAATTAGCATGCAGTTAATAGGAATATTAAGTTTTGATTTTTGCACCTAATAGATGAATAAATGGGAAAAGGACCCATATTTAACTTGTATTGACATAAAAATCCCTCTTGGTGTGAAAAGGGGATAACTTGGTGGCTGGATTTTGCACTTCCCATGTGTGAACAGGAAAAGGATCATGTTGATTCAGTCAAGTTGACCAAGTCAACAACGTTGCCTAAGAGGGTGTGGCTTGCTTGAGAAGACAACGCAGTTTTGGAGGGAAAGTATTCACATGGTGTTTGAAACCCTAATAGGTGGGACCCAAGGTGAGGAGGCTCAAAAACATTATAAGAAGGAAGACGGTAGAATTTTGGGGTTAGCTTATGGATTATTGATTTTGTTCTACTTAGACTAGTTGCGTACTCCGCTTAGCGGTTAGTCAGTAAAGTTGCGCTAAGAGTCTCAAAGACAAGGAATTCTCGCTTTAGGAATTCCTTCTCCTTCTATTAAGTGATTTCTGGATGGGTTATGTTCTTCATTCTCCACATCCGGGCTTGTGGTCTAGCATCCTCCTTCAGCCACATATTTATTCCTGTAGCAAGGGACGTTTTGTTGCAGGGTGTTGCAGTGGGAGACTCACAACACCAGCTCTTGAGCTTATCCTTCAGAGGAGGGATCTCCCCTTCCTTTGCAAGATCTGTATAGGAGGTTCCATAGCTTATTTGACATCTTGGAAAGTGGCCAACTCAGTTCCTATCTAATACAACGTATTTTACTAGGGAAACTCCATCATCTTTTCTAGAGCAAGAGGCTGCGTGGTTTGATCCTCGCCAAGGAGCTAGTTCCTTCGAGAAAAGGTCAACCTTTCTCCCTAAGTTGCCTTCGAGACTTGATTCTTTCTCTGTCACTTGTATATTTCAGTCACATATAGTCAGTGCCATAGTAAAACTATGTTTTTTAGATCCATATCTGCATATCTACATTTTTGGACATTGTGCTCTCAAGAAACTCTTGCCGGGTTACTCTTATTTTGTATAAAAAGGGAGGAATCTCCATTTTCTCAGCCATCGATGCATTGTATACCCCAGATCTATTTTTTCTCATCATTTTCTGCATAAAACCTCATAAAAATAATGCTTTTCTTGCTTCATTGCTTTCTGCATGAGCTAGGTTATGGGGTTTGGGCTTATTCAAGGCATATTGACTTGGGGAGATCTATTTATGTTGGCTAGAGTGATTTGTTTCACCTCTAATTATGCATGTGAGTTTTATATGATGTATTCTAAGGGATCCAGGTCCCATTCCTCACTTTTATAGCGTTATTTTTTGAAGACAGTTGTTTTATGCCCTATATTGCTGCATTTCCCCACTTGGGAAGGAGGATATAGGCCATCTACTTGCCGAGGTTATTTCATCTCTCGTCGGTGAGATGTCATTTTACATCTAATGAGTTGATCTACATTACCATGCTCATGATTTTCTCAAGATCCAACTATGTAGAATATCTCCAAATATTCTATTTGTTAGTAGCAGCATCCGAGATTTGGAATATATGACGTTGGTATCGGAGCTGCCATCTTGGCTCAGCCTGTGGATTTCAGATCCAATCAGAAGATAAGAAGAAGAGGATAACAAGATGATGGAGAGGATGAGATTACTCTCATATATTTTCAGATCTAAGAAGAAAGAAGCGAAATGCATTGAAATTCAAAGAGGGTTCTAAGGAGGAGAAAGCTGCAGTGAGACCTCTAGAAGGTTTCAAGAGGAAGAATAAGACCCATGCACTTCTTGTTCTCATAGAGGAAGTGGAGAGCAATAATACCACTTAGAACATGACATCCCGAGTGGGTATTTAGCAGAATACAAGTGCCAACCTAGGGCTTACAAGGAGACCCTAGATTTTCCTTTGTTTATTCAATTGGGAGAAGAAAGAAGACCATGCAGAAAGAGAATGATAAGAGGAAAAATATTCATGTTGTATACATTTGATGGATCACTCAAGTGTGTAGCAAATAATTGGGTGATGAATCCAGAAGAATTTTTCCTACTACATCCAGTAGTGGAGAAAGAGGCTGTGGAGATCTCAGTGCTGCACTTGGAGGGAAAGGCAAGCTCTTGGTGGATCAACCAGGAAGTTCATGCAAGAGTACCTACTTTTGCTAATTTTATTCATCAAGTAATTAGGAGATTTGACAATAGAAGACCAGAGGAGGAAGAGTCCTCTTCCCCACCGAGTAGAGCCTTGTACCAGATACTGTCACATTCATGAAGGGGCATCCATCTCAGTAGAAGTAGTTGGATCAGCCAACTACATCAGAGAGAGGAACCTCAGCAGCCATACAAGAGGTTCCCAAGACTCACCAAGGTATGCATGTATTTCCATTTCCGATCAATTCATAAATTCTTATGGAAAACCTTGGGAATTTTTCCTCACATGGTCAAGGATGAAAACTCATTGCTATGGTGGAACAACAAGCTTGCAAAACACTATGAAATTTTGGATTGATCCAATAGGGGATGAACATTCATCCCTTTGCACCTTATTTGAGTTGCAGGCAGCATGAGGAGTTACAGTACAAGATGGTGGGAGGCATGATGAATGTGTGTGCCACTTTCTCGTTTCGGTGTTTGGCCTTCATCACACTTGGATTCTTTTAGCATCCAAGGGGATCATTGATGAGAGGTATTTTCTAAAAGATCTCTGAGGGGTTACATCTCAACTTCCCATGAGGTGTAAGGAGGAATACTTGCTGTGGGAGATTGGTAGTCTTCATTGGAAAGACACTGAAGGAGAAAATGATTGGAGGCATCCACATTTGGATGAAGAGTCTTCTTCTCAAAAAGAAGACATGAAGATTCCTCTTTCAAATGAAGACCAAGATCTAAGGTCTCCTATTGATTTTGAGGCATTTTCCACCATTGAAGAAAAGGCTAGGGGTGACAACGAAGTCATAAGAAAGGCATCTCTAGCATTTCATGAAGAAGAGGAAGGGGCAGCTGCTCTAAGAAGAGAAGTTCTTGCATTCTTGCAAGGAGTTTCAAAGATTCCCACATATAGATATTATGGCAACATCCATGAGCAGCATGTTCCATCATTATCAGATGGTGAGATCCTAAATACTGCAGAAGATAAAGGGGAGGGAAAGCTTCATATGGTAAGAAACATTTACCCCTCTTTATTTCAAAGGAGTGATGTCCTAAGAAGGCATGAAGATATGTGCAAGAAAAGAAAGGACACATCAATCCATACATATTTCTATTATTATCTATGCCTTGATGTCTCCTTACTTGGGAGGAACCCACCAGGACAACCTCTTGATGAAAAGAGAAACGTTTTCTCTCAACCTTGTACATTGATGATACATTTGGTCAAGAGAGGAACTATCACAACGTTAGAGGATTGGGTAAGAAGCATGCTTATGTCAATCACATTTTACTTTATGATTGCATGCATTATTTTGTTTTACATGTGTAGGCCATGACTCCTAAAAGGAGTGTCTTACCATATAAAATTCATGGCCAACTATGGGCCAGAACTATTTCCAAATATGGCCACTCCCTTGATGGGCTAAGGGAGGTTCTGCAGATGATGGGTGCTTCCATAAAGCACCAAATATACATTTCACCTTCAGCCTTGGTGGAATGATGACGGCAACAAGCAAGTGGCATGTAAACCACTTACCACATCTAGATCTAAATCATGGAGGAGATGACCTACACTGGTTTCTATTGGGTGAATATGGGTACCACCCAAAGTCTTTGATTTTCTTGTCTCATGCCTTGTATCTCAAGAGAGGAATGCATAAGAAGGAAGCATGGTTTCTTTGGTTGACAAGAAGAGAGTATGGGCAGAAATTTTCCCATACTTTTCATGATATTTCCAAAGAGGAGGAAGGCACATTCATGGTGCAAGGAGGCTACCCTTTTGCATTGGAGGATTATGAGGGGCTTCCATGTAGGAAGGAGATCTTCTCACATAGAAGCATGATGGTCGATGGATTTGGCATATGGAATGTAAAATGGAGGAGTCATGGAGCCTTATTTCTAATTCCTACATCGGTGTCACATGGGAGTGTGTTCTTATTGATGGAGTGTTCCAAGGAGTATATGTATCTCTTCTTCTTGCAGATTTTTATGAGGAGATCCTCATGGGAGAACTTATACATGGACCTCACTTTCAGCCTACTCACGATGCATGGTGCGAAATATTTTTCTATACTTGTTGATTACTCCATTGATTATTTGTATCTTCTCACCATATATGAGCAGTGCATTGCTCCATAAGAGAGCGAGAGTATTTTTGGGTTTCATGGTCACTATATGGCCAATGTTTATAATGATAGTAGTCCATATATACATGACTTTGGGCTAGTGTATTTTTATTTTGTCTATGTACAACTATTATACATTGATGCTTACTTCCCCATTTTGGAGGAGAAAACATGCACAACTTATAACTTGTTGCAGAACCACTTGCCACATGACATTCTCAAACAACAGTTGGGAAGACTGCGTAATATCCACTTGGAGAACCTTTGGTACCATCCAAAATTACACATAGCTTTCAGAATTTTTCTGATTTTGATGCCAAATGGTGATGATGTGCATTCATATTGAATGGAATGGTTTGGGTTGGTATGTCTCATGATTTTGGAGGAAGGGTCCTTGGAGACTCAATCTTCTTCTTGCCATTGGAGGGCAATCATGTTGCAGCCCAAAATCAGCATGCCCTCTACACTTATCATAAGTGGGGAGGAGGACAGCGTGGGATAGGCCCTCTTGCCTATCATGTTCATTTATTTAGCCCACCTACACTTCAGGAGCCAAAGGTGAAGGATATTCTTCATGAGTTTCCATGTTGGAGGGTGACTCATTTCATATGGATGATAGCTTGGGGGTGGAGGTTTCACTTGGGAATGAGGACTTCCCAATAATTTCATACTCCATGCCTTGAGAGGACCTCTAGAAAACACATAGTTGTCTCCTTGAGCATGTTACTTTCCCTTGAGGATAGCCTTTTGGGATGTGCACCAAATGCTGATCTGTTTTGCTTGGGAGAGGCACTATGGAGTTTCATTATTGAGACATCATCTTATTCTTTGGAGAGCTCATCATATGAGGGTGCTACAGGAGGATGGAAGGAGACTTTCCAGATCTATCTTTGCAGGTGCTTGAGAACAATCAACATTTGGGAGGGGAGGACTGTAATATTCCTAAAATTAGCAAGCAACTAATAGGAATATTAAGTTTTGATTTTTTCACCTAGTAGATGAATAAATGGGAAAAGGACCCATATTTAACTCTGTCAGTTGATTATAAAAATCCCCCTTTGGTGTGAAAAAGGGGATAACTTGGTGGCTGGATTTTGCACTTCCCATGTGTGAACAAATGAGGCATGATCATGTTGATTCGCATCAAGTTGACCAACTCTAACAATGTCGCATAAGAGGGTGTGGTCATGTCAGAGAAGACAACACAGCTTTGCAGGTGTGAAAGTATTCACATGGTAGTTGGAAACCCTAATATGTGGGAATCTAAGGTGAGGAGGCTCACAAAAATTATAAGGGAGGAAGATAGCAGACATTTGTGGGGTTAGCTTATGGATTATTGATTTTGGTCTCCGTTTAGACTAGTTGGTGTACTCTGTGCTTCATTGTTAGTAGAGTTGCAATGTTGTTCATCACAAGGTATTCTCGCTTTAGGAATTCCTTCTCCTTCATTGGGTGATCCCCTGAGTGGGTTATGTTCTTCATTCTCCACATATGGGGTTTGTGGCCTAGCATCCTCCTCCATCCATAGCATTATTCCCGTGAGTAGCGACGTTAGTTGCAGGTGTTGCGCAGCGGGAGACTCACGCAACACCAGTCTCTCTGAGCTTATCTTTCAGAAGGGGAGGGAGCCCCCTTTCCTTTGCAAGATTTTTGACTGAGATTTTTTGGAGCTTATTTCGACATTCTGGGAAAGTGGGAAACTTAGTTCCCATCCACTACAACACAATTTACTAGGGAAAATACTCTTCATTTTTTTCCAGAGCAAAGAATTGCAGTGGTTTTGATCCTCAGTTTGCGTGGAGCTAGTTCCTTGAGAAAAGGCCAACCTTTCTCCTGAAGGCTCCGTACTTTCATTATTTTCCCTCATTAATTTTGTATATATTTCTAGAATGCATATATTTAGTGCTACAGTAAAAATATATTTTTCAAATCTATATCTGCAGATCTGATTTTTTGTACATTGTGCTCTCAAGAAACTCTTGTCGGGTTACTCTTATTTGTATAAAAAGGGAGTAATATCCATTTTCTCAGCCATTGATGCATTGTGTACTCCAGATATATTTTTTCTCATCATTTTCTATATAAACCCTCATAAAAATAACGTTTTTCTTGCTTCAGTACTTTCTGCATGAACTAGGCTATGGGGTTTGGGCTTATTTGAGGCATATTGACTTAGGGAGATCTATTTATATTGGCTAGAGTGATTTTTTTCACCTCTAATTCTGCATCTGAGTTTTATATTATGTATTATAAGGGATCCAAGTCCCATTCCTCACTTATATAGCTTTATTTTCTGAAGAAAGCTGTTTTATGCCCTATATTGCTACATTTCCCCACTTGGGAAGGAGGATATAGGCCATATACTTGCTGAGGTTTTTTCATTTTTTGGTGAGATTTCATTTTACATCTAATGAGCTGATCTAAATTTCCATGCTCAGGATTTTCTGAAGCTCCAACTATAGAATATCTCCAAATATTCTATTTGTTGTAGCAAATCCAGATTTTGAATATTACACACACTGCCGTATTTCTTAGGGAAATTATGGCTAGCATAAAATTTTCTCCTATTTTTTCATCTCTGGTGGCCTTTTTATAGGAAAACTGAAATTATCCTTCCTCTTGGTATCATTAGTGGATGGTGACCCAAGAGAGGAGGGTGATTCCATTGTGTGCCACATTTATTCCGCTTGTGTGCTCCCTCGAGGTCCTAAGGGAGGATTTGGCGCTTTCCCTTAGGTGGTCCCCAAGTGTGGGCTCAATGCCTTGGAGTGTGCCTTAGTGGTCCCGGAAAGTGAATTCTTCCATGGCGGACTACGTGATTTTTGAGGAAAAGCCATAAAGGCGCGCTTTATCGACAGAATTCTGCGCAAAGGTGCATTCGATCAGGTTCTTCGTGCGCAATTTGATTTTTTCCTTTTAGGAATCTCAGAGATTTTTAAATACTTCAAATTCTCTAATGTCTCCTAAAGATTTGTAAACTTTCTCCGCCCGACATTAAGTAATGTCATATTTTCTTGTCCAATTTTCCGCTGATAACAGCTTGCCCCCTAATGTGTGTGAGGTATGTAGGAAGACTTGTATAGCCGAAATAAATTATAGTTTCTTTTTTGTGTAATTTGTGTGGAGAGAGAGAGAGACTCTCGTGTGTAGCCCGGAGTTGGAGACACCTTTGAACCGGGTCGAAGAGAGACCATGTCCTTGTGGACTCCCTACGCAAGTAAAGGTACAATGCAACATGTACAAATTTTCTAAAAGATTCGGCATGTGCCATGCTTGTAATGCTTTGGGTTAGTTAAACAAATCTATTTTGATAGATACATATTCTCGTCTGTGTCACTGGGAGTATGGTAGTGATATGCTGTTGATGACGATGATCACGACAACCTCTGGGGGTGTTTTTTCTATGACTATAGGGTGGAAAGTGGTACCCATGTTGTGTAAAATTGGTATGGCATATAAATGTGCATTATACACATAAGCATTGTCACGGGGACCTTCTCGTGAAGTCATTGATGAAAGAGACATTTATAAAGGCATGGTCTTCGACAAATTTAATCAAAGTGCAATGGTTGTAAGGGTACGATACCATCTTGACATGAAAAATTTTGTTGTAGTCGAATGTCGTGAGGATCGATGACATCTATGGGCAATGATGTTCATCCCGTGCGATGCAAATTCCCAAAGATGCCTTTTTTTTTGGAGAGGGGTGATCCAAGGTCATCGCTTCCTTTGAAAAAAGAGGTGTTGATTTTGACAAAAAAGGGAAGCCTTAAACAAATGAGGAGTGTCACTCGATACATAGGATTAGATCCCTGATGTGATGGGTTTAACATAGGCATGATGGAGAGGGGTGATCCGAAAAATGATGATGGGGATTCGGCAGCATGTAGGTCCTGGAGTATTAAAAGCAGCCGGGCGGTAGTCATAACAATTTATGATGGGGAAATCCCTTGAGTTAGTAAGGACTTCCGGGGTGGGTATAAACTAGTTATGAATGTCATGATGGCCTTTGCGTGAGGGTGTGATACTCCAAATCCAAGGGTGACCAGAGATCGCTTCCCATGGGAGAAAAAAATGAATGGGGTGGGTGGGGGACATAGTGCACCATTCATCGTGGTCTTTGTGACACTTACACAAAATAATAAAATACCGGGGTTTGGTTTGTACAAAACACAAAGACGATTTCAAAACATAGAAAGTGTTCGCTCACCGATGATTCAAGGAAGGTGCATGAGAGGGTGGGGGCCCCATAGTTGGTCTCATGTGTGAGGGTTGATGAAGTAGATGAAAAAATATCAGCTGCATGGGTTATGTTGATGGAGGTATGGTAGGCCAAATGTGAGTATGCGTGGTAGTGAGCTTTAAATCTTCTTACACAATCCTGGGAGTCGCTCTAGGGAAAGGGATTTTATTTTGATATGGTAAAACTCGACTCGATGCATGGAGAGTGAATAGGCATGAAGTGCTTCCCTGGACTACAAAGCGGTATGGTCATGGAATCATTATTTTGTGTGGTATGGTCGTCCGTAGGTGACGGGCGCCATGGAGGGAAGGTTCTACTGACATACAAGGATTTTTATCATGTGCAAGGTAAGGTGATGATAAACATGTTCGAGTGTTTATGTATAACCTATGGTTAATTTCTTATGGAGAAATGATGCTCGTAGGATATGCTATGTAGTTTTCTCGGGACTCTATCATGCCGGGGGTAGAATGATACTCCGCTCTTGGAAATTTCATTGGATGGAGCTTCGGATGATTTGCATACTACTTGCAAAAACAAATACCCTGAAGTGAAAGCATCTTATTTATTCAAATATTATTTTAAATACATGTGCTTAAAAAAGAAGATGAGAGAGGGGATGCATACCTACAGTCATCGAAAAATTTATTTTTTTCTAGGGTGTGAACTGTGGTACCGTCCCTTGGGCAGTTATGGAGCACCGATCTTAGTGATGCTTTTTGGTCCTGGATTTGGGCCTTCAAATCTTGTTATGGTCCCTCAAAAGTTTCTAAAAAGGGTAGAATATAGGTGGAATATGGCTTCATTCAATTAATTTGTGTCTGTTTGAGTGTTGAGAGGTCGAAGATTTTGCAGAGCAGCTTCTTAAGACGTATTGTGGGTCAGCCTAGGCACGAACGAGATTAGAGAAATTTTTTAGCCGAAGTAACCCATGACATCCCGCATTTTATTTTTTTCAATATGTGAGTGTCATGGTCCATACAAGACTAGTTTGTACGGATCTAGCAGCTTTTCGCCGCGCTACCCAGAAATCGTGTACGGGCGTGCCTTCGTGCGCAAAAGGAGGTTTTGTGTGCATCTTGTGTGCATGGCCAAGATTTGGGGCACGCCTTTGCGTGCCTATGAGAAGAAAAAGCGCGCTCTCCTTAGTGCTCCTCGTCCGAGTGAATAGGTATGTGTAGAGATCGACATAGTTTTGCTTTCAAATTTTTTGGAAATTTTGTCTATTTTTCATATGTTGTTGATGTGTTTTCTGTTTTGATGACACGATGTTGTGGAGGGAGTGGGACTCCGTCTGAAATCCGCACTACCTTAGCCGCAGTAACGGTCAATTGCGCCAACCGGCTTTTCAGTAATGGGGTCTCCCTCAAATTTCCGGAGAATGACCTTCTTCGATCATAGGATCGACTTTTTCGCTACTACCTCGATCTAATGCTAGAATAGGGTGGCGAAAGGTGATGGTGCTACATTGGGTGCGTACCTTTAATATCCATCCCGGTATCGTATATTTATTTTTTGACCCTAGTGCCGCCTCTTTTAAGGTGAGGCACTCGTGATATCCACTTCCATCTCGGGAGGGTGGATCTCGTGAGATTTTCCCGTAGGCCATTACAAGGTGACGCCCTACTTACGAGGGGTACATATCTATCACTTCAAATGATATATTTTTCCAAGAAGTGTGCTCTAGCATCCATTATGTGACTGGTGAGGGTCAGTGTCCCTACTTACCTCATCGTGCATCAGGTGTTGTGCGTTCCGGTAGGTTCTGCACCCGCTGAGGGTTGCAGCTCTTTAATTTTTTCTTTGTTTCTATTATGATAGGGATGCTCGGCACAACTTTCCCAAGGTCCGGATGGCTGAATCAAATTTGTTGCCTATGCGCAAGATCTTATGCAACATTATGTACGAGCAGGTGTGGTGCCGGCTAAGAAGTGTGGTGGCGGTGTCTCTCTGGGAGGCCGCCAAGAGCTTCGCATGAGGATGCAGCTCCCGTGATGCCTCGAAAGGAGGTGGAGGTAGGGTGGGGCGTTATTGGAATGCCACCATAGAGGTTTGCGTTTGAGGCCAATCCTTAGATGTTTTCTACCATTACCTTGCGTGTGTGGATGGACTTTAGGGGAGATCCGCATATGGATAGTTCTCTGCTAGATACACTTGGGGGCCAACAGTATGCTCTCTTGCTGTTTTTTGCATTTACTTGATTATTTTATGTTTATGTGTATTATGATGACACTCGACATAGTCTTGGTTACCTTGTCGTGATGTTGGCTTGATGATGCTCACCTTTCCGGCCCTTGGTAGGGGGCACCACCCATCTAGCGACCTCGAGGAGATGTCGGGGGGCGGGGAGGAGCTCATGCATAGCCTCCGTGGGGAGCACGTGCATTTCAATGAGTGCCGTGCCCTTCAGTGGAGGGTAGAATTTCAGCTAGCTCACGAAGACTACCGTTGAGCGTGCATGTGCTGTATGTGGTAGAGGCTCGTGTTGCTGGCTGACCGAGCGGGTGGCAGCTCTAGAGGATGAATGGGGTTGAGTGGACTGCTTGACCCGGGGGATGCCTACTCGAGGATTTATGGATGAGACTCAAGGATGAGTGGTTGGAGACTGCATGGTCTTGGGGAGAGGGATCTATCGGCCTCAAGTTTTACGTCGGTGGCTGATCTCCATAAAGTTACACAGTAGCTCGACTGTTGGTGTACCGAGAGCGTGCTGAGCTGGGTCTAGGTGCTCTACTCGGGGAGCACCCCCAGTTTCAGTGTACATGGGGAAAGCACCCATTATGAGGATGCTTCTCCTATTTTTGTTTTTACTTTGTGTATATGTATCTTTTGGGCTGACTTATGGGTCGTAGATACTATGTTTTGTACCGAGACACATATATTTTTGGTATACATATGCGAGAGATATTTTTTTGTGGATCTATATGGTGTGCCCCCTATTTTTTTCTTATGGATTATGTTATGATGATGGATATCTATGTTTTCTATATGTGTTTTTTTTATGTATGTGATGGTTTATCCGAGATGCATTCCAATTTAGGGATATTGTTAGCTATGCGATCAACTATTTGGTTTTGACTCCTTGGTACATGTGTATGAATGTAATGTAGCTTTGAGATTATCTACTTAATATTTTTGTATGCAAGTATTTTCTAAACATAAGTGAATCTCTATAATATTCCCTAAAATGGAAAAAGAAGGAATATGGTTTATAAAATGAAATCAACAACAAATATTTAACACATGAAACCATGAGACTAATATGGAGCCAGCTATATTGACTACAGTATATGCAGCCAAATAAGTACAAAACAATGAGGCACAAATCATAGGATGTGATCACACAACCCTCCAATACATAGACACTCTCAAAATGAGATGTTAGTGTTAGTAAAAAATGCTTCTGTAGAGGTTGCTACAATGCAATCTTACTAAGCATAACTATAGTTGGATATCATACAATAATATAAAAATACTGATATAGGTCAAAAATATATAAGTACTACACTTAATACAGACTAGGCACTAAATCAGCTTTTCAAAGACAACCCAAGAGGGTTTCCAAAATGCACACAACGTGCCAATGTGAAGTCAGTAGTCCCTAGGGATGAAGGTATGCCTCAACAACAAATGAGAAGATCCAGCTTAAAGCTGATGTAGAAACCCTACAGACTCTTATCCAATAGATCCCCCGGATGAAATAATGACTCCTCCACCGAAGAAATCACTTCCAAAACAACCACTGCAACCACCCCTACAACTCCTCCCTAAAAATAACGCAGACTGGATCGAAACTACATCGTAGGGGGATAAATACACCTTGGCCCAATTCCAAATATGTCAATAAAGCCAAAGGGGGCTTCTTTACTGAGCCTTCCAATGGATGGAAACCTTCCTCCACCGCAAAACTAGCTCAAGTCACCCAATATAATTCTCCACTGCATCGTCGCATCCTACAACACACACAATATTATGTAGAAACTAGTGCCGATGAAGAAAGATGTGAAGCTTGGCCTTAAGCTTGAGTGTGGAAATGTAGTGCAATGCTACTCCAAGAGGCCTCTCAAGGAAATAGATGGGATTTTTTTCTCTAGAACACCCCTATGCTAAAACAACACTCGCACTCAACTAAACAACCGAAGAATGGGAAAAGTCTAAACGCATACCATATACAAAATAACTAAGCCAAAACATATCCCATATGGCTTCCATCCACTTCCCTTACATAAGTTATGAGCTTCTCTACTCCTTGGCCCCACTCAATTAGGTCACTACCTCTCATGCAACTCAATCTCCCTCCAAAACTGTGTTGTCCCTCATTAATATCCACTCCTCCATAAAAAACACTATTGATTTGGTCAAAGCTTGACCTATTCAACATGCTCCATCCCCATGTTCACACTCAAAGGTGCTCTTTATTTATCTTTTTAGAGGGTCTCCTTTCAAATCCTTGAAGTGTTTTTATTGTTTCTAAGGAGATTTATGGGCCTCCCTACCCACTTATTCACCTACCTAGTGACAAAAAAATCTATAATATTCCATTTAGCTGAAAGCTAATTTTTTGGAATATTACGAATCCTACCTCTCCAAAATATTGTCTTGTCCTTAAGCAACTATAAGGGTTGAAAAAAAATTCTCCCTCCTCCTCTTAGTGGCCTCTCATCAAATAGTATCCACCACTTCTTCAAATATTCTACAACAATTTTGCCTTCCAATGGTTCCTCCCAAATGTGCAAGTTGGCCTCGGGTGCATAAACCAAATAGATCTCATCATGAGAAAATGGAAGGTCTATATGGAAACCTTGTTTTTGTCCAATGGTCTCTTCAAGGTAGGAGTGATGACAAGCATAAGGGATCTCATCCCCAATGTGAGAGACTCCATATCCATGTGCTATCATCCAATGAAATGAATCACCTCCCAACGTAGATAATTCATAGGAAAGTTCCTCTCCCAAGTGCTCCAAACAATTATATGGCTCACACTCATAAAGAAGAAAGTGATCTAATGTGGCTTTCCATATCATCTCCCATACTCCCCTTGAAGCATGGCGCATAAAAAGTGTGAGAAAGGTCATTCCCAATGGGCATGTCAACCAATGTGTCTTCCCTCCTACTCTCATGTTCCCAACAAAGATAAGAACATCATCAATATATGTGGATCACAATCGCAGTTACGCTAGCTGCCATGTGTAGTATTGGGGAAGGGAAATGGTCCTCAAGTGCAACCAACATAGTTTTGCTCCTAAATGCCATAGAATACATGATATAACAAGTGTTTCCCAAAACCACTTGTTTGCTGCCCCATTCTTCTTGCATGCTTCGAGAAGGTGTATGATGTTTGGTGTCATTGAAGCACACCATGAAGAATACATCATCTCCTGTGAAATCTTCTATAGAGTGTGGCCAACATCATCACCTAGTTTTTCTATGGCCCCCGTTAGCTCCCCATAAATTCCTTGATAAGCAAGAAAGGGGATAATTTTGTTTTATGAGCCTTCAAGGAATGCATTTCTCTTGAAAAACACATCATCCTTGAAGCCTTTTCATGTTCCCTGCCCTTTGATTGTTTCCCTCTGTGGTTCTGGAGTCAATAAGCCTCACTGATTGTAAAAAATTGTGCTCCAAAAGGCCTTTATTTTCCCCTTGTATCCCTGCAGAATGTCCCATTTTACCCTTTTTCCCCTTTGTCAAAGTTCCCCTTTTTGTCGCTCTAAATCCCCCCAAAACCCCCTTTAAATCCTACATCCACCCCTTGTTTGGCCTAATTCCCCTTCTTTTCCTCTAACGTTACCCTTTCCCGGCCTTGAAATGCACTAAAAAGGGGTGAAAACCCACTTTCCAACTTATATCATGGCCTAGCCCCTTTTCCGCCAGCCCACAAACCACTTCCCCACATGACCCCATGCCAAAACTAGGTGCAAAGGCTCAAAGTGCTAATCGCAATTGCAAATTTCGGAGGAGCGTGTTTCTTTGTTATATGAAAACCTCCGATGCGATTGGGCTTTGGTCTTTAAGGCCTCCGCCACGTTCTCCACTGTTGATCTATCATTTGATTGGACGGCCTGATGCTGATCGCACTCTTGCTTCGATCACAATCGAAACTTTCACCGTGCCACTCCTCGTTTCCCCCTGATTGCAACTCCCCGATCAAATCACAGTCGTCCATCCACTCGGAATCGACGGCCTAGATCCTGTCACATCGCGTCCCGTCGCCCCATTATTATCCATGCCGATCCAATCTCTGCCGTGGATCCAGACCCAGATCCAACAGTAGGCGCTTAATCGCTCCCATTGCAATCGCAAAATCTAAATGTGCAACCTGACGGCATTCGCCGATTGCGATCCGCTGATCCCATCCTAGCCGTTGATTCTCCTGTTGATCCGATGGCCCGTGCTCTCCCGCTTCAATCGCAATCTCATTTTTTCAATTGCTGTCACCTTCTGCCCTCTGCGATTGCGATCTCTCCGATCCAATATTGATCATCTGTTAGTCCGAGATCCAACGACCATAAACCAATCACACCATCGTTCAATCGGATAGCTGACCCTCCCATTTCTCCCCTCCGATTAGATCGTAGCTGTTGATCTCCCCCAGAGATCCGACGGTCCTGAATGAATCGCCCTTCGCCCATAACGGGTCCCACCACAGACGATCATTTTCATTACATTTTCATTCATTTTATTGCATTCCACCCAACTTCATAAACCATCCCACTTTTTAATCTCCGCCGTCGATCTTTGTCACCAGACCATGATCGAACGGTCCACGAGCATTTCCCTACCGAAAACCTATTAGTCGTAGTCCACATCATATCACTGAATTGTTCACCATTGTTTCATCTGAAACCACCGTTCTACCACCACCGCGCTATCATCCTTCTCGCCCTCCATAGCCATCCTTCCCTATGCATGGATTTCATAACAGAGTTGTGTGTTTTTGCAGGGTACGACGGAGGAAAACCGCCATGATTCACAGTATTTGTACAGTTACAGAGAAACAGGAAAGGACCATTTTCAGGAGCTGAAATCATGAAGAAGGGTCTAAAAAGACGTTATGACAGGGCTCGCATTAAAATAACAGAGTTTAAACTCTGAAAAATCTTCCCTAGAGCCATTAAAGCACATATTTCGTAGTCAGAGGCAAACGAGGAAGCAACAAAGAGTATCAGTGGAAAAATAGAGTGTTTAAGGTCTGTCATTAAAGATTTTGAGCCTTAAACCAATGATTTGAAGGCAGAGTACCAGATTGAGGACATCATAGATCACATGGAAGGCCCAACGCACAAAAAATTATGTCATCAGGGTAGCTACATCAGCAAAACGTTCCTACCTGTGAAAGGACAAAGCGCCCATATTGTTTCCTTTATTTACCGTGTTCCTGAAGAAAATTCAGCCTTGACCATAGTCCTAAGCTACTAGAGCATTTGTTATGTAGTACGGTGGACTTCACTGTCATTTATTTATCTTTTGTTTATTCACCAAAGGTGCTACATAGTACTGCAACCAAAGTACATCAGGGGCATACCTGGAGTAAATGTAAACGTGAAGAAGATCATTCTTTCATCGAAGGAGTGCCAGAGATAAATGCGCAGAATTTAAAACTAAATGGGCTTCGGCCCTCTTCCTCTTCTTAGTTTTAATTCTCTATTTAGTTTTTCACCTACCTCCTCTTCTCATCTTTCAGCTATAAAATTCAGGAAGAAAATCATTACAAGGTTGTTGTTGATCAGTTATTAGAGAATTACAAGCTGTTTGTTTTGAGACATAGTCTCTGTGTAAAGTTGTAAGATAGGATAAGGGAGATGTTTTCAGACTAAATACCAAGCTATTGGTAATGTTGTACCTGACTGGTGTTGTTTTATATATGACAAGCACATTTCTTTGGATCCTGATCTAAAGCTGCGGTGATGTTTTTCTGTCACTGTGTTTTATTTCATTTCATTTCATTTCTACTGGCTCGCATTAGAAATATGGCATAGGATTTACCCTTCTTAGGTACCCTATGTTTCTTCTCTCCTTGCCTTTGATGTTTTCTACTAAATGTGTTATCTAAGGGTTGATTTCAGTTAATTTAACCAATGTAGTGGATGTCATTTCCAGCTAGCTGATGTATGGATTAAATGAATCTGTTCTTAGATGTTCTTATTAGGATTTAATTGAATGAATTGGGAACACTGGGAGGTCTAGAACTTTGTCTCTATCTCACTAGGATCCTTTTCTATTAATTAAGCCTTTCTAAGTTCCCTAAATCTAGAAGCTAAAGCATTGAGAGTTCAAAGTCTCTCTCTGATCTCAGGTGTTTAACTTTGTGTTCTAAACTTTATTGTTTCCTCCTCTCTTACCATTCCATGCCACACTATCATCGTTAATATCCAATGCTTTAGATGACTAGCCCAACTGAAAACCTACATATTGAATAGCAAGTAAACCCTTTCCTGACTCCATTTCCCAATGGTCTTGAATGTTCCCTGGATTATCTCTCCTTTGCCTAAAATCCTCTTTGCTCATCCTTGTCTTATATAGAACCCTTATTTCCTGATTCCCAACAACCAAACATGCATCAAACAAACAAACCCTGAGCCTTATAACTAGCCTAATATCTTAATACTGAGCTTCAAGTCATATACCTTTGACATACCATAGAGAGATCCCTCTCTGGACCCAGGAGGGCTAGATCATGAGGTCTGAAAGTGGTTCTGATGTTGTCTCATCTTTTGGTCTTGCCAATCTGGCCAAAACATAGGAACCCCAACATAATGGCGACTCCGCTG
Source organism: Pinus albicaulis (assembly GCA_034641835.2). NCBI lineage: Eukaryota > Viridiplantae > Streptophyta > Pinopsida > Pinales > Pinaceae > Pinus > Pinus albicaulis. The sequence goes on from CM076579.1 coordinate 269,489,100, forward strand.
GGGAAATTCTGAGTATTTCTCACCTTACTACATCATAAGAGCCTCAGAAACCTACAATCTCTGGTTAGGTTGGCAGTTAAACACTCCTATTCACAGATCAACCTCTATACCATTTGTTGTGTTTCTCCCACACTCTTAGACAGATTCTGGAAAGGGCCAGGTAGCCTCCAGATATCACACTCTTTTAGGGGTGACATATCTGGTAAAAGCCCTCCCAATCAATCTCTGGTTAGATTTTGTTGTGTTTGGAAGTTTCCCTTGAAAAGGGACAGCTCATAAGCACTGTGGTGGACAGTATACCCTCCAGAAGCATCCTAAACCCTCCACCTAGCGACTCCATAATTCCTAAACAATTCAAATACTCCACTGGTGATCAGTAGGCCTGCTGATTATCTTGGTTCACATAAGACTCCACTGGGAGACCAGAGCCCATTACAACATCAACCATAATAGAAGTAGCAAGTAGGGTTAATTTTATTTGTTGGAAAACAACATTCTGGCTTTAAGAACCATTCACACGAGAGCTTATCCCGACCCAAACCCACCTGAAATAGTTGATAACCCTGAGAGAATCCTCAAGAGATCTCCTGCACCTGTAAGACCAACTATTTCCAGCCACACCCATTGAGCTAATTCTGCACCAAAAGATTTTACAGCTCTATCGGACCCACCTTTTGACCTAGGCTCTCAAAATAGTTTACCAAGAACTAGGTCATTCAGTGTCCTAGACCAGCTAGACCTTGAGCTCCCTAGTTCACCACCTCAAAGTGGTAAACACCTTTGGAATAGACAGACCCCTCCATCCACACCCCCTGATATTCACTTCCTTCAAAACTTGGGGCTCTGCCACCCCAAATCCGCTCATCAAGCTTCTACCGGTCCTAGTATCCCTGTCATCCATATACCAGCAGCTCAAGTCAACCCTTCACCTCACCAAAACATTGCCATGGTAGCTTGGTATGCACCCCTGGTATTACCTCAACCTCTAGTGCCCTTACCCAACGAGTATCAATCGAAGATCCCACACTTCACTACCAAAGAGTCTACCACAGCTCAGCACCATGTAGATAGGATGGAAAATTATTTCGACTACATGGAGATAGATGATGATACAGTCAAAATGAGAATCTTTTCCCAGAGCTTAGGAGGTGATGTGAGGAAATGGTTCAAAATCCTACCTCCCAACAGCATCCAAGACCTTCCTGCTTTATATCATACCTTCATAAACAAGTGGGAAGTTAAGTCCAACCCTTTCCAAATCCTAGCAGAATACAAGAACCTGAAAAGAAACGTAGGAGAGAGTGTCCAGGACTACTCTACAAGGTTTAACAACGTTTATAATGCTCTTCCACCACACATGAAACCTCCCCAAGGTATGGTTCTAGTGAAATACCCTGAAGGCCTGGATACTGACATGGCCTACCAGCTTAGGGAGAGGGATTACAACACATTGGAAGACATGCAAAAAGGAGCAGTGAGTTTAGAGGCAAATCTGATTGAGAAAAAATCAAGATTGAGAGCTGAGAAAAGGGTAACATATAGAGATGACAATGTAGCTTCCACATCTGACCCCAATTATGACCGCATATCCAAAAACATGGAAAAGCTACAACAAATGATGGAAAAAATGGTTGTCACAGTTAGTAACCAAAACAGAAATCAAAGCCATAACCAGAACCAGAACTTTAGAAGAAACAACACCACTCCCAACAGACAAAGAGAATCAGATCAACAAGTTATTCCCCCGTTCCAAGAGAAATTTTTAGATGAAGATGAGGGAATCATAGAAGAGTCTGAGGGAGACACAATAAACATGTTTGAAGTAGAAAACTCAATCCACAACTGTTCCACAGAAAAATATCAGCCCTCACCCTCATATTGGGATGAGAAATGGTTAGAATCTGAGGATTATAAGTTAGGATTTGAAAATTCCATCATGCAGGTTAGAGAACAATATGAAATTAGAAGAAAAAAGAGCCAAGACACTGCCAGGCCAAAAGCTTCTGAGCTTACCATCAAGAAAAGGCCTAAGAAAACTTCTAAAGTGACTGCTGAAAGTAACAAATCAGCAGCTGAGATTTTTGGAAAGAACAAATAAAAAGACAACCAAAACATTGATAAACAAGGTAAACCAACTAGCAGCACTAGCACTACAGCTAGTGCTCCTGATAAAACTGTCGTCAACATTATATATAACAAGAATCAGCACACTGATTCAGCCACCAAGGCAGTGGCTAAAAAAACAGAGTCGAACATTCCAAAGATTCAATCCACTTTCAATTTGGAGAGTGAGATTGCAAAAATTAAAATCTCTGTCCCACTCTCTAAGCTGGCCACTCAGGATGTATAAAGGCCAAATTTTGAAAGCTTTGAATTTAGGTGAGAATAGTGACACTGTTAATCTGAATGATGATCAACCGGCCCTTCTGTTTGGTCCAAATATAGAAGGAAAGTTTCAGGAAGGGGTATTGCCACCCTTTTACATCAGTCTTAATATCCATGACAAGATCCTTCACAATGCAATGCACGATTCAGGGGCGTCACACAACCTGATGCCTAAGGTAGTGATGGAAAGGTTAGGACTAGAGATAACCCGACCCTACAAAGACTTACATTCATTTGACTCTAGCAGGGTAAAGTGTCTTGGCCTGATCAAAGATTTATGAGTAAAACTAACCCAGATCCCAGCTAAATGAATGGTCATGGATGTTGTTGTGGCAGATGTGCCACCCAAGTATGGCATGTTATTATCAAGATCACGGGGAGCCAAGCTACAAGGTACAATTCAGATGGATGGGGCTTATGTCACGATCCCAGTCTTTAGCCAACTTAGAAGACTGTACAGGGAGGCACAAATGAAATTCCTGGTCACTAGCCCCAAAAAGCCTGAAAATTCACCTTTATACTCTATACACATGAACCTTGACTCCTTCATCCTTTTCAATGATGAATCTTTGGAGGAGTCAGGATTAAAAAACATAGATACACACGATGAAACAGAGCCCATGGACTTTAACATAATGGCTACTCTAGACTCGGAGAAGAACGATGTAGAATACCTTGAGCAGTTCACCGAAGTAGAAACTCAGAATGAACCAGAAATAGGATGCAGTGAACTGATTAGTCACCCTTCACAAGCTCATACACCACACCAAGAACAAAACTATGATAAACCCGAGAACGAAACCTTATGGGAAATGAATTTCAATGGGTCATGCACCAAGAGAACTACTGGAGTAGGAGTGTGGATACATAACACAGAGAGTGAATACGCAGAGAGCCATGCATGTAACCTGAACTTCAAATGTACAAATAATATTACAGAGTATGAGGCTCTTATCCTAGGCTTAAATCTGTTGAAAAAACTAAGAGTCCATAGGATAGTCGTGCAAGGGGACTCTGAGCTGGTTATAAAACAAGTGAACGGTGAATATGCAGCCAAACACCCCAGGTTGAGAGCATATAGGAATGATGCTGTGGATATATTGAAAAAATTTGTAGAACATGAATTAGTGTTTGTTCTTAGGAGCCAAAATGTCTTTGCAAATGAATTAGCTTGCCTTGCCAGTTCATACCCTAAGACTCCAATCAACCAGCAAATCATAATTCAGACCAAATTTAGACCTGCAGTGTCGGACAATGAAAAATATTGGTAGGTCTTTGAGGGTGATAAACAGATTGAAGATTTCTTGGTAGGAAGAGATGAGTTTGAATTTTCTGATTCAGATGCTAAGTCTGACAGAAGCTGCCTACGTGAAGAGTCCTCAGATGAGGAAGAACCGCCTTGTAACATAGAAATAAACAATTTAGATGAACAGATTGGAAATCCAAATGAAAAATATGAAAATGTAGATAGTGAAGAAGTGGAGGTGTTGCAGACCAAAGATAAGAACATACCTCGAGGTCTGGCACCTTTAGAGGACCTTTTTTACTTTGATGATGTAGCAAAAAATCCCACTATAAAACATGCAGACTCTGATGTAGAGGAATGCAACATAAGCATTGAAGATAAGCCCAAAATGATCAAATTGGCTAATTCCCTGCCTGCAAACATGAAAGAAAAATACATTAACTTGTTCAAATAATTCGTTGATGTGTTTGCATGGAGCTATGAGGACTTAAGGGCCTATGACACAAACATCATACAACACAAAATACCTTTGAAAGAAAATCAGAAACCCTTCAGACAAAAACTTCGCAGAATAAACCCAAAAAAATTGGCTGCAGTGGAAAAAGAGATTAAGAAGATGTATGAGGCAGGCATAATTGTGCCTGTGAGGTTCTCCAATTGGGTATCAAACCTAGTGGCTGTGAGAAAGAAAACAGGGGAGATGAGGATGTGTATTGATTTCAGGAATCTTAATAGAACCTCACTCAAAGACAATTACCCTTTGCCAAAAATGGAACACATCCTTCAGAGGGTAGTATGCTCAAAAAGGATCTCCCTGCTAGATGGTTTTTCAGGTTACAATCAGGTTTTAGTAATCCCATAAGACCAACTCAAAACATCTTTCACCACTCCATGGGGCACTTTTATGTATGTAAAGATGCCCTTTGGACTGATGAACGCTGGTGCAACCTTCGAAAGAGCAATGGACATAGCTTTTTTAGATGAAATAGGACACTTCATTTTCATCTATCTGGATGACATAACAGTCTGTTCCAAGACCGAAGAAGAACACCTAGAACATCTAATAAAAGTGTTTGAAAGATGTAGAAGGTTTGGTCTGTCATTGAATCCCAAAAAGACTGTATTTGGGTTACAAGAGGGAAAACTTCTTGGCCACATCATAGCTAAGAAGGGGATTAGGATAGACCCACAAAGAGTTGAGGGAATACTATAAATCACACACCCGAGGAATATCAAAGAGTTACAGTCCTTCATTGGGAAGATTAACTTCCTCGGGAGGTTTATTCCCAACTTAGCTGAACACCTTAGGAATATGAAAAACATGTTGAGGAAAGGTGTAGGAGTTAAGTGGACTATTGAGGCCAAGAAATCTTTTTAATCAGTTAAAATTGCACTCACCCGGGCCCCTATCCTAATCATCCCAGATTTATCAAAGGATTTCCTGATATTTTCATTTTCCTCTGAGCATACAGTAGCTGCAATTCTCCTGCAGAAAAATCTAGAGGGAATGGAACAACCCATTTCTTTCTTCAACAAAGCTTTGAGAGACACACCCTTGAAATTCAAAATAATGGAAAAACATGCCTATGTATTGGTTAAGGCCTTGAAAGACTTTAGGGTGTACATACTGCATTCCCACACCATAGCTTATGTACCCAGCATAGTGGTCAAAGATATCTTATCCCAAGACCCAGATGGGAAAAGGGGGAAATGGATTGCTATGATCTTAGAATATGACCTTGAGATAAAGCCCACAAAGTTGATTAAAGGTCAAGGCTTGGCTCAATTTATGGTAGAATCAAATCTACAATCCCTTCACATTAGCATGATAAATTCCTTGGATGAGCCGTAGGGATTGCCTGATCCCACTATTGAAGAGAAGTTTCAAAGCTCTCCTTGGTATTCTGACATTCTTTATGTGCTTACACACCTCAATACCCCTCCTGAACTATCTAAGACCAAGGCCAGATTATTAAAGCTAAAAGCCAGAAGCTATTGTATTCTGAATGGATGTTTATACTAGAAGAATGCAAATGGCCTATTGCTTAATTGTTTGCCTGAATTTGAAGTAGAAAAGATTAAAAAATAATTCCATGCAGAAGAATGTGGAGGCCACCTAAACTGGAAAGCCACTGCAAACAAAATACTCAGAGCTGGCTACTATTGGCCTACACTCTTCAATGATATCCATCAGATGATAATTTCCTGCCACAAATGCCATATTTTTGAAGGCAAAAGAAAACTCTTTCCCTTACCTCTACAACCCATCACCGTTGAAGGTCCCTTTATGCAATGGGGCCTAGATTTCATAGGAGAAATTCACCCTGCTTCTTCTGCACAACACAAATGGATCTTAACAGCCACAGACTACTTCACTAAGTGGATAGAGGCCATACCTTCTAGGAATGCCACAGATTCAGTCATCATTAGGTTCCTAGAAGGTCATATCCTCTCTCGGTTTGGCTGCCCAAGGAAAATAATCACTGATAACGCTGTTGTTTTTGGATCCAAGAAAATGGTTGATTTTTGTCACAGGTATCAAATAGAACTTGTTCATTCAACTTCCTATTACCCACAAGGTAATGGCTTAGCTGAATCATCAAACAAGAGCCTAGTGGCCATCATCAAAAAGCTGCTAGAAGAGAACAAAAAGTCATGGCATAACAAGTTAGTGCATGCCCTGTGGGCCGACAGGCTTACAACAAAGAAATCCATTGGCATGTCACCATACCAGCTTGTCTATGGAACAGAAGCAGTGTTTCCTACTAGCCTTGGGCTACCAGTGATCAAGCTGATCCAAGAGATTCAGACAGAAGAAGACAGTATGGTGAGAAGGATAAACCAAACGATCCATCTCCAGCAAACAAGGGAAGAGGTCTATAACAGAGCTATCAAAGTTCAGGAAAACATAAAGAAGTTGTTCGACAAGAGAACCAAAGCTTCTGATTTCAAAATCAGAGATAAAATTATGAAGTGGGACTCAAGGAGAGAGGACAAAGGAAGGCACGACAAGTTTGACAATTTATGGCAAGGTCCATACATCATCCAAGCCACTATGGGTTCAAATGACTTTTTTCTACAAGAGTTAGATGGTACTAAGCTGTTTGGGGGTCCTGTGAATGGAAGGATGCTCAAACACTACTTCTTCTAATTTACAACTTCTAGTTTCCATTTCCATTGTAAATACCATTGCTATGTTTGTTTTCAAGAAAAAGAGAAAATGTTCCAAAAAGCAGAGAAAAAGGAGAGGTTCAGACATGCTCAAAACATGAACCTCTGGAGTGCAAAGGATAGGCTCTAATATGATCAAAACCTGAGCCAAGGAAAGTAAAGATAGCTGGTTCAAACATGCCCAAAACCTGGACCAACAAAAAAGGAAAAGAATCAGCTCTAACAAGCCCAAAACCAGAGCTGAAATGAAGAGAGGAAAGTGGCTCTAACAAGCTCAAAACTTGAGTCACAAAGAGAAGAAGGATGCTTCAAACTTCAAATTTCAAGCCTTCAAAGTTTTTTTTTCAATTTTCTGCAAGTTTCTGTCCATGTGCAACTGTCTTTATGCCTTGGATCCACAACAAACTAGACTGTTTAGACCTATTTTGACTATTTTTAAAATTCTGTTGTAGAATGTAGAGAAGAAATCTGTTGGACAGTCTAATCCCATCAGATATTAGATTAGGTAGAGAAACATATGAGACCAAAAGTCTAATCTGGTCTCATGGAGTGATAAGGGTAGATTTAGAATAGGTTTATTTTCTGTTTATAAAAATAAATGATGTAAAGGGTCTGCTAGTCCAAATGCACCCTAGAAAAAGAAAAAATGCTAGGATTGTAGGATGGGTAGGTAGATTGTTTGGGTGATGTCTCTGCTAATTCCTTGACAATCAAGAAAGGGGCTAATTTGTTTTATGAGCCTTCAAGGAATGCATTTCTCTTGAAAAACACATCATCCTTGAAGCCTTTTCATGTTCCCTGCCCTTTGATTGTTTCCCTCTGTGGTTCTAGAGTCAATAAGCCTCACTGATTGTAAAAAATTGTGCTCCAAAAGGCCTTTATTTTCCCCTTGTATCCTTGCAGAATGTCCCATTTTACCCTTTTTCCCCTTTGTCAAAGTTCCCCTTTTTGTCGCTCTAAATCCCCCCAAAACCCCCTTTAAATCCTACATCCACCCCTTGTTTGGCCTAATTCCCCTTCTTTTCCTCTAACGTTACCCTTTCCCGGCCTTGAAATGCACTAAAAAGGGGCGAAAACCCACTTTCAAACTTATATCATGGCCTAGCCCCTTTTCCGCCAGCCCACAAACCACTTCCCCACATGACCCCATGCCAAAACTAGGCGCAAAGGCTCAAAGTGCTAATCGCAATTGCAAATTTCGGAGGAGCATGTTTCTTTGTTATATGAAAACCTCCGATGCGATTGGGCTTTGGTCTTTAAGGCCTCCGCCACGTTCTCCACCATTGATCTATCGTTTGATAGGACGGCCCAGTGTTGATCACACTCCCACTCCGATCGCAATCGGAACTTTCACCGTGCCACTCCTCGTTTCCCCCCGATTGCGACTCCCCGATAAAATCACAGCTATCCATCCACTCAGAATCAATGGCCCAGATCCTGTCGCATCGCGTCCCGTCACCCCATTCTTTTCCCTTCCGATTCAATCTCCACCGTCGATCCAGACCCAGATCCGATGGCTAGTGCTCAATCGCTCCCATCGCAATCGTAAGTTCTAAATGTGCCGCTCGACTGCATTCCCCGATTGCGATCAGCCGATCCCATCCACGCTATTGATTCTCGTGTTGATTCAATGGCCCGCGCTTTCCCACTTCAATCGCAATCTCATTTTTTAATTGCTTCCACCTTTCACCCTTTGCGATTGTGATCTCCCCGATCCAATCTCGACCGTCCGTTAGTTCGAGATCCAACGGCCATAAACCAATCGCACCATCATTCAATCGGACAACCGACCCTCCCATTTCTCCCCTCCGATTGGACCGTAGCTGTCGATCTCTCCCTGAGATCCGATAGTCCTGAATGAATCGCCCTCCGCCCATGCCAGGTCCCACCACATACGATCATTTTCATTACATTTTCATTCATTTTCATGCATTCCACCCAACTTCATAAACCATCCCACTTTTTAATCTCCGCCATCGATCTCCGTCACCAGACCATGATCGAACGGTCCACAAGCATTTCCCCACCGAAAACCTATTAGTCGCTGTCGACATCATATCACTACATTGCTCACCATTGTTTCATCTGAAACCACTGTTTCTACCACCACTGCGCTATCATCCTTCCCGCCCTCCATAGCCATCCTTCCCTGTGCATGGATTTCATAACAGAGTTGCGTGTTTTTGTAGGGTACAAGCAGTGGAAAACCGCCATGATTCATAGTCTTTGTATAGTTACAGAGAAATAGGAAAGGACCATTTTCAGGAGCTGAAATCATGAAGAATGGTTTGAGAAGACGTTATGACAGGGCTCGCATTAAAAGAACAGAGTTTAAACTCTGCAAAATCTTCCCTAGAGCCATTAAAGCACAGATTTCGTAGTCAGAGGAAAACGAGGAAGCGGAAAAGAGTATCAGTGGAAAAACAGAGTGTTTAAGGTTTGTCATTGAAGATTTTGAGCCTTAAACCAATGATTTGAAGGCAGAGTACCAGATCGAAGACATCATGGATCACACGGAAGGCCCAGCACACAGAAAAATATGTCATCAGGGTAGCTACATCAGCAAAACATTCCTACCTGTGAAAGGACAAAGCGCCCATATTGTTTCCTTTATTTACCTGTTCCTGAAGAAAATTTAGCCTTGACCACAGTCCTAAGCTACCAGAGCATTTGTTATGTAGTATGGTGGACTTCACTGTCATTTATTTATCTTTTTTTTATTCACCAAAGGTGCTACAGAGTACTGCAACCAAAGTACATCAGGGGCATACCTGGAGTAAATGGAAACCTGAAGAAGATCATTCTTTCATCCAAGGAGTGCCAGAGATAAATGCACAAAATTTGAAACTGAATGGGCTTCGGCCCTCTTCCTCTTCTAAGTTTTAATGTTCTATTTAGTTTTTCACCTACCTCCTCTACTCATATTTCAGCTATAAAATTCAGGAAGAAACTCATTACAAGGTTGTTTTTGATCAGTTATCAAAGAATTACAAGCTGTTTCTTTTGAGACATAGTCTCTGTGTAAAGTTGTAAGATAGGCTGAGGGAGATGTTTTCAGACTGAATACCAAGCAATTGGTAATGTTGTACCTGATTGGTGTTGTTTTTTAATATAAAAAGAACATTTCTTTGGATCCTGATCTAAAGCTGCGGTGATGTTTTTCTGTCCCTGTGTTTTATTTCATTTCATTTCATTTCTACTGGCTCGCATCAGAAATCTGGCATAGGATTTTCCCTTATTAGGTACCCTATGTTTTTGCTCTCCTTGCCTTTGATGTTTTCTACTAAATGTGTTATCTAAGGGTTGATTTCAGTTAATTTAACCAGTGTAGTGGATGTCATTGCCTGCTATCTGATGTATGAATTAAATGAATCTGTTCTTGGATGTTCTTGTTAGGATTTAATTGAATGAATTGGGAACACTGTGAGGTCTAGAACTTTGTCTCTATCTCACTAGGATCCTTTTCTATTAATTAAGCCTTTCTAAGTTCCCTCAAGCTGGAGGCCGAAGCATTGAGAGTTCAAAGTCTCTCTCTGATCTTAGGTCTTTAACTTTGTGTTCTAAACTTTATTGTTTCCTCCTCTCTTACCATTCCATGCCACACTATCATCTTTAAGATCCAATGCTTTAGATGACTAGCCCAACTTAAAACCTGCATATTGAATAGCAAGTAAACCCTTTCCTGACTCCATTGTCCAATGGTCTTGAATGTTCCCTGGGTTATCTCTCCTTTGTCTAAAATCCTCTTTGCTCATCCTTGTCTTATATTGAACCCTTCTTTCCTGATTCCCAACAACCAAACATACATCAAACAAACAAACCCTGAGCCTTATAACTAGCCTAATATCTTAATACTGAGCTTCAAGTCATATACCTTTGACATACCATAGAGAGATCCCTCTCTGGACCCAAGAGGGCTAGATCCTGAGGTCTGAAAGTGGTTTTGATGTTGTCTCATCTTTTGGTATTTCCAATCTGGCCAAAACATGGGAATCCGAACAAATTCAACTTCATGTGTAAACAACAGATGTACTTGCTCAGACACAATCAAGCAACATAGAAGTAAATCAAACTTAAGCCATAATAATAAATAGATAACACTGAGATATAACAGGATTATTTTCACCAAAATTAGTCATTGTATTAATTTAGATTAGTTTAGTACATTAGAATTTCCCTTACACTTTACCCTTCCACGCACACAGCCAATAGAGTCCCAACATAGCCAGGACTAGGTCTTCACGGACACAGCCAACAAGAGCCTTTATACCCAACCCATAATGAAACCCTTACAAAATTATTATAGATGCATAAACTTAGATCAAAACATCAATAATAGTATACCTCGTCCTTATACTCTATCTATCTATTTATATCAATCTAGTGCACAGATAGTATAGTCTCAAACCATGGTTTGAGTCCCATAGTTTACCCTTAAACCATTTTACATAAAAATAGAGACTTTGAACAACCCCAAATCCCCTTCACTCATTTTCACAACATGCATATACAAAACGTATACAAAAATATAGCAAAAAGTGTACCCCATGGGACCCCTCTCCAACACACAGACAAGCATATATATATATATATATTCTTCATAACATGCTTCTAGGAAGGCAAATTGGCCCCTATTTATACTCATTAACATTTCCTCTCAACTAGGGAGGAATTCCTCCTATCATCATCCATCATCTAATATGCTATCATGTCCATCATGTGCCATCTCTACAACCTATCTCATCTCTGTTGAAGATTGATATCATAATTTACTAAGAAAGTATTGAAAGAGGTTGCGTCACAAAAGCTTGCCATCCTCTTCAAAATGATAGAGGTAATTCATCATTTCTATGGATAAAACCATTGCCAAACTCGATCCTTTAGTGATCAAGTTGTTGAACATCATGCATTGTAGTCATATGGAATATAATAGTACCTGATGCGTCTGTTGGTACTAATTAATCCTAACCATTTTTCCCAACTCAATGGCTAGATGAGAGGTACTTCCCAAGAGTCCCAAACTGCAAGGGTAGGACGTATGATGGGGTATCCATATGGGAAGGTGAACCACTCACCCTATGTTCACATATTGTGGTCGGTACTCCACAGGGGAAGGTGAACCACTCACCTTGTTCTCATATAGAGTAATCCATAAAGAAAGGTGAACTTCTCACCCT